>JARQOD010000177.1:0-118842 GCA_033576555.1 Oophaga sylvatica | reverse complement strand
GGGACCACAAACCACACTCAGTACCAATGCTTTCTGGCTGATGTTTTGGTCACTTTTGAATGGTAGTTGTGCTTTCACACTCGCGGTAGCATGAAACGGGCTCTACAACCCACACAAGTGGCTCAGGTAGTGCAGCTCATCCAGGATGGCAGATCAATGCGAGCTGTGGCAAGAAGGTTTGCTTTGTCTGTCAGCATAGTGTCCAGAGGCTGGAGGCTGTTATGTTTCGGTAGCTGAGGAGAAAATAGCAAAAATAGCCAAAGAAGTAATACACCAGAGAGGCTGGAAACTACTGGGTTGCAGAACTCTAAACTAACCGCAACACTAGAAGTAGCTGTGGAGCGTACCTACGGTGATCCTAGACGCTTGATCAGACACTTCTGATTAACAAAAACCTGAGATCACACAATCTCTACCACCTAAATCAGATCTCTGGTGTAACACACAGCAATTCAGCAAATAAAAAGTGACACAGGAACAGAGCAAAAGTGCAACCACAAACTGAGCACAAATGCAGCGCCAGGCCCCAAAAGGGGACCAGGCTGGAGTCCACTGCAAGGCAGCAAACCAGGAAGGAAAATCCAACCAGAGGACAAAACACAGCAAGTCACTTATCTGAATGAAAGCAGGAATGCAAGCTGAGCTCCCACCAAGACCTGGAAGAACAATTGATTACCGGCAAGGCTGATGGGAGTTCAGGTCACTTATATCAGACCATTCGGACCCAGCTGAAAGCCATTCAGCAATTGGTTCATTACCCTCAGCAACCACCGGATTGAGCCCCAGCTCCGAAGTCACCTTCGTGTTCACAACAGGAGGCGCTACCAGGTGACAGGCCAGTACACCAGGAGACATGGAGGGGGCCGTAGGAGGGCAACAACCCAGCAGCAGGACCGCTAACTCCGCTTTTGTGCAAGGAGGAACAGGAGGAGCACTGCCAGAGCCCTGCAAAATGACTTGCAGCAGGTACAAATGTGCATGTGTCTGCACAAACGGTTAGAAAACTACTTCATGAGGATGGTCTGAGGGTCCGACGTCCACAGATGGGGGTTGTGGTCACAGCCCAACACTGCAGTACGCTTGGCATTTGCCACAGAACACCAGGATTGGCAAATTCACCTGGCGTCCTGTGCTCTTCACAGATGAAAGCAGGTTGACACTGAGCACATGAAACAGACGTGACAGTCTGGAGATTCCGTAGAGAGCGATCTGCTGCCTGCAACATCCTTCAGCATGACCGGTTTGGCAGTGGGTCAGTAACGTTATGGGGTGGCATTTCTTTGGAGGGCCGCACAGCCCTCCATGTGCTCGCCAGAGGTAGCCTGACTAACATTAAGTACCGAGATGAGATCCTCAGACCCCTTGTGAGACCATATGCTGGTGCGGTTGGCCCTGGGTTCCTGCTAATGCAGGACAATGCCAGACTTCCTGTGGCTGGAGTGTGTCAGCAGTTCCTGCAAGATGAAGGCATTGAAAATATGGACTGGCCCACCCGTTCCCCAGAGCTCATTCCGATTGAGCACATCTGGGACATCATATCTCGCTCCATCCACCAACAGACCGTCCTGGAGTTGGCGGATGCTTTAGTCCAGGTCTAGGAGGAGATCCCTCAGGAGACCATCCGCCGCCTCATCAGGAGCATGCCCTGGCGTTGTAGGGAGGTCATACAGGCACGTGGAGGCCACACACAATACTGAGCCTTATTTTGACTTGTTTTAAGGACATTACATTCCACTTTAATTTTGTGTGGGACTCCAAATCCAGGCCTCCATTGGTTAATAAATTTGATTTCCATTGATGATTTTTGTGTGATTTTGTTGTCAGCACATTAAACTTTGTACAGAACAAAGTATTCAATGAGAATATTTCATTAATTCAGATCTAGGATGTGTTATTTGAGTGTTCCCTTTATTTTTTTGAGCAATGTATATATACAGTGGGTTCGGAAAGTATTCAGACCCATTTAAATTGTTCACTCTTTGCTTCATTGCAGCCATTTGGTAAATGCAAAAAAGATCATTATTTTTTCTCCATATCGTACACTCTGCACCCCATCTTGACTGAATAAAAACAGAAATGTAGAAATTTTTGCCAATTTACTAAAAAAGAAAAACTGAAATATCACATGGTCATAAGTATTCAGACCCTTTGCTCAGTATTGAGTAGAAGCACCCTTTTGAGCTAGTACAGCCATGAGTCTTCTTGGGAATGATGCAACAAGTTTTTCACACCTGGATATCGGGATCCTCTGCCACTCTTCCTTGCAGATCCTCTCCAGTTCCATCAGGTTGGATGGTGAACATTGGTGAACAGCCATTTTCAGGTCTCTCCAGAGATGCTCAATTGGGTTTAGGTCTGGGCTCTGGCTGGGCCAGTCAAGAGTAGAGTGGTCACAGAGTTTTTCTGAAGCCACTCCTTTGTTACTTTAGCTGTGTGCTTGGGGTCATTGTCTTGTTGGTAGGTGAACCTTAGGCCAAGTCTGAGGTCCGGAGCATTCTGGAAGATGTTTTCATCCAGGATATCTCTGTACTTGGCCGCATTCATGTTTCCTTCAATTGCAACCAATCGTCCTGTCCCTGCAGCTGAAAAACACCCCCATAGCATGATGCTGCCACCACCATGTTTCATTGTTGGGATAGTATTGGGCAGATAATGAGAAGTACCTGGTTTTCTCCACAATTACCACTTAGAATTATTACCAAAAAGTTCTATCTTCATCTCATCAAACCAGAGAATCTTATTTCTCATAGTCTTGGAGTACTTAATGTGTTTTTTGGCAAACTCTATGTGGACTTTCATATGTCTTGCACTGAGGGGAGGCTTCAGTAGGACCACTCTGCCATAACGGCCCAACTGGTGGAGGGTTGGAATGATAGTTGACTTTGTGGAACTTTCTCCCATCTCCCTACTGCATATGTGGATCTCAGCCACATTGATCTTTGGGTTCTTCTTTACCTCTCTCACCAAGGCTCTTCTCCCATGATTGCTCAGATTGACTAGACGGCCAGGTCTAGGATGACTTCTGGTGGTCCCAAACTTCTTCCATTTAAAGATTATGGAGGCCAATGTGCTCTTAGGAACCTTGAGTACTGCAGAAATTCTTTTGTAACCTTGGCCAGATGTGTGCCTTGCCACAATTCTGTCTCTGAGCTTCTTGGCCAGTTCCTTTGACCTCATGATTCTCATTTGTTCTGACATCTACTGTGAGCTGTGAGGTCTTATATAGACAGGTGTGTGCCTTTTACAAATCAAGTCCTATCAGTTTAATAAACACAGCTTGACTCCAATTAAGGAGTAGAACCATATCAAGGAGGATCAAAAGGAAATGGACAGCATGTGATGTAAATATGAGTGTCTGAGCAAAGGGTCTGAATACTTATGACCATGTGATATTTTAGTTTTTCTATTTTAATAAATTTGCAAAAATTTCTACATTTCTATATTTTTTTCAGTCAAAATGGGGTGCGAAGCCGGCCTCTTCTTTCCGTCCCTTCGCGGCTCCTGCGCAGGCGCACTGCTCTGCCCTGGTGAGGGCAGAGCAGAGTACTACTGTGCGCAGGCGCCGGACCTCTCTGACCTTTCCCGGCGCCTGCACACTGCAGTACTCTGCTCTGCCCTCACCAGGGCAGAGCAGTGCGCCTGCGCAGGAGCCGCGAAGGGACGGAAAGAAGAGGCCGGCTTCGCTACAAGATGGGAGGCGCCGAACCGGACCGCGACTCCCTCTGGACCCGACCGGACGGCGGAACACCCCTGGGTGAGTATAATCTAACTCGTTTTTCTTCACTTTCAGGTGACATCGGGGGCTTATCTACAGCATTCCAGAATGCTGTAGATAAGCCATTGATGGCAGTGGCCGCAGCTTATAGGGCAAAAATGGGGTGACAGATTCCCTTTAATGAGACAAAAATGAACTTTTTGGCATTTACCAAATGGCTGCAATGAAACAAAGAGTGAAAAATTTAAAGGGGTCTGAATACTTTCCGAACCCACTGTGTATTATTTAAACTTTTATTTGTTTTGTGTGTGTAAACATTATATTTGAACATAGTATGTAATGATATTATGGCCTTCAATGGAGAATGTAAAAGAAGAGGTTGGACAAGGAAAATTACATCACAATTCTTTTTTTTTTGTTAAATAATATATCTTTATTTAGCTTTCAAATCCGCAGAGAAAACAGCTTGAAAATCCGCATCAAAACCGCACGGGTTTTCAACTGCGTATTCTGCCAAGAGAGTAAGAATTCGCGCAGATTTTTACAAGAGCAAATCAGCAACATGTGCACATACCCTAAAGAGTCTACACACCAAACCAGAGCGGATTTTGGCGCTGAGAGAGAGGTGTAAACGTGCATAGGAGTAGACGCTGCAGCCAACATGACAGGCCGCAGCAGGAAGAATGTGTCAGCAGGTTGTTGGCCGCTTGCAGACGGGATTCAGATGACATCAAATCAGATCCAGGTCCCTGACTACACTGGTCAAGACCCAATGACCCAATCTACGCCAAGACTCAGTGTCCAGACTCTCTCGGTCATGGTCCGAATCCCAGGCCTGCACCATTGAAGAAACCAAACCTTGATGTCGCCTGTCAAGCCCAGCCTTCTTCTCCCCAGATCCAGGAGACAACCGTTGTTGGTCAAGCACCAAAGACCCCTGAGGAGACTCCGCCAGGTGGAGGATGCCTGCATTGGTAGAAGAAAGTCACAAGTGAACAGGGTTTTGGCTTCTAGCACTGACGTATGGTACAGGGGTTGACCTGGGCTAGGATAACAGACAGGGTGGGGGTCAGTTGGAGCAATGGAGGCTCAACATGCAGTAGTAGACTTTGTCAGGAGGACTTAGGGCCTAGCGGAAGCAGCTGGCGACCCACTCTAGGGCCATTGCTTCAGGAAGAGCCAACATAGTAGCTTCCACCGGGACAAGTGTCAGAGGACCACTCGTATAATCTACTTTACTGCCATTCTAATTGAACTTTAAAACTCATTATAAGTTCTGTACTGTATAATCTACTTTTGATTACCCTGTTTAAACTGTTACTTAACTACTGCAAGTTCCCACAAAAGCAAGGGAAATAAATAAATGCGTGTTTCCTCTTAGTGTCTACCTGTGATTTGCATCTGGTCACCTACATTACACAGTCACCAAGAGTGACTGGAAACTTTCATCTCAAACCTGGACAAGCCCTTTAATTATAAAATGAAGCTCAGTAGCATGCCAATCCTAACAGTATGTTAAATACTCACTGTCAGGATACAGCTCTGCTTGCTGGTTCCAGTAGTCATGACAAGGCTACTTCATATCATATGCGATTTTCATACTTATGGTGACGTGACAACTAGCTTTTTTCCTGCTTCCCTCAGTTTTTCACTGACTATTGAGAGAATTAGGAAGAGCAGTTTGTCGGCACATGACTGTAAGTGTACAAATCGCAAATGTGCTTGGGGGAAGCAAACTGAATTCTTACCCATGAGGCAGGAAAACTAAGATACACCTCTGCTGGAAGGGATCAAGAAATGGGGACTTATATTACTGGAAGTGGTCCAGCATGGGGGATATTATACCAGGATGGGGGACATATAATACTGAAAGGGGCAAAGGATGGGGGACATTTTACCAGGAAGTGGCCCAGTATAGAGGGCATTATACCAGGAAAGGGAGACATTATACCGTGAAGTGGACAAGGATGGAAACATTATACCAGGATGGGGGACATTATTATTGGAAGGTGCCCAGAACTGGGGATATTATTACAAGAAGTGATCCAGTAAAGACGGCATTATACCAGGAAAGGGAGACATTATACCAGGAAGTGTCTCAGGGTAGAGATATTATACCAGGATGGGGGACATTGTTACTGGAAGAGGCCCAAAATGAGGGACATTATACCAGAAAAATGCCCAGGATGGAGGACAGTATATCTAGAAGGTGCCTAGGATTATTACATTATTACAGGAAGCAGCTGGGATGGGGAAGACATTATAACATGAAAGGGGCACAGAATAGGGAACATTATTTTAGTATGGGGACATTTTACATGAGAAGGCAAGTATGTCGTCACAGGATTTGGAATGCTACAAGGGCACATACATCTGACGAACATGCAGGCCCAAATTTTGCACTGGGGTCCAAAGGATTCTACTGTAATTATACCACTGATTGACATTGCCCCAAATTTTCACCATTCCTGGAACCTCTCTATTTCTGATAGTAGTTCTGTCATATCCAATAGATGGCTATGCATCTGTGATTGGGCAGTGGTCAAGTGACTATTACATATACGGTAAGCAAAGACCAATAGCTCCATAGGAGGGATAGCATGTATGTGTTTATATTATTATCATTATTATATTTATATATTATTAGATCAGTAGCTAAATTTAAAAAGTTGGATAACTCCTTTTTAGATGTAAAAAGTCCCTTAAATCAAAGCATTAGAAAAAGCACAAGAAGTGTATGTAAATAAGCTTTTCTTCTTTTCACTGTAAAAAAAGTCATTTTTCACAAAATAGCTTGAATGTGAATTAGCTGACCACTTGAAAGATGTTCTTGTCTTTCACATTTTAAACCATGGGAAAATAAATTGTTAATAAATAAAGGTTTTGTTATGCAGAACATAGGTCATTCTCATATTGGAAAAGGTCACATCCCCCATGTAGCCCCATAAAGTCATGAACTGAATATTAATGTTTCGTAATTTCAGTAAAAAAATAATGGATGATTTTATTACAATAAAATTAATGTGTAAAAGTATGAGATTAAATTTTAGATCCTATTGGCAAATATGGTTACTCATCATCAGCCACTTAGGTTTGGGTGACTGGCACCTGTAGTGCTGTCCAGCTGAAGTTATCAACTCTTTTCTTCAGCCGTTTGGAAAGCAAAACACCCTACTTAAGCTTCCAGCTTACTGTTGGAAGCTGTCATACAGCTTTATGCTTCTCTGGTTTAGATCTGTGTTTTTTTAGAGAGGTTCAATTGCTGTAAAGAAGTCTTCAGGACACCCAAGAAAGGCCTGCAAGTTACAGCATTATCTTGTAAAGATGCTTTCCGTATCCACTGTATGTCAGTACATCTGTGAGGCTTTTGGAAGCTGGTTTGTTATTATGAAGGGCAGAAAAGCAGTCAAGAAAATCATTAAAAACAGACTGACATTCTGCAAGAAGTACTGGGATTAGACTGTAGATTACTGTGGTACTGTTATTTTCTCTGATGAAGCCCCCATCAGTTATCTTGGGGCATCTGGAAGAATTATACTTACCCACAAATCAATTACAATCTAGTTCTATTTGAAAATATTTCTTCTCCATCTTTTACTTTATGTCGTGCTAATGACTTGTAGCTGTGCTTTTTGTCACAACCTTATATAGTAAATGCTTTTTTATACTTTGTTTTCAATAAATATCATTATACAGGGCTGGTTATGCAGGGAATTTTCTCATATGTAAGGAGATAGACCGGACCTCAGGTACCTGTATGCCGGGTCCGGAACTAGAAGGGCTGCATCCTCTGTTCCCGGGGGGAAGCCTGAGTGGGGCGGACCTTTCCCTGCTGTCTGAGGGAGGGAAGAGTGAAACGGGGCTTCCTGCTGACAGGAGGGGGTGGGGAGAGCCAGAAAAGGGCAGCAGAGAGATAAAAGGAGAAAGCGCGCGAAGGACAGCAGTTTGGCGCCTGGGCAGAGCAGCGTGCAAAACAGTGAGTGGCACGCTCTGCTTCCCTTGTCCCCTGCACGGAGTACCGATGCTGCGATGGGTCACATAGAGAGGGCCCGTCACCTGCAGAGCCAAGCGTGCCCAGTAGCGCTCCGGAGAGAGGGACCGCTGCAGAGCAGAACTGTGCAGAGCCGAGCCCTATACACAGAGCTGAGCCATGCACACCGAGTAGAGCTGAGCTAGCAGTGCAGCAAACTGAGAGAAAAGTGCCATGCCTGAGAGCACTAGCAGCATGCCAGCTAGTGCCTGTCATTGCCCGCTGCCAACAGCGGGGGCCAGAGAGAAAGAGACGTCCAGCGTGAGTCCGGTGACTGTCGGGAAGTGAAGCACAGAACGCTCCGTGTCCGTGAGTATTACACACGTGCCCCATAAGAGTGACCGGGGACAAGACAGACGCCAGCACCCTGACTGTGCCAGTAAGCCCCTGCTGAGCCACCTAGGGCTTGTACAAGACTCTGACCTGTATTGCCGTCAGCCACTTTGGGCTCGCTTGACCGAGACTGTGAGGAGAGTGGTGCAGAAGTCACGTCGGGCTTAGACAGTACCGTGGCCCTCATCATTGTTCAGCCACCACGGTGTATGGAGTAGGGGCAGTGGAAGGTACTAGAAACCGACCACTGTCACCAGAAGACGGGGGGTATTGTTGTTCTATTGAACCCCATTAAAAGACACTGCGTCGGCCGTTGCTGGCGCCATTGAGTTTGCAGCAGGAGCTGCAGTTTTGGGACTTCCTTATTCGTTTGCTAATATTTGAACTTTTGTATTGTACTTTGTCTTTAATACTGTTTCCTTTAATACTGTTTAACTCTTTACCTCTCTGCATGGAGTATTTCCTGTTATGTTTAGGTAGCTGAGGAGAAAAAGCAAAAACGGTAATACACTAGAGAGGCTGGAACCTATTGGATTGCAGTAACCTGAACTAACCACACAACTAGAGGTAGCCGTGGAGCATTCCTACGTTGATCCTAGACACTTTGTCACAGCCTGTGAGATAACTACACCTAAAGGCAGAAAGATGAAAGCTATCTGCCCCAGAGCAGATCCCCAAAGAAAATAGGAAGCCCCCAAACATATAATGGCGGTTAGACAAGAAGATAGCACGGACACAGACAGAAAATAGAATGAGCAAACGTTGGGGCCCAATCTGTCTAGAAAGAAAAGTACAGGAAAGAATTCTGACTGCAATCCAACAAAAACCCTAAAAAATACCAGCTCTTCTGATTGCCCAAAAAACCTGAGATCACACGATCTCTACGACCTAAATCAGATCTCTGGTGTAACAAAACAAAGCCGCAGCCACTGAAAAAACAGGAAAAAGCAAATGAACAAATAACAGTGGCTACAGATAAATTGAGAGGAGCGCAGGCCCAGAAGGGGACCCGGCTGACCTCCACAAAAGTGCAGAAAGCTATGAAAAAAGCAAGCACAAAAAGAAAAGCAGAAAATATCTTATCTGAAAGCAGCAGGTGCAGGCAAGACTCCAGCAACTTCAAAATGAACCAGGAACCACAATTGAGACAAGAACAATTGATCACCGGTGACCATCATGGGAGGGAACCTCCCTTATATCAGTCCAGTCCGTGATCCCAGATTGCCATTCCTCGCTGTGAGGTTCCGTACTGTCTGCAACCACCAGAGGGAGCCTCTGCTCAGAAACCATCTCCAGCACATTCATAACAATTTCCCCTGTAAATAAACCTGTTAATCATTGCTCTGTTGCCTGCGTACCGTCACTGCATCCCGCGTTTTTGCTTGTTACCTGTACACATACATAGGTGAATGCTGCTGTGTTTGAGGGCATGGGGGACCTGACAGGTTCCCATTAGTGCCCTGTGCACACTCCCTAGAAAAGAGGGTCCCTAAAACAATAATGCTTAAGTGCCCACTTAACATTTAATAATGTCTGCTGAATCCCCCAATATACAGCTCCTCTATACAGAATATGGTGGGCCCACAGCTCCCCTAAACACAGTATGATGAACCTACATCTCTGCTATACACAGTATGATACCAAAACAGCTCCTCTATACATATACCATGGCCTTCACAGTAGTGCTCACACTAGCCGGCAAACTGTTTAATGGCCCCCACATAAGCTCCCGCACTATTTAATGGCCCCAACAGTAATCCTCAAACTGTATAATGGCCCCCACATTAGACCCAAACTGTATAATTGCCCCCACATTAGCTCATACTGAATAATGGGCCCCACATTAGCCCCCCAAATTATATAATGAACCCTACTTTAGCTCCTGTACTGTATAATGGGCTCCACACTTTATAAGGCCCCCTCATTAGTCTCTATAAAGCATGAAAACCCCACACTATTTCAGAGTCCTCCACTGTTCATGATGCCCCAAAAAGTTTTACCTAAAATTAAAAAACATCATATACCCACCTAATCCAGTATCCTGATGACAAAACAGGCAAGGCTCAGGCAGACCAATGCACTCTCATAGCACTGACGCCACACAGGAAGTCAGAGTTCACGCATGGTGCGATTCCCCCCGGTATGCTACCGTACCCAAAGCATGAATACATTAAAAGCAAGAGTGATCACACCAAATGAATAAAAGACCTCTCTATTGTGTATGAAAACCATACCTGATGTGGTGTACACACCGTCACAAATAACAACGACTTAATCAAAACAGTCAGATGGGGTTACCTTGTTGGTTTGGAAATGATAGTGCCATAGTAATAAAGGGCAGGATAATACTATTTATATAAAGAACTCTCCATGAGCTAGAAAATTAAAAGGTGCCATTTTGGAAAAGATGATGATACCACTCCAGCAGACATCATTACTCTGTTAGCCAAAAATGTTATTCTTTCAGTGCAAAAAAAAGGAAAATATCAAAATGAAACAGATATCATATGATGTCCACAGAAATTGAATAATGGGTTTTGAACACCCTATATCCATGGGGTAAAATTATTAACCGGCTGAAGAAGCCATAAAGTCATCACACCACCCATACACTTTAGCCTCATCGGACCCATTTATACAGATAGTCATGAACATACGCAAGGATGGTGTTACACCAATATCAGCACAACTCATCTGACTCAATGCAGTGTTATTATAGCACGCCACAGCGAATGAACCGTATCTAAGCATCATCAATACATACATAAATGATTGGGTGCTGGACACAGGTGTCGGGTATAGAATGTAAAGGCCAACAACGAAAATAACGAAACTCTGAAGAGAAGACCATGTTACACGCATGTTAATGAGATTGTGCAAAAACTTAAAGATTGTTTAGTTTAGAAGTGCAATACAGATTATTTGAAATATGCGCCAGAAATCCTGCCCATCTGTGACCCCATCACGTGATCGCGGGTCACCAATGAGTTGGCTTGAACACCAGAGGTCTCTATGCATGTCATAGCCAGATTGCTATGAGCGCCAACTGGTTGTTGGCGCTCATAGCAAGTGAGCATTTCTGCTACATACAGGCGATCTGATCATCACCTGTATGTACAGTAGCAGAGCCGATCGGATAACTGAAGCTTCTAGTCTCCCATGGAGACTATTGAAGCGTGCAAAAAGTAAAAGTAAAATGTTTTTAAAAAATAAAAAAAAGTAAAAGCTCAAATCACCCCCCTTTCACCGCTTACAAAATAAAAAAATTAAAAAAAAACCATACACATATTTGGTATTGCCGCGTTCAGAATTGCGTTTTTTTAGTCACAGCTACATTGCAATACAATGCAAAAGATCATATGTACACCAAAATGGTATCAATAAAAATGTCAGCTCGGTGTGTAAAAAGTAAGCTCCAAATCACGAAAAATGGAGACTCTACGGGTCTCGGAAAATGACACCTTTTTTTTTACCAAAGTTTGGATTTTTTTCACTACTTAAATAAAAAGAAACCTAGACATGTTTGGTGTCTATGAACTCATAATGACCTGGAGAATCATAATGGCCGGTCATTTATTCATTTAGTGAACATGGTAATAAAAAAACCAAAAGTGTGGAATTGCACTTTTTTTGCAATTTCACCACACTTGGAGTTTTTTTTCATGTTTTCCAGTACTCAATATGTTAAAAACAATCATGTCATTCATAAGTGCAACTTGTCCCATAAAAAACAAGCCCTCACATGGCCATTTTGACTGAAAAATAAAAAAGTTATGTCTCTGGGAAGAAAGGAGCAAAAAACAAAAACAAGAAATTGCCAGGGTTTTAAAGGGTTAAAACTTCTGGTGCAAGCAATTGCCTTCATAAGTCACATGCTTAGTGAGAGGAAATCCACCTGTGTGCAATCTAAGTGTCACATGGTCTGTCAGTATATACACTTTACCTTTTCTGAAAGGCCACAGAGGCTGCAACACCATTAACCAAGAGGCACCAGTAACCAAACACCATGAAGACCAAGGAGATCTCCAAACAAGTCAGGGACAAAGTTGTTGAGAAGAACAAGTCAGGGTTAGATTATAAAAAATATCCCAATCTCTGATGATCCCCTGGAGCACCATCAAATCCATTATCATCAAATGGAAAGAACATGGTACCACAACAATCCTGCCAAGAGAGCCGCCCACCAAAACTCTCAGCCTGGGCAAGGAGGGCATTATTCAGAGAGGCAGCACAGAGACCAAAGGTAAACCAGAAGAAGTTGCAAAGTTCCCTAGCAGAGACTGGAGTATCTGTCCATGCGATCACAATAAGCCGTACACTCCATAGTGGTGATCTTTATGATAGAGTGGGCATAAAACAGCCTTTACTTACATACAAAAATTGTAAGGCTCATTTTGAGTTTGCCAAAAGACATGTGGGAGACTCCCCAAATGTATGGAGGAAGGTACTGTGGTCAGATCAGACCAAAATTTAACTTTTTGGCCACCAAGGTAAATGCTATGTCCGGCAGCAAACCAACACAGCTCATCACGACAAGAACACCATATTTTTAGGCAGCAGGGAAAATGGTCCGAGTAGAAGATGGATGGTGCAAAATACAGGGATATGCTTGAACAAAACCTGTTTCAGTCTGTCAGTGATTTGAGACTGGGATGGAGGTTCAACTTCCAATAAGACAATGACCCAAAGCATGCTGCTAAAGCAACACTCGAGTGGTTTAAGGGGAAACGTAAATGTTTTGGAGTGGCCTAGTCAAAGCCCAGACCTTAATCCAATTGAGATTCTGTGGTCAGACTTGAAGATTGCTGTTTACCAGATGAAACAATCTGTCCTGAAGGAGGTAGAGTAGTTTTACGTTGAGGAATGGGCAAAAATCCCAATGACAAGATGTGGAAAGCTCTTAAAGTCTTATGCAAAGTGACTTGCAGCTCTAATTGCTGCAAAAGGAGGCTCTACAAAGTACTGACTTTAGGGGATGAAAAGTTCCCTGAAGTTTTCATTATTTTGTCCTATTTGTTGTTTGCTTCACAATAAAAAGAAAACTAAATGTTCATACTTGTAGTTGTACGCATGTTCTTTTCATGAACTAATGCAAACCCTCAAAAAAACGGTGAAATTCCAGGTTGTGAGGTAGGAAACAACTAAGAAAATTCCAAGTGGGGATAATACTTTCGCAAGCCAAAGTACTTGGCCACTGAATAACATTCAGTCTGTTCTACTTAAGAAATGCAACAGACAGTAACATAGCTACCGGGGGGCAGAGGGGGCAGTCGCCCCAGGCCCCGCACTCTGAGGGGGCCCACTTGGAGCTACGCTACTGTAACTGTATGGCGTGTACAGCTCGCCAATACAGTTACTTTCTGCAGCAGAGCAGGGAGACTCGATCTCCTGCACTGCCGCCTGGCTGCTATGGGGCCACTGAGCAGGTGGGGAGGGCCCAGTACCAGCAGTGGGCCCCACCCATCATCGCAAGTGCAACAGTATCGACTGCATACCGATACAGCTGACTGAATTGGTGAGAAAGAGAGCGATAAGCTCCCTTTCCCATCATCCCTCTCTCCGTTTCAGCGGATACTTGAAAAAGGCCACAAGATGGCCGAAACGTTGTATTTTATGATGGCAGAATAAAGAATTTGTTACATTTCTACCCGGATTGGATGCTGTTCCTATTTCTTTTTTGGATTCTTCTGTTCAATTGGATCCTTGAACCTTTGAACGTGCATCCCTGATACTCCCGTGTGCTGGCAGCTGCTGTTTTTCTTTAAAGGGTTGTGATGACATCACTACTAGGCGCCCGCGGTCTGGAGATGCATGGGTTCTCAGAGCAGAGGAGGAATGAGGAGAAGAGGTGACTCAGGGGAGTATTGTATTTATTTATTTTTATGGAGAATGCCTTATACTATAGAGTCTGTCTATACTGGCTGCCTTATAATATAGAGTCTGTCTATACTGGCTGCCTTATTCCATAGAGTCTGCCTATGAGGGCTGACTAATACTATACAGAGTCTGCCTATGGGGACTGCCTTATACTATACAGAGTCTGCCTATGGGGCTGCCTTATACTATACAGAGTCTGCCTATGGGGCGCCTTATACTATACAGAGTCTGCCTATGGGGCTGCCTTATACTATACAGAGTCTGCCTATGGGGCTGCCTTATACTATACAGAGTCTGCCTATGGGGCTGCCTTATACTATACAGAGTCTGCCTATGGGGGTTGCCTTACACTATGCAGAGTCTGCCTATGGGGCTGCCTTATACTATACAGAGTCTGCCTATGGGGCTGCCTTATACTATACAGAGTCTGCCTATGGGGCTGCCTTATACTATACAGAGTCTGCCTATGGGGGTTGCCTTATACTATAGAGAGTCTGCCTATGGGGGTTGCTTTATACTATAGAGTCTGCCTATGGGGGATGCCTTATACCATAGAGTCTGCCCATGGGGGCTGCCTTATACTACAGAGTCTGCCTATGTGGGCTGCCTTATACTATAGAGTCTGCCTATGGGGGCTGCATTATACTATAGAGTCTGCCTATGGGGTTGCGTTATACTTTAGAGTCTGCCTATGGGGGCTGCATTATACTACAAAGTCTGCCTATGGGGGCTGCCTTATGCTATACAGAGTCTGCCTATGGGAGTGCATTATACTATAGAGTCTGCCTGGGGGTGCATTATACAATATAGAGTATGCTTATGGGGAATGCATTATGCAATATAGAGTCTGCCTATGGGGAGCGCATTATACTATATAGACTATGCCTATGGGGAATGCATTATACTATAGAGGCCTTTGAGGAGTACATTATACTATATTGAGGACTATCTGGTGCATTATACTATATGGAGGCTATCTAGGGGGCCATCATACAGTGTGGATATTACAGTGAGGGGGCCATCATAAAGTGTTGGAGCCATCAGTTTGGGGGCTATTAAGGGGGCATTATACTGTATACAAGAGAGCATCATACTGTGTATAGGGGAGACTCGGGACATTATTAAATGTAAAGTGATTTAGGAGAACTCAGGTTACTGTGACTATCAAAGGGGCACACAGAAGGCATTATTACTTTCTAGGGGGCAAAATTTGGGCTCTGTTTTCTAGGGCACTTGCACACAGCATTATTATATTCTAGAGGGTTGCTTTAGAATTTAGAGCATAGAGAACCACACAGTAGGTACAGTAATGGGGACACATACGGCAGCAGCGGCTCAGCATTGGGTTATCAGCATGATGAGGAGTTTTGGCAGGTTGTAATAGTCCCATTGGGGATGGTGCTGAAAATATAAGACTTGATATGTGTCTTTGTTGTAATTTTTGCAGCCAAGTCCTCGATGGAGAAGTTAAAATATAAATAGAACAGCGCTCCATCCGGGTGTATGATGTAGAAAAAGTATTTTATTCAGCCATAAAAGCGACGTTTCGACCACAGCCGGTCTTTGTCAAGTATATAGACCGGCTGTGGTCGAAACGTCGTTTTAATGGCTGAATAAAAGACTTTTTCTACATCATACACCCGGATGGAGCGCTGTTCTATTTATATTTTTGCTGTATATTGTTTCCAAGTGGATTCCTTGGACTAGACACGTGCGCCCCAATTCTGTGAGTGCTGTCAACTTGCTTTTCTTTTTTCTCTATGGAGAAGTTGTCATGTCGGTCTGGCCTGGTGGAAAAGATGTGAAAAGTGAACGATTCCATAAGAAAGAACGTCAGCTGTAAGTTACCATCTGTAACTGTGCTGTGATTTCTTATATGCTCTGTAGGACTGGTATTTACCCCTGACCATATGGCAGTAATATCAATATTGGTCTTTATATAGAGATTATTTTCAGCAACAGCGCGGTCATCTGCTGAGGTTCTCCTACATCCACTATTAGGGTGTGTCACCCAGTTGTAATCATGATTACCTGGTTAGGAGTCCACTCAGAAGTTTTGCTCCTGCCTCTGGCAACAGATGTATGTATAAAATCATTGTCATGCTGGAAAACTGAACATTTACCAAGGGCATTGAGTAGTAGCAAATTCAGTTTCAATATAGTGCAGTACTTGGAAACAGCGCTCAAATAGTATGGGAACAGCATGAGGATGTTGCCTTTGACTCCCAGGATGCTACTGGAAACTAAATAAATAAATAGTTCAAAAATGACATGGGGTAAGCCCCAATTTTTGATAACCAGACAAAGTAAAGCAGACACATGGGGGCTGATATTATCAGGCTGGAGACATCTATGGATTTTGGCTTCTTCAAAGCCTAAACATACCAGCCCGCAGCTACCCCAGAATCAGAGCATTACATTAGATGAGCCAATTCTGGCGCTTTTTAATATTTTTGGGTTTGATGTCAGCTGTGTAATGTCAGCTGGCATCAAACCCAGGGATTAGTATTGAAGAGGCATCTATCAGACATCTCCAATACTAACTCGGTAATTAAAAAATAAAAATACACATCCATAAAAAATACATAGCACACACCCATAAAAAAGCATTGTCATCACTACCCGATGCTTTACTGCTATTCACAGACGTCGGAGACATTGAGGAAGGTGGACTACAATAGAGGAGATTCATGGGAACATTTTTGATAATAAATTGGTAAATGAGGGATAGTGTGTGGGAGTCTCTATTCAAATAAAGTATTTTTTTCTGAGTGTTTTTTTTTTCATTACTGTGATAGTAATGAGGGTGTCTGATAGAAAC
Source organism: Oophaga sylvatica (assembly GCA_033576555.1). NCBI lineage: Eukaryota > Metazoa > Chordata > Amphibia > Anura > Dendrobatidae > Oophaga > Oophaga sylvatica. The sequence continues at coordinate 102,066 of JARQOD010000177.1, read as the reverse complement.
CTCTCCATTACTAACCCTTGACCTTGATGCCAGCTAACATTGCACAGCTGACATCAACCACAAAAAATATCCCCAATTTCCACTGCACCGGGGCAATTGGGAAGAGCTGGCCAAAGCACCAGAATTGGAGCCTCCAATGAATGCACTGTTTCTGGGGTAGCTGCAGGCTGGTATTTTTAGGCTGGGAAAGAGCCAATATCCATAGACCTTCCCAAGGGCTGCCAGCAAGAATTTCAGGGCCCCATACTGGCAAACTTTTCGGACCCCATTGAGATTCTGCTCAGGCTCCACTCCAGCTCCGCTTTCACCCCTCGAACCTTCTACAGTCCTGACCAATCACACATTAACAGTTCTCATTGAACACCATATTGGACACATAACCAGCACAACATTTTTTAAGCCGCCACCACGACAAGGTAGACTCTTTTGGCCGGGCCCTACTCTAACCTATTAAACATTTAAAATATCCAATACTCTTTTTAGATATATTTTTATTTACTTTTCTTTAAGGGAATGTTTTACATACATTTTTTAAAATGACCAATAATAACACATACAAGGGACAGATACCATCACACCATGGCTGGACCACATATTATCACCCTACTTTCATATTATGGGTTAAAAATGTTCTATGACACTCAGAATATCAGATACAGTGTGAAATTGATTAAAATCTTCGTTCTCAAAAGAGGGGGTTCTAGCTTATGCTGAGCACTGTAAATGTATAAAAATATGTAGACATGTATGCTCTCTATACAGTTTTGTATATTCTAAATTCTGACTTACAATGCGTAAAATATTATAAATCAGAATTACCAAACTATATAGCATGCATAGTCTATTATTGTTAATGTTTGGGCTTAATGAACATCTTGGACATATTTTGGTAAAATGCAAATACCTGAGACCTAAATCTGTAAGCAGTAATAACTATCTTGGATGAACTGTTATATGTCAGTGGGGTTGGAAGGATTCGTTTTGAAGAGTTTAGTTTGGAAACCTCGATCACCAGTGCTGTGATGTGGTGAGTATGACCACCTTCACACTATCGGCATTGCTCCCTTGTTAGCTGCTGTCACTGCCTGTGATGTAGCGTGGTGAAGGGGTCGAGCCCAAATTGCCTTCATTATAATCCACCTGTGTGTCCTATGCTCACAAAGTCACATGGCAGAATAGTTCTGACCCCATAGCTGCACAATTGATCCCTTCTTACAGATTATTAAATACTTTTATGCCAAAAAATAGACAAAAGTATCTTAGATTGGCTAGCAAGCAAAATTATTTTTTTCAAGCTTTCAAGCTTTCAGAGCACAGAGGATCCTTCATTAGTCAGCTTTACAGATAAATGACTGAGTTAAGAGCAAAATATTTAGAATTGAGAGTCCTCAGTGGTTGATACCTTTTAATGGCTAACTGCAAAGATGGTAACAAATTGCAAGCTTTCGAGACTACTGAGGTCTCTTCATCAGACAAGGACTAATACAAAATCTGAAGAATCACATATTTATACACCGCAGAGCACAGAAACAATGCAATAGGTAAGACAAGTGACGTGAAGCAGAACTGTCACTATGGGAGATAGAGATGAACATAAATACTGGAACAGTTCATAGATAAGGAGTGTGAATGTTTTATTGTCCTCTGATTGGGGTCTGGTATTGTTGTGTTAACATTGAGTTAAGAGCAAACATTTCAGAGATGTCAAAACAGGATATTTGTGCATGGGATGGATGGAGCGATGTCTTCTATATATAAGCCAAGATTCTAAAATTAAGGTTTTTATTACAAGTGGAGAAGTGATGGGAGTGATGGCTTAGGAGTGTAGTGATCTGGAGTCAGTCTGGTAGAGGTGTGGACATGGTCCATGTAGTCCAGGGGTCCTCAAACTACAGCCCGCAGGCCGCATGCGGCCCGCCAAGGACATTTATCCGGTCCGTCGGCCCCGCCGACATTGAACGTTAGCATCTTTTTTTTTAACGCTGGGCCCGGCCTAATGGGGACTATACTGCCTATGGGGACTATACTGCCTATGGGGGATTATGCTGCCTATTGGGGACTATATCGCCTATGGGGGATTATGCTGCCTATTGGGGATTACTATGCTGCCTATGGGTGATTATGCTGCCTATGGGGGATTATGCTGCCTGTTGCGTATTATGCTGCCTATGGGGGGACTATGCTGCCTATTGGGGACTACTATGCTGTCTATGGGGGATTATGCTGCCTATTGGGGACTACTATGCTGCCTATGGGGGATTATGCTGCCTGTTGGGTATTATGCTGCCTGTTGGGTATTATGCTGCCTATGGGGGAATATGCTGCCTATTGGGGACTATACCACCTATGGGGGATTATGCTGCCTATTGGGGACTACTATGTTGCCTATGGGGGATTATGCTGTCTATTGGGGACTATATCGCCTATGGGGGATTATGCTACCTATTGGGGATTACTATGCTGCCTATGGGGGATTATGCTGCCTGTTGCGTATTATGCTGCCTATGGGGAGGACTATGCTGCCTATAGGGGACTACTATGCTGCCTATGGGGGATTATGCTGCCTATTGGGCACTACTATGCTGTCTATGGGGGATTATGCTGCCTATTGGGGACTACTATGCTGCCTATGGGGGATTATGCTGCCTATTGGGGACTATATCGCCTATGGGGGATTATGCTGCCTATTGGGGATTACTAATCAAAAAACTGACCGGCACATCCAAACATAGATCCAGTGTGAACAGGTGCTAAACCTAGAGTCACCAACTCATATACATACAAGAAAAAAAGGTAGCACACTGTAGCGCTATAGCTTGCAAACACGAAATATTGAAAATATGAAAAATATGAAAAATGAATTGCATCACTGCCTTAGAAATATGAAAAATTGAGAAGTCTTAGCGCATAAGATGGCCAAATTATGTGTGCCTGATAGCCACGTCAAGGCTCTTCTCGTATATCAGGTCCTAACTAATGCCAATCCTCGCTTAGAAAAGTCTGTCTGCATGGGAACATATGAATCCTCTCTTAAGACTAAAATCTACATCTCTGTGGAGGGGTAATGAACCTGGTGTAATTAAAAAGTCTGTGACCAACAGGTGGAGTGCTCAGGTAGAAGGTAAATGAATACATATCAAAAAACTGACCGGCACATCCAAACATAGATCCAGTGTGAACAGGTGCTAAACCTAGAGTCACCAACTCATATACATACAAGAAAAAAAGGTAGCACACTGTAGCGCTATAGCTTGCAAACACGAAATATGAAAATATGAAAAATATGAAAAATGAATTGCATCACTGCCTTAGAAATATGAAAAATTGAGAAGTCTTAGCGCATAAGATGGCCAAATTATGTGTGCCTGATAGCCACGTCAAGGCTCTTCTCGTATATCAGGTCCTAACTAATGCCAATCCTCGCTTAGAAAAGTCTGTCTGCATGGGAACATATGAATCCTCTCTTAAGACTAAAATCTACATCTCTGTGGAGGGGTAATGAACCTGGTGTAATTAAAAAGTCTGTGACCAACAGGTGGAGTGCTCAGGTAGAAGGTAAATGAATACATATCAAAAAACTGACCGGCACATCCAAACATAGATCCAGTGTGAACAGGTGCTAAACCTAGAGTCACCAACTCATATACATACAAGAAAAAAAGGTAGCACACTGTAGCGCTATAGCTTGCAAACACGAAATATGAAAATATGAAAAATATGAAAAATGAATTGCATCACTGCCTTAGAAATATGAAAAATTGAGAAGTCTTAGCGCATAAGATGGCCAAATTATGTGTGCCTGATAGCCACGTCAAGGCTCTTCTCGTATATCAGGTCCTAACTAATGCCAATCCTCGCTTAGAAAAGTCTGTCTGCATGGGAACATATGAATCCTCTCTTAAGACTAAAATCTACATCTCTGTGGAGGGGTAATGAACCTGGTGTAATTAAAAAGCCTGTGACCAACAGGTGGAGTGCTCAGGTAGAAGGTAAATGAATACATATCAAAAAACTGACCGGCACATCCAAACATAGATCCAGTGTGAACAGGTGCTAAACCTAGAGTCACCAACTCATATACATACAAGAAAAAAAGGTAGCACACTGTAGCGCTATAGCTTGCAAACACGAAATATGAAAATATGAAAAATATGAAAAATGAATTGCATCACTGCCTTAGAAATATGAAAAATTGAGAAGTCTTAGCGCATAAGATGGCCAAATTATGTGTGCCTGATAGCCACGTCAAGGCTCTTCTCGTATATCAGGTCCTAACTAATGCCAATCCTCGCTTAGAAAAGTCTGTCTGCATGGGAACATATGAATCCTCTCTTAAGACTAAAATCTACATCTCTGTGGAGGGGTAATGAACCTGGTGTAATTAAAAAGTCTGTGACCAACAGGTGGAGTGCTCAGGTAGAAGGTAAATGAATACATATCAAAAAACTGACCGGCACATCCAAACATAGATCCAGTGTGAACAGGTGCTAAACCTAGAGTCACCAACTCATATACATACAAGAAAAAAAGGTAGCACACTGTAGCGCTATAGCTTGCAAACACGAAATATGAAAATATGAAAAATATGAAAAATGAATTGCATCACTGCCTTAGAAATATGAAAAATTGAGAAGTCTTAGCGCATAAGATGGCCAAATTATGTGTGCCTGATAGCCACGTCAAGGCTCTTCTCGTATATCAGGTCCTAACTAATGCCAATCCTCGCTTAGAAAAGTCTGTCTGCATGGGAACATATGAATCCTCTCTTAAGACTAAAATCTACATCTCTGTGGAGGGGTAATGAACCTGGTGTAATTAAAAAGCCTGTGACCAACAGGTGGAGTGCTCAGGTAGAAGGTAAATGAATACATATCAAAAAACTGACCGGCACATCCAAACATAGATCCAGTGTGAACAGGTGCTAAACCTAGAGTCACCAACTCATATACATACAAGAAAAAAAGGTAGCACACTGTAGCGCTATAGCTTGCAAACACGAAATATGAAAATATGAAAAATATGAAAAATGAATTGCATCACTGCCTTAGAAATATGAAAAATTGAGAAGTCTTAGCGCATAAGATGGCCAAATTATGTGTGCCTGATAGCCACGTCAAGGCTCTTCTCGTATATCAGGTCCTAACTAATGCCAATCCTCGCTTAGAAAAGTCTGTCTGCATGGGAACATATGAATCCTCTCTTAAGACTAAAATCTACATCTCTGTGGAGGGGTAATGAACCTGGTGTAATTAAAAAGCCTGTGACCAACAGGTGGAGTGCTCAGGTAGAAGGTAAATGAATACATATCAAAAAACTGACCGGCACATCCAAACATAGATCCAGTGTGAACAGGTGCTAAACCTAGAGTCACCAACTCATATACATACAAGAAAACAAGGTAGCACACTGTAGCGCTATAGCTTGCAAACACAAAATATGAAAATATGAAAAATATGAAAAATGAATTGCATCACTGCCTTAGAAATATGAAAAATTGAGAAGTCTTAGCGCATAAGATGGCCAAATTATGTGTGCCTGATAGCCACGTCAAGGCTCTTCTCGTATATCAGGTCCTAACTAATGCCAATCCTCGCTTAGAAAAGTCTGTCTGCATGGGAACATATGAATCCTCTCTTAAGACTAAAATCTACATCTCTGTGGAGGGGTAATGAACCTGGTGTAATTAAAAAGCCTGTGACCAACAGGTGGAGTGCTCAGGTAGAAGGTAAATGAATACATATCAAAAAACTGACCGCCACCAAACATAGATCCAGTGTGAACAGGTGCTAAACCTAGAGTCACCAACTCATATACATACAAGAAAAAATATGAAAAATGAATTGCATCACTGCCTTAGAAATATGAAAAATTGAGAAGTCTTAGCGCATAAGATGGCCAAATTATGTGTGCCTGATAGACTAAAACTACATCTCTGTGGAGGGGTAATGAACCTGGTGGCTATCAGGCACACATAATTTGGCCATCTTATGCGTTAAGACTTCTCAATTTTTCATATTTCTAAGGCAGTGATGCAATTCATTTTTCATATTTTTCATATTTTCATATTTCGTGTTTGCAAGCTATAGCGCTACAGTGTGCTACCTTTTTTTCTTGTATGTATATGAGTTGGTGACTCTAGGTTTAGCACCTGTTCACACTGGATCTATGTTTGGATGTGCTGGTCAGTTTTTTGATATGTATTCATTTACCTTCTACCTGAGCACTCCACCTGTTGGTCACAGGCCATTTTAATTACACCAGGTTCATTACCCCTCCACAGAGATGTAGATTTTAGTCTTAAGGCCGGCGTCACACTGGCGACAGAATCGGACGACTGCAATGCGATGAAAAATCGTATTGCAGTCTGCCCTATATTAATCTATGGAGCAGCTCCCAGTATCAGATTTTTTGTGGTCCATTTTAAACGTCCGTGTGCAATCGCAGCATGCTGCGATTGTCACCGATTGTGGGTCAACTATCGTCAATGCAAGTCTATGGGAGCGATGAAAAATCTGATTACAAACGGACCGCATGTGTGACTTGCGATGAAATCGCATCGGTGTCCTTTAGAAAAGCCGGCAATTCATCCCCGGCTATACTGTAAAATCACACTGACAGCTTTAATAAAGAATAGAAAGAATAGATATACACACATAGAATACATATATATATATATATATATATATATATATATATGTAATTGTGACATGTATATATATATATATATTTATATTTCCTAGACTTCTACATACTGTAATAGCCGCAAATTCAATTGCCGGCTTTTGTGAAATCACAGAAGCCGACATGAAATGATACATTGTTTCCACACAGTTAACCATGTCATTTCCTGTATTTTGATATTTGTTTAGAACTTACAATTACATGAGTGTATTTGTGCTAAATTTCAGACATGTAGGGGTTAATTAAAGGTGTAAATTCGTTGACAAAAAAATGCGTGGGCTCCGCTGTATTTTCTCCACCAGACAGACAAAGCAAGCGAGTGGGGGCAGATAATAATAGCCTAGGGAGGGTACTTTTTTTTTTGTGCCCCCTGGCTACTAACATCTGCCCCCAGACACCCCAGAAAGGGCAAATCTATAATTAGATTCGCCCTTTCTGGCACTTTGCCCGTCTATTCCCATTGCCCTGTAGCGGTGGCGAATGGGTTAATAATCTCACCTTAATGTCACCTTAGTATTGAAAGGTGACCTTAAGGCAGGTTAATAATTGAGAGCTGTCAATTAGACAAATATCAATTATTAATCCTATTGAAGTAAATAAAAAAACACACACACACTTTAAGAATAAATAATTTTAATGAAATAAAAAAACAGATTTTTGACCATCTTTTATTTAAGTCTTAATCCGTTCGAAGCCCTTGTTCTTCTAAAATAAATATAAAATAATAAAACAACATTTTTCTTACCTATCTGGCAATCTGTCACGTCCCACGATGTAATCCTTCACAAAGGGTTAACTAGCAATCAGATAAGCAGCGCAAGTAATCCTGCGTGCTCATCTGATAGCTCCTGAATGAATGAGCTTATCTCCTGCCGACAGGAGAGGATGTGATTCATGAATGAAGCTTAATTGATTGTATCCACTTTCACCTTAGGTCAGGTCACTCAAGTGAAAGTTGTAATAAATCAATTAAGCTCCATTCATGAATCTATTCCTCTCCTTTCGCTGGGAGAGTAACTTATTCATTCAGGGGAATACAGGTCTGAGACAGCATTATTAGCTCTCTGCGACCTGTAACCTGTTAACCCTTTCTGATGGATTACACCGTGGGACCTGACTGTACATCGGATTGGTAAGAATCATTTTGCTTTTTTATTTTATTTTTATTACGGGAAATGGTTTTAGCAGGAAAATAAAATATTGTCAAAAACTGTGTGATTATTTCATTAAACTTCTTTTTTATTAAACTGTGTGTGTTTGATTTTTCTAACATACAATAGGATTAATAATTGATATTTGTCTAATTGACAGCTCTCAATTATTAACCTGCCTTAAGGTCACCTTTCAATACTAAGGTGACATTAAGGTGAGATTATTAACCCATTCGCCACCGCTACAGGGCAATGGGAATAGACGGGCAAAGTGCCAGAAAGGGCGAATCTAATTATAGATTTGCCCTTTCTGGGGGTGTCTGGGGGCAGATGTTAGTAGCCAGGGGGGGCAGCAAAAAAATGTACCCTCCCTAGGCTGTTATTATCTGCCCCCACTCGCTTGCTTTGTCTGTCTGGTGGAGAAAATACAGCGGGAGCCCACGCATTTTTTTTCAACGAATTTACACCTTTATTAACCCCTACATGTCTGAAATTTTGCACAAATACACTCATGTAATTGTAAGTTCTAAACAAATATCAAAATACAGGAAATGACATGGTTAACTGTGTGGAAACAATGTATCATTTCATGTCGGCTTCTGTGATTTCACAAAAGCCGGCAATTGAATTAGCGGCTATAACAGTATGTAGAAGTCTAGGAACTATAAATATATGTATATATACATGTCACAATGACATGTATATATATATATATATATATATATATATTGTGAGACAGTGAAGGAATATGTGTTGAATGGGGTGTACATTTCACCTAGGTACTGTGCTGTATGGTATAAGGGAAATGTGTGGCTTTGTAAACCTAGTGGTAGAGAAAGGTCACTACACCTCACATTCAGCACACACTTGCAGCTCAGGCCTGAAACCATTCAGCTGTTAATTAGGAGACCAGAAGTAGGTGTCTGCAAACACAGTCAGAGAGCTGGCTTAGTCTGGACACAGGAAGGTGTCCCGGCACAAGAAGCAGTCTCCAGGAGTGGGAGCACGCTTAGTCTGGACACAGGAAGGTGTCCCGGCACAAGAAGCAGTCTCAAGGAGTGGGAGCTGGCTTAGTCTGGACACAGGAAGGTGTCCAGGCACAAGAAGCAGTCTCCAGGAGTTTGAGCTATCTCAGTCTGGGTGCAGGAAGTACCCCGGACACAGGAGTAGTCTCAGTGAGAATCCGTGCGAATAGCGCTGAATAGGAGTGGATCTCTCTCAAGTCTGGACATTGAAGGTGCCTTCAGACACAAGGAGGAGTATCTGTGAAACTCCATACTGGTAACATATATCATATGTGTTGTTTTGGGTCAGGCTGGTAGAGCCGGGACCCGGATAGACAGGGCAATCGATCTATGTGTAATTAGTGGCTAGACAAGCCCAGGTTTTCTGTTTATGCTTTATTTTTATCTGTTTGCTGTGGACTTTAATAAAGCTGGTTGCGGCCAGTTTTAATCAGAACTGCTGTCTGAATGAACTGTTTTCGTGTCACTCTGTCTACCCAGACAGCGATCCTAGAGCTATATCCCCTGGAAATGTTACAATTGGTGGATGATGCGGGCAGCACAGTGGCTGATACAATTGGTGCTGTAATGTGCGTGCGGCACAGTGGCTTAGAGACAGCAATAAAGGTGAAGTCTGTTGAAATAGCAGCAGAGAAAAAAGAAGTGTGTCAAGAAACGTCTGATTGGAGCAGTCTTAAAGAGACAGTAGCCCTAATAGAGTTTGCAAAAGAAAAAAAAAAAAAGTGTGTCTGCACAGCAAAGCTGAACTTGTTGTGGAAAAGACTGTGGAGTGTGCAGCAGCAAAAGAGAGACGTCTATTGGAGCAGTCTTAAAGAGACAGTGGCCCTAATAGAGTTTGCAGAGAAAAAAAAAAAAAAAAGTGTCTGCACAGCAGAGCTGAAATTTTCTGTGGAAAAGACTGTGGAGTGTGTATGTCTTGAGTGAAGACTGCCGTTGTTGAGACAGAGAAGTCTGACAGCATGGATGACAGCATGGAGGCGCTGTTTGAACAAATGGCACAAGTTAATGTGCAACATAAGACTGCCGTGGTTGAGACAGATAAGTCCGGCAGTATGGAGGAGCTCATTGAGTACCTGGCCCAGGCCCAGCGAAGCATGCAGCAGAGCATGGAGCAGCAGCGCCTGCAGCACCAGCAGCCCAGCAGCAATTCCTGCAGCAGCAGCAGGAGAATAACCGGTTGTTTTTTGAGCAGGTTGCAGCACAACAAAAGACTTGTGGCGCATCGTCCCAAAGTAATGTTGCAAAGTCACCTGCATTGTCCGCTGTAAAGAAGGAGGTAAGACGGTCCCTGAAAAAGATGACACCTCGTGATGATGTGGAGGTATATCTCACTAGGTTGAGAGATTGGCAGAGAAGGAGAATCTGCCCCTATCTGAATGGGCCATGATGGTCGCACCCTATCTGATTGGAGAGCCCCAAAGGGCATATGCTGACCTGAGCGAGCAGGACAGCCAAGACTATGGCAAGCTGAAAGCGGAGATTCTTACCCGGCTGGGTGTTACGGTGACAGCCCATGCCAGGGAGTTCATGACTGGAGATACAGTTGGGAGTCTGCAGTCAGCAGGCCTGATTATGGAGTTGAAAAGGTGGTAGTGAACCGCTACACCCAAGCATGTCCTCCTGAGGTACAGCCGTCTGAGAGGTCGTCACTTCAGAGTTCCCGGACGCTGAACTCTCGCGGTAAGAGCGTTCCAGCTGTTGGGGACATGGGGTATGCTGATAAGCGGGTTCGGGCCCGAGGGGACATATGGGTGGGAGAGTGTGGTGGACAGTGTTGGAGATGTCGTGAAATTGCAGCCAACTGTCCAATAGAGGGGGAGCCTATGTGTTGTGATGTTGGCGGATCCCTCTCTCCCTGCGCAGAGCACTGTGTGTGTGTCCACCTCAGCCAAAGAGACTGGACCACAGGGGTCCCCGGTGGTTGTAAATGACTGCCCAGCACAGGCCCTCTTGGACTCAGAGAGTCCAGTGACTTCCGTATGTGACAGCCTGATTGATAGGGACTTCATCCCTGATAAGCACCTGAGTATGGTGTGCATCCATGGAGACACCAAAGTCTACCCAGAGACTGCCGTGGACTTGGTCCCCAAACTCGGGGAGGTTTCATATGAAGTGGGGGTAGTGAAGAACCTGGTGCACCCCGTCATATTGGGTAATGACTTTCCGCGGTCTAAGGATCTCTGGGGGAGAAATGTTTCTGATGGACAGTGTGATGAAGCTCCTATTGAGGGTGCGCAGTCCCGAGGGGCGGAACACAATGCTAGTGGGCCGTTAAACTTATGTGATGCTGATGCTGATAATGATAATGATGATGATCATGATAGTGATGATGATACTGATCATAATCATGATAATGATATTGATGATAATGATGACTGTGATAGTGATGAAATTCCTTTGCAGGTGATGTTGGGAGACGAGGATGGTGGTTCTCAGAACGAGTGTCCCTGACTTACCTGTGTCCTGTGACAATTTTGAGAGTGAGCAGTGGCGAGACCCCTCTCTTAAAACGGCCCAGGAAAATATAAATGTTCTAAATGAGGTTTCCCAAGAGCCTGGCTCTGAGGAGAGGTTTCCTCATGCTGCCATGGACAATAGCCTATTGTATAGGGACACTGAAGTCCAGGGAGAGGTTGTGAGTCAGCTCCTAGTACCTGAGCTATATAGAAGTATAGTGCTGGGGTTGTCATATAGTCACATACTTGAGGGACCAGATGGTGAAGTTAATGTTGTGGATGACATGTTAACTAAGGTTCCAGATCAAGATGTGAATGAAAATGAATTGTATAACCCTGACAGTGAGCAGGATGTGAATGAAAATGAATTGTATAACCCTGACAGTGAGCAGGATATGAATGAAAATGAATTGTATAGCCCTGACAGTGAGCCAGATGTGGCTGAGAAAAAGGGGTCAGATAGTGATAGTGAATCATCTGATGACCATAAAGCAACCAGTGCAAATGAGGAAGGCATGGTAGCAGAGGAGGTTGAGAGTCCTGAGAAGAAAGCTGATGCTGACCTTACAGCAGACAGAAGATGGCATCTGAAGATGTTTTACAGTTGGCCGGTTCCCTGGCGAAGACTAAGGTGAAAGGAGGAGAGCTGAGCTTTAAAGGCAGGACTCTGAAACTGAACACAGCACAAGTGGATGCTGTTGAAGATGAGAAGTTGTCGGTGTGTGGTGTGGATCTGCATCATGCCAAGGACTCTGAAGGTGATGATGCAGAGGTGGAAAAAGCCATAGAAGTGGTAGACACCAAACCAGATGCCTCATCAGTAGCTGCAACTCGTGAAGCTCAGGCTGGAAGTTCGGCGCCCGGAGCCCCAGCAGTGTTCCCGATTGATACCAAGGATCTGGATAAGTCACAAGATGAGATTTTGAGACATCGGGCTGGCGTTGGTGAGCTCAAGCGCACTTTCAGGGAGGCTACATCGGAGCCACGTCCCAACAAATGGGAAAAGCGATGTGTCACTCCGTTGTCGCTACAGACACACGGGAGCCCAGATGGGATGCAGAAAGTGGTGGAAGAGAAGAATCCGGCGGGTTCTGAGTATACAGATGCCGCTATCAAGGAGAACTTGAAAGCTGGAATAAATGGGGAACTGGAGAAAAGTGAAAAAACCCCTATACCTTCTGTGATAGTTGGTGACACATGGTCAGTGCACCAGGGACAGGAGGTACGTGAGTTTCTGAGGAAGAGTCAGCAGAAGTGTTCTGATGTGCCGGGTCGTACTTCTCTGGCCAGGCACTATATCGAAACTGAGCCCGGCCCTAAGGTCAAGATGAAACCGTGCAGGATACCCGAGGCCCGCAGAGAGCATAGGCCTGGAGGGTACAGGGTAGTGCGGATGCTTCAGATGAAGAGAAAGCTGATGTTGGCTATGACTCAGGTGAAGATACAAATGACAGTGGTGAAGATGAAGCTGATGAGGGCCATGACTGGTCCAGAGTTCACTGTCTCTGTTGGATTGTTGACCAGCCCTCCGGTCTGGATGACCAGCCCTCCGGTCTGGAGAAGAGGGAGGGGATATGTGAGACAGTGAAGGAATATGTGTTGAATGGGGTGTACATTTTCACCTAGGTACTGTGCTGTATGGTATAAGGGAAATGTGTGGCTTTGTAAACCTAGTGGTAGAGAAAGGTCACTACACCTCACATTCAGCACACACTTGCAGCTCAGGCCAGAAACCATTCAGCTGTTAATTAGGAGACCAGAAGTAGGTGTCTGCAAACACAGTCAGAGAGCTGGCTTAGTCTGGACACAGGAAGGTGTCCCGGCACAAGAAGCAGTCTCCAGGAGTGGAAGCACGCTTAGTCTGGACACAGGAAGGTGTCCCGGCACAAGAAGCAGTCTCAAGGAGTGGGAGCTGGCTTAGTCTGGACACAGGAAGGTGTCCAGGCACAAGAAGCAGTCTCCAGGAGTTTGAGCTATCTCAGTCTGGGTGCAGGAAGTACCCCGGACACAGGAGTAGTCTCAGTGAGAATCCGTGCGAATAGCGGCTGAATAGGAGTGGATCTCTCTCAAGTCTGGACATTGAAGGTGCCTTCAGACACAAGGAGGAGTATCTGTGAAACTCCATACTGGTAACATATATCATATGTGTTGTTTTGGGTCAGGCTGGTAGAGCCGGGACCCGGATAGACAGGGCAATCGATCTATGTGTAATTAGTGGCTAGACAAGCCCAGGTTTTCTGTTTATGCTTTATTTTTATCTGTTTGCTGTGGACTTTAATAAAGCTGGTTGCGGCCAGTTTTAATCAGAACTGCTGTCTGAATGAACTGTTTTCGTGTCACTCTGTCTACCCAGACAGCGATCCTAGAGCTATATCCCCTGGAAATGTTACAATATATATATATATATATATATATTATATAATATATATGTGTTCTATGTGTATATATCTATTCTTTTTTTTGTGATTGAAATAATATTCTTTTGGATCCATTATATGTCAGTTTTGCAAGCCTGCGAGAAATTCTCGCAAGTCGGATGAAAATCGGATGTTACAAGGTACACACACATGCGACTAAATCGCATCTTTGAAGGAAAATCGGATGCCAGAAGGATGTGTGATGTTTGCATTTTGATCCGACAATCGACCGTCTAAAACGGACCGATTTTTTTGTCGTTGTGTGTGACGCCGGCCTAAGAGAGGATTCATATGTTCCCATGCAGACAGACTTTTCTAAGCGAGGATTGGCATTAGTTAGGACCTGATATACGAGAAGAGCCTTGACGTGGCTATCAGGCACACATAATTTGGCCATCTTATGCGCTAAGACTTCTCAATTTTTCATATTTCTAAGGCAGTGATGCAATTCATTTTTCATATTTTTCATATTTTCATATTTCGTGTTTGCAAGCTATAGCGCTACAGTGTGCTACCTTTTTTTCTTGTATTGGGGATTACTATGCTGCCTATGGGGATTATGCTGCCTGTTGCGTATTATGCTGCCTATAGGTGGGACTATGCTGCCTATTGGTGACTACTATGCTGCTTATGGGGGACTATGCTGCCTATTGGGCACTACTATGCTGTCTATGGGGATTATGCTGCCTATGGTGGATTATGCTGCTGTTGGGTATTATGCTGCCTGTTGGGAATTATGCTGCCTATGGGGGATTATGCTGCCTATTTTGGACTACTATGCTGCCTTTGGGGACTATGCTGCCTATGGGGCATTATGCTGCCTATTGGGAACTATGCCGTCTATGGGGGATTATGCTGCCTATTGGGGATTATGCTGCCTATTGGGGACTACTATACTGCTATGGGGATTATGCTGCCTATGGGCATTTATGCTGCCTATTGGGGATTACTATGCTGCCTATTGGGGACTATGCTGCCTATGGGCGATTATGTGCTTATTGGGGATTATGCTGCCTTTTGGGGACTATGCTGCCTATGGTGGATAATGCTGCTTATTGGGGACTACTATGCTGCCTATTGGGGCATTATGCTGCATATTACGGCATTATGCTGCCTATGGAGGACTACTATGCTGCCTATGGGGGACTACTATGCTACCTATGGGGGATTATACTGCCTATTGGGCATTTACCTGCCTATTGGGGACCTATGCTGCCTATTGGGGCATTTACCTGCCTATTGGGGACCTATGCTTCCTATTGGGGACCTATGATGCCTATGGGGCATTATGCTGCCTGTTGTGGACTATGCGTCTAGGGGGGATTATGCTGCCTATTGGGGGATTATGCTGCCTATTGGGGACTACTATACTACCTATGGGGGACTATGCTGCCTATGGGGCATTATGCTGCCTATTGGGGATTACTATGCTGCCTATTGGGGACTATGCTGCCTATGGGGGATTATGCTGCTTATCGGGGATTATGCTGCCTATTGGGGACTATGCTGCCTATGGTGGATTATGCTGCTTATTGGGGGATACTATGCTGCCTATTGGGGCATTATGCTGCCTATGGAGGACTACTATGCTGCCTATGGGGGACTACTATGCTACCTATGGGGGATTATACTGCCTATTGGGGCATTTACCTGCCTATTGGGGACCTATGCTGCCTATTGGGGCATTTACCTGCCTATTGGGGACCTATGCTGCTATGGGGATATTTACCTGCCTATTGGGGACCTATGCTGCCTATTGGGGACTATGATGCCTATTGGGGACATTTACCAGCCTATTGGGGACCTATGCTACCTATTGAGGACCTATGCTGCCTATTGGGGAAATTTACCTGCCTATTGGGGACATTTACCTGCTATTAGGGACTCTAGCACACACCAGTCTGAGCCTGAGCTAAAAGTGAAGTTGCGCCACTATGTGCACTGATGAGGATGAAATGATATGGATTGGCAAGGCTGCATGTGATGGGCAGTGCAGGCTGTATGTCTCTGTTTGGGCAGTTTTTATTGCTGGTATATTGTTTTTGTAGCGCTTTTATATATATGGTATTTTACTAATAGCAATTTGGAATCCCTAGGAAACAATGATATCAAGAAAGAGAAAAATTGCTTCACTTGTTACGACTAGCACTGACAAATACGAACCGAACATTGACCATCTCATTAGTCAAAAGCAGGCCCATAGTTCCCATTGAAATACCAGTAAGTTTGTTGATTTTAACTTTACTTGTTCTTTATTTTAAATATTGTATTTGTTCCTATTTTGTTTGTTTTTTTACTTCAAAATAAGATATGCGCAAAGTGCATAGGAATTTGATCATCGTTTTTTCTTAAACTACCGTATATTTCCGGCCCTATAAATGGTCCGAGGGACCGTGAACTGGCCCCCTGTTTAAAATGTTTGAGGACCCCCGATGTAGTCAGTAATATTTTCAGGAGGTTGATTGAGTCCTTTGTCAAAGACATTAATTTCCTAATCAGCTTGAATAAACAGATTTTTCACTCTCCATGTTTCTTAAAATGACTTTTCAGTATTATCACTTTTAAATCCGTCATACTACAGAGCAGCAGAAACGTGTCCTGTGCAGTTACGGATCGCGTATCTCCGTCTTCTGATGGACGACTCTAGGTTTGGTGAATGCCAGGAGAATGTTACCTGCCTGACTGCATTGTGGCAGCTGCAAAGTTTGGTGAAGGAGGATAATGCTATGGGGTTGTTTTTCTGGGTCGGCCTTGGCATCTTAATTTCAGTGAAGTGAAATCTTAATTCTTCAGCATAGAAGACATTATGGACAAATGTATACTTCCAACATCGTGGGAGCAGTTTGTAGAAGGCCCTTTTCTGTCCTAGCAGGACTATGCTCAAGTGCACAAAACAAGGTCCATAAAGGTAAGATGGGGGGAGTTTGTATGGAAAAACCTGACTGAATGCACCGAGATCTGACCTCAACCACATCCAACACCTCTGAGATGAACTAGAATGGAGATTGCTAGCCAGCACCACCCATCCAGCATCGGGGTCTGACGCCACAGATGCTCTTTAAATGAAAGGGCAAAAAGTCTCACAGACACCTCCAAAATCTTGTAGAAAGGGTCCAACTCCAAATTATTGCCTATGGACTTAGAATGGGATGTCATAAAATTCTGTATCCCTAGACTTATGTCTGTACGGTTTATATGTATAATAATAATATAAGAAAAACATTGGATCATAAGACGCTTCTGTGTATGTATTTATGGGTCCGTGTGTTTGTGGGGATCCTATCAATTGTAACAATTAGCTGTATCTGATAATTTGCATACTTTTTTAAATCCTCCATAACCTTTATTGAATATAACAATATTGAATATCATTGGCTGCAGGACACATTCTAGAATGTTGTGACATCACAGAGTCGTCGTCATGGTCAAGCAGCCGCGCGCCCGGAACTCCTTTGAGGCCGGCGTCACACTGGCGACATAATCGGACGACTGCAATGCGATGAAAAATCGTATTGCAGTCTGCCCTATGTTAATCTATGGAGCAGCTCCCAGTATCAGATTTTTTGTGGTCCGTTTTAAACGTCCGTGTGCAATCGCAGCATGCTGCGATTGTCACCGATTGTGGGTCGACAATCGCCAATGCAAGTCTATGGGAGCGATGAAAAATCTGATTACAAACGGACCACAGTGTGTGACTTGCGATGAAATCGCACCGGTGTCCTTTAGAAAAGCCGGCAATTCATCCCCGGCTATACTGTAAAATCACACTGACAGCTTTAATAAAGAATAGAAAGAATAGATATACACACATAGAATACATATATATATATATATATATATATATATATGTAATTGTGACATGTATATATATATATATTTATATTTCCTAGACTTCTACATACTGTAATAGCCGCGAATTCAATTGCCGGCTTCTGTGAAATCACAGAAGCCGACATGAAATGATACATTGTTTCCACACAGTTAACCATGTCATTTCCTGTATTTTGATATTTGTTTAGAACTTACAATTACATGAGTGTATTTGTGCTAAATTTCAGACATGTAGGGGTTAATTAAAGGTGTAAATTCGTTGACAAAAAAATGCGTGGGCTCCCGCTGTATTTTCTCCACCAGACAGACAAAGCAAGCGAGTGGGGGCAGATAATAATAGCCTAGGGAGGGTACTTTTTTTTGTGCCCCCCTGGCTACTAACATCTGCCCCCAGACACCCCAGAAAGGGCAAATCTATAATTAGATTCGCCCTTTCTGGCACTTTGCCCGTCTATTCCCATTGCCCTGTAGTGGTGGCGAATGGGTTAATAATCTCACCTTACTGTCACCTTAGTATTGAAAGGTGACCTTAAGGCAGGTTAATAATTGAGAGCTGTCAATTAGACAACTATCAATTATTAATCCTATTGTATGAAAGAAAAATCAAACACACACAGTTTAATAAAAAATAAGTTTAATTAAATAATCACACAGTTTTTTACCATATTTTATTTTCCTGCTAAAACCATTTCCTGTAATAAAAATAAAATAAAAAAGCAAAATTATACTTACCAATCCGATGTACAGTCAGGTCCCACGCTGTAATCCATCAGAAAGGGTTAAGAGGTTACAGTTAGCAGGGAGATAATTCTGTCTACTAGCTCTAACCCCATGAATGAATAAGTTCCTCTCCCAGCGAAAGTAGAGGAATAAATTCATGAATGGAGCTTAATTGATTTATTGGCAATTTAACTTTAGTGACCTGACCTAAAGGGAAAGTGGACACAATCAATTAAGCTTCATTCATGAAACACATCCTCTCCTGTCGCCAGGAGAGGAACTTATTCATTCAGGAGCTTTGAGCTGAGCATGCAGGATTACTTGCACTGCTTGGCTCAAAGCTAGTTAACCCTTTGTGAAGGATTACAGCGTGGGACGTGACAGATCAGCGGAATAGGTAAGAATAATGTTTTTTTTTTTTTTTATCTTTATTTTAGGAGATCAATGGCTTCGCACGGATTAAGTGTAAAATAAAACATGGTAAAAAAAATGTGTTTTTATTTCATTAAAATTATTTTTTATTAATGTGTCTGTGTTTTTTTAATTTACTTCAATAGGATTTATAATTGATAGTTGTCTAATTGACAGCTCTCAATTATTAACCTGCCTTAAGGTCACCTTTCAATACTAAGGTGACAGTAAGGTGAGATTATTAACCCATTCGCCACCGCTACAGGGCAATGGGAATAGACGGGCAAAGTGCCAGAAAGGGCGAATCTAATTATAGATTTGCCCTTTCTGGGGTGTCTGGGGGCAGATGTTAGTAGCCAGGGGGGGCACAAAAAAAAGTACCCTCCCTAGGCTATTATTATCTGCCCCCACTCGCTTTGCTTTGTCTGTCTGGTGGAGAAAATACAGCGGGAGCCCACGCATTTTTTTGTCAACGAATTTACACCTTTAATTAACCCCTACATGTCTGAAATTTAGCACAAATACACTCATGTAATTGTAAGTTCTAAACAAATATCAAAATACATGAAATGACATTTTTAACTGTGTGGAAACAATGTATCATTTCATGTCGGCTTCTGTGATTTCACAGAAGCCGGCAATTGAATTAGCGGCTATAACAGTATGTAGAAGTCTAGGAACTATAAATATATGTATATATACATGTCACAATGACATGTATATATATATATATATATGTGTGTTATATGTGTATATATCTATTCTTTTTTTTGTGATTGAAATACTATTCTTTTGGATCCATTATATGTCAGTTTTGCAAGCCTGCGAGAAAATCTCGCAAGTCGGATGAAAATCGGATGTTACAAGGTACACACACATGCGACTAAATCGATCTTTGAAGGAAAATCGGATGCCAGAAGGATGTGTGATGTTTGCATTTTGATCCGACAATCGACCGTCTAAAACGGACCGATTTTTTGTCGTTGTGTGTGACGCCGGCCTGAGGGTTATAGAAGGAGTTGATAGTAAGTCTTTCACTCCTGTTCTGTCCTTATTATTTCCCATTTTCTATCTATAAATGTTTCAGATTTTTTATGACAAGCTTCCTCTACTTCCCAATTCTCATATCCCAAACATTTTTAATAAGAAAACCTTATATTTTTTAATTAGTTATGGCAATATTTACTACTGATAAAATTGGAATTTAAGAGTAGGCTATTTATAAGAAAACCTCTCTATTTGTCCAATTTAGGTTTTTACTATTGTATGTACTGGAGAAATGGCGAGCAAACAGCGGAGAGCAATTTATGTAAGTCCGACATAAGAAAAGTCATGCAATTCAGAGTAGTGATCGTAATGCTGTCTCTATAGGTGTAGATAAAAATGAATTTCTGTTGTCTGACGTCCATTCTTTATGCATGGCCAAATGCCTGCACCAATCAGATCAGTACGATCACGATGATACCAGTCTTGGATTTTTTTTTATATAATTGGGATATCCAGGACTTTGTAAAAAAAAAAAAAAAGTGCCTAAATACTAATAGGCAGGTAGTTGCTACCTACCTGCCTGTTGTGCCGCGCGCCGTTCTTCGCTGGCACACAGCAGTCACTGCTGCCTCTGCTGACAGATTGGTGGTTTGTTTTCCGCTCTGCTCTGTTGACAGGGTGGGACTGCCGCCATCACGGTGATTGACGTCCAATTCCCCCAGTTGGGCAGCTGCCGCTCTGCACCTATCTGCCAGTGTAGAACCGCACCATGTACACCAGGCAGATAGGCAGCAACTACCAGCCTGTTAGGCTAAGTGCACACGTTCAGGAATGTGTGCAGAATTTTCCTGAGCAAAACCGGACTTTTTTCGCGGTAAAAACGCGCGGGTTTTTTGCGGTTTTGGTGCGTTTTTTTTAGCGGATTTTGTGCATTTTTACCGCGATTTTTTCCTGAACTTTCTAGGTCAATAATATAGCAGGAAAAACGCTAGAATTCCGTGAAATTAATGAACATGTTGCTTCTTTTTCCGAGATGCGTTTTTTTCACGGAAAAAAAACGCACGATGTGCACAAAAATTGCGGAATTCATTCTAAATAATAGGATGATTTATTCATGCATTTTTTACGCGTTTTTTGCCGCAAAAAAATGCAAATAATCCTGAACGTGTGCACTTAGCCTTAGTGTTTAGGCACTTTTTTTTTTTACAAAATCTTGGACATCCCCTTTAAGTGATGAAAACACATTCAGAAAAGAAATTCGCAAACAAAAAAAAAACAATTAGCTGGAGTCGCCATTTTGAAAACTCATAACATTTTTATTTTTTGGTAAAATTTTAAGAAGCACTTTTTTTTATTGCTTCTTAATGCATTTTTTTGGTGAGTTATAGCAACCAAAAAGATGCAATTTTAGCATTTTGATGTTTTGTAGTTTACAGTATTTACACATTGGGTCATTTACTTTTATACTTTCATAGATTCGGTTTTTCTGAACACGTTCATACTAAATATGAATTTTTTTCCTTTCTTTAAAGTTAATTGAAGAAAACAGGGTGATTCAAATTTTCATTTTTTTACATGTTTTTATAAAAAACACATATTTGCTTTATACTCTATTTGTTAGTCACCTTAAAGAGAAGGTGATGCAATATTTACTTTTTTTTAATAAAAACTATTAATTATATAGTCAATATGGTGGTCAATTATTTTTAAAACAGAATTAAGTTCACTGTTTTAACTGTATTTTTTAATTATTTTTTTATGTAATGAGCATTATGTGGGGCCATTATATTGTATTGAGCACCATATGGGACCATAATGCTGTATTGTTCACTATGTGTATACTGTATTGAACATTATGTGGGGCCATTATACTGTATTGAAAATTATATGGGGCCATTATACTGTATGGTGCACTATGTAGGGTCATTATACTGTATGGTATACTATGTGGGGCAGATTTTACTGTATGATGTACTAAATGGGGCCATTATACTGCATGGTGCACTATATGGGGTAATTATACTGTATGGTGCACTAGATGAAGCCTTTGTACTGTATGGGGCACTATTTGCGGCCATTATACTGTATGGTGCACTATGTGGGGCCATTATGCTGTAATTACTATGTAGGGCCATTATACTGTATTGAACCATATGCAGAGCTATTACACTGTATTGAGCACTATGTGGGGCCATTATATTGTACTGAGCACTATGTGGAGCAATTAACTATATGGTGCACTATATGTTATCATTATACTGTATGATTTACCAAGTGGGACCATTATACATAGTGCACCATACAGTATAATGGCCAAACATTGAGCACCATACAGTATACTGGCCTTATATAGTGTCCAACACAGTATACTGGTCCCATATAGTGCAACATACAGTATAATAATAATAATAATAAAAATAAAGATTATTATTATTATACTGTATGGTGCACTATATGGGACCAGTATACTGTATTGGACACTATATAAGGCCAGTATACTCTATAGTGCTCAATGTTTGGCCATTATACTGTATGGTGCACTATGTAGGGTCATTATACTGTATGGGGCACTATATGAGGCCCTTATACTGTATGGTTCACTATTTGGAACAAGTATACAGTATGGTGCACTGTGTGGGGCCATTGTACTGTAAGGCTTTTTATCTGGGGTCATTAAACTGTTGGTGCACAGTATGGTGCCAATATACTGTATGGAGCACTATGTGGGTCTCTTATACTTTATGGTGCACTGCTTGGTTTTATGCTGTATGGTGCACTATGTTGGGCCATTATACTGTATGGTGCACTATGTAGTACCATTATACTGTATTGAGCACTATGTTGTGCCATTATACTGCGTGGTGCACTACGTGGGACCATTATACTGTATGGTGCACTATGTGGGGCACATTAAACTGTATTGAGCAGTATGTGGGGCCATTATACTGTATGGTGGACTAAGGGGTGGCATTATATTGTACGATGCATTATGCGGGGTCACTATAATGTATGCTGCACTATGTGATGCCATTGTACTGCATGGAGCAATATATGGGTATATTATACTGTATGGTGCACTACGTTGGGTCATTATACTGTATGATGCACTATGTGCTATTATACTATAGTGTATGGTGTGCTATATACTGTAGTGTATGGCGCCATTATACTGTTTTGAGCACTATGTGTGCCAAATTACACTGTATGTTGCACTATGTTTTTCACATTATACTGTATATAGCACTATGTGTTGTGCATAATATTGTATGTTGCACTATATGGAGCACATAATACTGTATGTTGCATTATGTGGGGCTATTATACTATATTGAGCACTATGTTGGGCCATTATCCTGTATGGTGCACTATGTGGGATCATTATCCTGTATGGTGCACTATGTGGTGGGTGCCATTATACTGAATTGAGCAATATGTGGGGCCATTATACTGTATTGAGCACTATGAGAGGCCATTATACTATATTGGGCAGTATGTGGGGCCATTATACTGTATGGTGCACTAAGTGGATCCATTATATTGTACAATGCACTATGTGGGGTCATTATACTGTATGCTGCACTATGTGGGGCTATTATACTGTATGGTTGACTATATGGGGTATATTATACTGTATGGTGCACTATGTTGGGCCATTATACTACAGGTGTATCTCACAAAATTAGAATATCATCAAAAAGTTAATTTATTTCAGTTCTTCTTCCAAACAAAAATTGAATCTCATATATTATATAGAGTCATTACAAATAGAGTGATCTATTTCAACTGTTTATTTCTGTTAATGTTGATGATTATGGCTGCAGCCAATGAAAATCCAAAAAGTTATTATCTCAGTAAATTAGAATACTTTTTAACACCAGCTTGAAAAAAGTGATTTTAAAATTTGAAATGTTGGCTTACAGAAATGTATGTTCAGTAAATGCGCTCAATACTTGGTCGGGGCTCCTTTTGCATCAATTACTGCATCAATGAGGAGTGTCATGGTGTGTGGCACTGCTGAGGTGTTATGGAAGCCAGGTTGCTTTGATAGCAGCTTTCAGCTCATCTGCATTATTGGGTCTTGTGTCTCTCATCTTCCTCTTGACAGTACACCATAGATTCTCTATGAGGTAAAGGTCAGGTGAGTTTGCTGCCAATCAAGCACAGTGATACTGTTGTTTGTAAACCAGGTATTGGTACTTTCGGCAGTGTGGACAGGTGCCAAGTCCTGCTGGAGAATGAAATTTCCATCTCCAAAAAGCTTGTCGGCAGAGGGAAGCATGAAGTGCTCTAAAATTTCCTAGTAGACGGCTGCGCTGACTTTGGTCTTGATAAAACACAGTGGACCTACACCAACAGATGACATGGCTCCCCAAACCATCACTGATTGTGGAAACTTCACACTAGACCTTGGAAATCAAGGTCCCAGAGTCTGGAGGAAGAGTGCAGAGAGTGGAGAGACAGACAATCCAAACTGCTTGAGGTCTAGTGTGAAGTTTCCACAATCAATGATGGTTTGAAGAGCCATGTCATCTGCTGGTGTAGGTCCACAGCTGTAAGCCATAATCATCAACATTAACAGAAATAAACAGTTGAAATAGATCACTCTGTTTGTAATGACTCTATATAATATGAGTTTCACTTTTTGTATTGAAGAACTGAAATAAATTACCGTAACTTTTTGATGATATTCTAATTTTGCTGGATGCACTTATATATGGTGCACTATGTGGGACTATATACTGGATGGTACATTATGTGGGACCATTATACTGTGGAGCACTATATGAGGCCATTATACTGCATGGTGCACTATGTGGGGCCATTATACTGTATGGTGCACTATTTGGGCCACTATACTGTATGGTGCACTATGTGGGGCCATTATACTGTGATGCACTATGATGGGCCATTATACTGTATGGTGCACTATGTGGAGCTATTATACTGTATGGTACATTATGTGGGACCATTATACTGTTTGGTGCACTATGTGGGGCCACTATACTGTATGGTGCACTATGTGGGGCCATTATACTGTGATGCACTATGATGGGCCATTATACTGTATGGTGCACTATGTGGAGCTATTATACTGTATGGTACATTATGTGGGACCATTATAATGTGCAGCACTATGTTGGGAAATTATACTGCATGGTGCACTATGTGGGACCATTGTACTATAAAGTGTTTTATCTGGGGCCATTATACTGTATGGTGCACTATGTGGGGCCACTGTACTGTATGATGCACTATGTGAAGCCATTATACTGTATTGAGCACTATGTGGAACCATTAAACTGTGGTGTACTATGTGGGAGCATTATACTGCATGGTGCACTGTGTGGGGCCAATATACTGTATGGTACACTATGAAGGAACATTATAATGTATGGTGCACTATGTGGGACCATTATATTGTATGGTGCACTATGTGGAGCAATTATAGTGTATTGTGAACTATGTGGTGCTATTATTGTTTATGGTGCACTATGTGATGCCAGTCTCCTGTGTGGTGCACAATGTGGTGCCATTATACTGTATGGTGCACAATGTGGGGCCATTATACTGTATGGTGCTCTTTGTGGGGCTATTATACTGTATGGTGTATTATGTGGGGCCATTATACTGTATGGTGCATTATATGGGGCATTATACGGTATGGAGCACTATGTGGGGTCATAATACTGCATGGTGCACTGTGTATGGTCATTATAGTGTATTTTGTGCTATGTGGGGCCATCATATTGTGTGGTTCATTATGTGGGGCGATAATACTATATGAAACGCTATGTGGTGCCAGTCTCCTGTAGGGTGCACTATGTGGTGCCATTTTACTTTATTGAGCACTAGATGGGGCCATTATACTGTATGGTGCACTATATGGGGCATTATACTGTATGAAGCACTATGTGGGGCCATTGTACTATAAAGTGTTTTATCTGGGGCCATTATACTGTATGGTGCACTATGTGGGGCCACTGTACTGTATGATGCACTATGTGAAGCCATTATACTGTATTGAGCACTATGTGGAACCATTAAACTGTGGTGTACTATGTGGGACCATTATACTGCATGGTGCACTGTGTGGGGCCAATATACTGTATGGTACACTATGAAGGATCATTATAATGTATGGTGCACTATGTGGAACCATTATATTGTATGGTGCACTATGTGGAGCAATTATAGTGTATTGTGAACTATGTGGGGTTATTATTGTTTATGGTGCACTATGTGATGCCAGTCTCCTGTGTGGTGCACTATATGGTGCCATTATACTGTATGGTGCACAATGTGGGGCCATTATACTGTATGGTGCTCTTTGTGGGGCTATTATACTGTATGGTGTATTATGTGGGGCCATTATACTGTATGGTGCACTAAGTGGGGCCATTATACTGTATGATGCACTATGTGGGGCCATTCTTCTGTAGGGTGCACTATGTAGTGCCATTTTACTGTATTGAGCACTATGTGGGGCCATTATACTGTATGGTGCACTATATAGGGCCATTATACTATTTGGCGCCTTATGTGGGGTCATTACACTGTATTAGCACTATTTAGGGCCATTATACTGTATTGAGCACTATGTGGGACACGTTACAAAGTATGGAGCACTGTGTGGTGCTAATATACTGAATGGTTCACTATTTGGGGCCCATTATACTGTATGGTGCACTACCTGGAGCTATTATACTGTATGGTGCTCTATGTGGGGCCATTATACTGTATAGTGCACTCTGTGGGGCCATTATACTGTATGGTGCACCATGCGGGGCCCATTGTACTATATGGAAGGCCATTGCATTATATGGAAGATTGTATGGGTAATCTAGGGGTTTAAAGTGGACGGAAATTACTTTGAAAAGAGCTGCAAAGTTATGAGGTATGCTCTTCCATGACCCCGGTGAATTTTTTTTTTTTGGGGGGGGCAATTAGAGCTTCTGCTGTTTGGCCTCATGATTTCTATGTATGCCCCTGGTGGTACAACCCAGAGTTGTTTATCTAATGCCCAATCTAGGTAATACCCCCCAGAGCCGTATATCTAATGTGGGTCACACATTTCTAAGGGAGTAGTAGTGTAATATGTGACCCCGCTCCATCTACTTATATAGTAGCAGTGGTGTAATGTGTGACCCCGCTCCAACCACTTCTATGGGAGCAGTGGTGTAATGTGTGACATAGCTGATAAGAAGAACTTAACTACATTTCTAACTGGAGGTATTTGCTAATATTATTATTATTACACCTAATACTGTATATATTGGGAGAGAATCTTGGAGATGGGAATATCCCTTTACATGCTGCTGTCTGGAACTGGCAGTGGCAATAAACAGGTGAACAGCACTAGGTGCACCATAACTTTGCTCCCGGACCCATACACTCCCACAGATACCCGATGGAGACTCCCATAACAGATATCTCTTGAAAAAGGCCTTGCAAGGCTGAAACGTCGAATGCATATTATCTGCTTTTCTTTTGGATGAACTATAATCCATTATTCTGGGTATTTTTGATTAAGACAATCTTTATGAATAATATTCTTTGAGTGCTGAAGTTTATCTACCAATATTACTTTATTCTCGACTTCTGAGCACCTTAAACAATAACGGTTGAGCACCCACGGTCTATTGAAAAGTCCCCTGGAATACACACAGTTCTTGGTTACATTCAGGCAGATTTAGAATTGCAGCGATGCCAGTTTGCCCCATTTATTAACACAAATAAATATGGAATGAATGATTTAATAATTCATAATACGCAGCTCATTTATAAATGTATTCCAAATATTGTATATTTGAAAAAATGGAAAAGAAAGTAGGTTGTCAGCAGATGTCGCCCTGAGTTGTCAGCAGATGCCTCCCTGAGTTGTCAGCAGATGTCGCCCTGAGTTGTCAGCAGATGCCTCCCTGAGTTGTCAGCAGATGCCTCCCTGAGTTGTCAGCAGATGCCTCCCTGAGTTGTCAGCAGATGCCTCCCTGAGTTGTCAGCAGATGCTCCCTGAGTTGTCAGCAGATGCCTCCCTGAGTTGTCAGCAGTGCCTCCCTGAGTTGTCAGCAGATGCCTCCCTGAGTTGTCAGCAGATGCCTCCCTGAGTTGTCAGCAGATGCCTCCCTGAGTTGTCAGCAGATGCCTCCCTGAGTTGTGAGCAGATGCCTCCCTGAGTTGTCAGCAGATGCCTCCCTGAGTTGTCAGAGATGCCCCCTGAGTTGTCAGAGATGCCTCCCTGAGTTGTCAGCAGATGCCTCCCTGAGTTGTCAGCAGATGCCTCCCTGAGTTGTCAGGAGATGCCTCCCTGAGTTGTGGAAGATGCCTCCCTGAGTTGTCAGCAGATGCCTCCCTGAGTTGTCAGGCAGATGCTCCCTGAGTTGTCAGAGATTGCCCCTGAGTTGTCAGCAGATGCCTCCCTGAGTTGTCAGCAGATGCCTCCCTGAGTTGTCAGCAGATGCCTCCCTGAGTTGTCAGAGATGCCGGTCACTATGCCAGGCTCCCCGATATGTAGCAGAGTGTGCACGATTGTCAGACAGATGCTACCTGTGAGATTGTCAGCAACCCCATTAATTGTCACAGATAGCCTTGAGTTGTGAATGCAGGTAAATTAAGGCTGATGTTTATGGACTTATATAATTCTCTTTCATTACAGGCTGCACTCAGATCATTAGTATTTACATTTCAATACATTTAAGCATTAATTATCGTGTCCTGAACGCCTTTGGTATGTGAGTTACTAGTATAATGTAAGAAGCTGAAATGTTTCATGGACTTTATACACTTCTCTTTCTATTACAGGCTGCAATCAGCAACATCCCATGTAAGTATTTACATTCTCACTCACATTTATAGCATTTATACTTTGCGTGTCCCTCAGCGCCCTGCTCTGGTATGTGCAGTTTGGGGACTGAGGCTCTGCACAGCAGACACTATCTAGTGATGTAATGGCACCTGCTGAGCTGAGTCTCAGATGCATAGGGGTAGGCTGAATGGAGGAACAGGAACAGTAAAATTGTGATGACGGCTGGAGTTATAGGGGAACAGAGTCAGCACTCCCCAGGACTAACGGCTGTGTGGTCTGCCGCTTTAGATGCAACACCTGTGTAGACAGAGAGGAGCCAGAGGACCTCGGCGTCTGATTTCTCCTACCCCTACACTGATTAGAAGCTCTTCAACTTCATATTAAATGGTGCAAGTTTATGTTAGCAGTGCAGTGGTTAATCTGCTCAGTTGAGAGCTCCTAGAAGATTTCCTGCATTAAGGCTCACACCTGTTCACTGTTAGCCACTCTTTTATCCTATATAATCTGGGTCCTGGCTAGCACTCATTGTCAGAGCTAGCTTATGCTGCATGCATGGCTGGAAGTTGTGTTGGTGGTTGTTATTGGAGAAGGCGTTTGGTGCATTTATCTGAGACTTGC
This sequence comes from Oophaga sylvatica, assembly GCA_033576555.1. Lineage (NCBI taxonomy): Eukaryota > Metazoa > Chordata > Amphibia > Anura > Dendrobatidae > Oophaga > Oophaga sylvatica. Next base: position 72,966 of record JARQOD010000177.1, on the reverse strand, counting down.
TTGGTTTTGAGTGTGTGATAATTCACTTTCTTCTCCTACTTTGGTTTAATCCCATCCTCCACTCCTCTGTACATTCCTCTGTTGTCTCATTCCTATGTTGTCTCTGAGTATATTTGTATGTTTGATATTTTCCATTACTCCTGTTTGTATTACCTTGTTGGTCTGGTTGGTGTATTACGGTACACTACTACTTCCCTCTTCCCTGGGTGGGAGAAGGGTACAGACTAGGGGTGGATTCAGGAGCTAAGGCAAGGTACATGACCCCGGAGTATTCACTATCAGAAGTAATCCAGGGAACAGGGTGAGCTAGGGCACCTTTGGCATTAGGGACTACTCCAGTAGTGACAGCATAGCCGAAACCTGAATGTCAGATCAGATCCGATTGTAAGGCAGTCTCTGTACAATCAGGTTGTAAAGAAATGGCTCATTCACATGTTTTTTTTGTACCAAGTGGGCTCTCTATATTTGTCACTAGCCCTTATATTCTAGGGAGCTAGTGACATGCCAGCTTTGGGTCAAATTGTGGATTACACCCACCCATTGACTGACCACTTGGGAAACTTCCATCAACTTTTTTTTTTGCATGCAAGAGAAATACTGATGGTAAAAATGGAACCATGGACAAAAAAAAAGATAAAAATCGGGTGCAGCACACTAATATAAATGAGTGGGTTTTGTTTTCTTCACGAGAAAAAAATGATGTGAAAACAGCCTAAAAATAAGTCATCTGCTGCAACTGAGGGACTTTTATTAATTATTTCAATAAATCTAATTGTAAACTGTTTGTTTTTTAGCTACATCTGTAGACCCCAGGTAAGGTCCTTCTCATTGTATAGTGGTGTGGTGCGCATGCGCCTCCTCGGCTCCATCCTATGGGCATTTTAGAGCTGGAGAGTCCAGCGGACAGATCCCCAGCAATCAGCAGCTTATTCCCTATAGGCCAGTGTCACACTTGCGAGTTTGATGCGAGAAACTCGCACGAGTTTCTTGCATCAACACTCGGCACTGCCGCCGGCACTCGGACCGGAGCGTGCGGCTGCATGTTTTTCTATGCAGCCGCATGCTCCGGTCTGAGAGCCAGCGGCAGTGCCGGGTGTTGATGCGAGAAACTCGTGCGAGTTTCTTGCATCACACTCGAAAGTGTGACACCGGCCTTACTGTGGATAGGGGAGAACTAAGTTGGGACATCTTTTCTAAGGCTGGAGTCACATTAATTGTATAAAAAAAAATCAGTCCGATTCTCACTGCCGAGAGTCGCAGGAGTGTAGTGCAAGTGTCATGCGAATACAATCCGATTTTTCACACCTAGCATCCGATTTACATCCAATGCAGTGCATTTGCTATCTGATTGCAATACGATTTTAACATGAGCTTTTACATAGAGCAATTCTCTATGTCATTTCCACATCATTTTCAAAGGAGGAGATAGATAGATAGATAGATAGATAGATAGATAGATAGATAGATAGATAGATAGATAGATAGATAGATAGATAGATAGATAGATAAATAGATAGATAGAAGTGTGTGTCATTGACATCTATAGATCTACAGTGGATACGGAAAGGATTCATACCCCTTTAAATTTTTCACTCCGTTTCATTGCAGCCATTTGGTAAATGCAAAAAAGTTCATTTTTTTCTCATTAATGTACACTCTGCACCCCATCTTGACTGAAAAACAACAGAAATGTAAACATTTTTGCAAATTTAATAAAAAAGAATCATGGTCATAAGTATTCAGATCCTTTGCTCAGACTTTCATATTTACGTCACATGCTGTCCATTTCCTTGTGATCCTCCTTGAGATGGTTCTACTTCTTCATTGGAGGCCAGCTGTGTTTAATTAAACTGATAGGACTTGATTTGTAAAGGCACACACCTGTCTATGTAAGACCTCACAGCTCACAGTGCATGTCAGAACAAATGAGAATCATGAGGTTAAAGGAACTGACCAAGGAGCTCAGAGACAGAATTGTGGCAAGGCACAAATCTGGCCAAGGTTACATAAGAATTTCTGCAGTACTCAAGGTTCCTAAGAGCACAGTGGCCGCCATAATCCTTAAATGGAAGAAGTTTGGGACCACCAGAAGTCTTACTAGACCTGGCCATCCAGCCAATCTGAGCCTTGGTGAGAAAGGTAAAGAAGAACCCCAAGATCACTGTGGCTGAGCTCCACAGATGCAGTAGGGAGACCGAAGAAAGTTCCACAAAGTCAACTATCACTGCAGCCCTCCACCAGTCGGGCCTTAATGGCAGAGTGGCCCGACGGAATTCTCTCCTTAATGCAAGACATATGAAAGCCCACATAGAGTTTGCTAAAAAAAACACATGAAGGACTCCCAGACTATGAGAAATCAGAGTCTCTGGTCTGATGAGACGAGATAGAACTTTTGGTGATAATTCTAACAGTATGTGTGGAGAAAATCAGGCACTGCTCATCACCTGCCCAATACAATCCCAACAATGAAACATGGTGGTGGCAGCATCATGCTATGGGGGTGTTTTTCAGCTGCAGGTACAGGACAACTGGTTGCAATTGAAGGAAACATGAATGCGGCCAAGTACATAGATATCCTGGGTGAAAATATCTTCCAGAGTGCTCGAGACCTCAGACTTGGCCGAAGGTTCACCTTCCAACAAGATAATGATCATAAGCACACAGCTAAAATAACAAAGGAGTGGCTTCAGAACAATCCTGTCACCATTCTTGACTGGCCCAGCCAGAGCCCTGACCTAAACCCAACTAAGCATCTCTGGAGAGACCTGAAAATGGCTGTCCACCAACGTTCACCATCCAACCTGACGGAACTGGAGAGGATCTGCAAGGAAGAATGGCAGAGGATTCCCAAATTCAGGTGTGAAAAACTTGTTGCATCATTCCCAAGAAGACTCATGGCTGTACTACCTCAAAAGGGTGTTTCTACTCAATACTGAGCAAAGGGTCTGAATACTTATGACCATGTGATAGTTCAGTTTTTCTTTTTTATAAATTTACAAAAATTTCTACATTTCTGTTTTTTTCAGTAAAGATGGAGTGCAGAGTGTACATTAATGAGAAAAAAAAACAACTTTTTTTGCATTTACCAAATGGCTGCAATGAAACAAAGAGTGAAAAATTTAAAGGGGTCTGAATACTTTCCCAACCCACTGTATGTATTCTATGTGTATATATCTATTCTAACCTGTGACTCTGGGATTTTACTGTACTCAGCAGATAAATTGCCGACTTTTCAAAGGACACCGGTGCGTAAAAATCGGACAGCACTCGCATCTTCCGATTCTTGCACCCATAGGCTTGCATTGGCGAGTCTCGGCTGAGTCTTGGTGACAATCACAGCATGTTGCGAATTTACACACTCGCCGAACACGCCTAACAAAAAAAAGCACTGATCTGAGCTGCCCCATAGATTAGCACTGAGCCGAGTGCTATGTGATGTTTTCTCGCATAGTACTCGGCCGTATTCTACGGTAGTGTGACTCCGGCCTAATAGTTCATATCAATTACTAGTGTTACAATAAGTCCTAGTTTAATCTGATCTAATATATACATTGACATGTTTCCTTGTGCTATAGAGCGGCGAACTGCAGAATTCTAGAAATAATTCATAAGAAGATTAGGGAGAATAATAACATGACAATCATGTAAGTGATAAAATGTAATGATCTAATATAAGCAAACCTTCTAGATGATATAAACCTGTCTGCACATGACACACAGTATATCCATCACACATATAGCTGCCATTTACTGGGTGCCGTTCATGTGTCACATTTTATTTACAAAGAAGGAAAAGCGTTTTTAATGGGTTACAAACATTGGAGGAATTATTTGACTTGTGAGATAAAAAGTATTGAGCCAATATCTTCCATAGAAATACACCAGATATTACAGTATATATTATAAACTCATACAGAAAAATCATCTCACCGCTGGGGCTGAGAACTCCCAGATTGCACGGACATCTGCCAGGAGCCACAGATTTTTTAATACAAAATTTCAGTCCAACAAAGCAAATATAATTCCATAAAACGTAATATTTATTCCATCATGGGTAAAATATGGTATGAAGAAACAGGCAGTGATGTGTTATTCCATTTTGGTTTTATTACAAATTTTGCACCATTTGGCTTTTACAGGCGCTTTGTTTCTCTGCACATTCAACTGTGATGTGGTCTGTGGTCATAAATTGTTTGAGGGGAGCTAAACAGACAAATAAAATAGTTACATACTCTCGTATTGGAACATTAGAACAAGTTGGCTGACAGTTTTTTTTCAGTTAAAGAACCTGTCAGCAGGATTTAGCCCTATACACTAAAGGCATGGCTATAATCACACTATGATGCTGATTAATATGATGCCTGATGTGAAGCGATCCGCTCAGTGGTTGTTTAATACTCACCTGATATCGTTTTTAGAAAATTACGTCTTCTGTGCTTCAGTGTGCTTCAGGGCAGGACATGGGGGCAGGGTCTTCTTCTTGTTCCACTCCACCAGCCTTCTCTATTTCTTGTGCAAGTCACTGATTATTCAGTCACCTGCCTCATTTTTATAATTTAGTGCCGCCATCACTGTGAGGGCGGCGCATGTGCAATGTGAGCCGGCAACCAGTGTGCAGAACTTCAATAAAATGGCCCAGGAGGTGACGCACGCACAGTGTGAGCTGGCGTCCTGTGTGCAGGACTCCAATAAAATGGCTCCGGAGATGGCGCATGCCCAGATCAAGATCTCGGTTCAGTTCAGAGCCAAAATCTCGATCTGCGCATGCGCCGCCTCAGCGTGATGTTTGTGTGATGTACATGGGAAATGTTGGCAAAGTATTTGGGATGGAAGCCAGGGGATGGAATGTGCTCACTAATGCTCTTCAATTGCTGATATTTATATATTTACATATGAGATGATGATAAATGTTTCATGTACAACAGGAATGACACCAAACCAAAAATTGGAAAAGAAAATGATGAAGAACTAGATGAAATGGAGGAAAAATTGTAAGTGCTTTTTTTTTTCAGGTAGAGTTGATGTAAAACCTGTCGGCACATACTATCTATCTGTCTACGCTGATAGTTGTGATTCAGTGTGTGAAAGTCATTTCTCAGTTTACAAGGTTTATTACTATTATTTATAGCAGCCTTGAGCTCTATCTCGAGCCATGGACACTTGATGGGTCTTCTCTCCCATTACCTAAATTGTATCAAGCCATTGGGTTGCTAGTCTTCCTCTTCGCCTTGTTCCTTCTCCTGACCATGATGTCCTTCTCCAGTGATTGCTCTCTTTGTATGAGGTGTCCAAAGTAGGCAAGTCAACAAATGTAGCAAAAATGTCGCTGTGTTGCTCCTGGCACTTTTCCTCGAGTTGGCGTGCCACAAAAACCATATCTGCTGTCCCACGGCTTTCTTAATTATGCAGCTGCAAGACTAATAAAACAACAAGGCCCAGAAAGTTTTTAAATAAAAAATAGGGTGGTGGTGGGATCTCATTAAAGTCCCTAACACCTTGTACTGTATACATGGAAAACACCAGGCCTCGATCACAAAAACAGCTTCACTTTGTGTCAAGTAGTGAAGAAACCTTTACTTTTTACACTCCTTATAAACTTCCATTTAAGCAAACATGCAACAACTGACCAAAACAAATGGCAGTATTAAAATAAAAGGAACAGTAAAATATTTCATCCGTCCGCTCGATATGTCTTTGGGTGCTGGAAATTATGGGATTATTTATTTATTTGCTCATTTTTTAAAACAACCTATTGAAGTATAATTCGAGCTATTAATTAATCCAGAAGACCTAGGGGGAATAAAAATGTAAAAAGCTTTAGTGGCTACAATGGAAAAATTAAATTAACCTCTTCACTCCCCCATGGAGGGATGGGGGGGACTGCCTAGCCTTGGAAACTACAGGCAGTGGGACACCTCATTTTCACATGTTCGTTAATATAAGTTGCATCCACTAGAACAGGAGGAAAGAAAGTGAACAAGGGCCCGAGATAAATCACTCTGCAAACAGTGACAGAGCTCATACACTTGGGAGCCCCAAGCAATATGTGCGGACATTTGTACAAAGACTTGCATATGCTGCCATTCCCCTTTATAATAAAAAGAAGCTATTGTTTCAAATGAACAATTGATCCTATAGGTAAACTTTATCAATGTGTTTGTAAGGTTCTGTGTACATGTTCCTGAAACTCAGTTTGTTCGTCAGCCATTTTACTTTCTGTCTTGCTGCAGCTATCTTGCCCTCAGTCAATATGGAGTTTCCAGCTTGCATGTTCCCGCCCTGATTCTCTCCTTTTGCTTCTTAAGCAGCCACAGCTGAGCAATCAGTGCTTCAGAATCTAGCCTGCAGTGAACCTGTGACCTGACTCCTGAAGCCTTGGACCTTGTACTCCAGCTATTCCTACTGAGGAACTCTGAAGCACTTGTGGACTCTGAACCTGCTCTTTGAAAGACCCACGTTTGCATGGACTTACGGTAACAGAGAAGAAGATCCTGAACCTGTTGTGGAGAGTGATTGCTGAGCTTAGATTACTCTGGCCTGCTGTGTCTCCTGCTTCTGTGTCTGCAAACTGTGTGACTATTTTTGCCAACTTGTATGAAGTAATACAAGACTTTCTATATCAAACCTGTGTCTCATGTATTTTCATCGCACCCAAGCACAAGACGCTATATGAACTGTACTACACACATTACAAGATTCTGAAGCCAAATGTTAGTGTCTGCTGGGTCTGGAAAGGCTGTGTCTGCTGTAACTGTGGATATCGGATGTCCGGTTGTACTTTCTGTGATGACAGTGGTTGTGACTTCTCACAACCATTCCAGGTGAGCAATTCCCTTAAGTGTTTTTTTTTCTGCAGCGTTACCACAGGTAAACACTATTGTTTTTTTTCTTTTCTCTTTTTTGTCTGCTGTAACTGTGGATATCAGATGTCCGGTTGAGCTTTCTGTGATGACAGTGGTTGTGACTTCTCACAACCATTCCAGGTGAGCAGTTCCCTTAATTTTTTTTTCTCTACAGTGTTACCACAGGTAAACACTATTGTTTTTTTTTTTTTCCTCTCCTCTTCTTCCAGTACTCCTGTCTTTAAAGATCTGGAAAATGGAGGCCCGCATAAAGGAACTTTGCGGAGTGACTGATAATATCCTTGCAGATTTGCAGAATATAAAGACCCGTTTTACAAACCTACAGGACCTCACTAATCACAATTTGCAAGTGTTTGGACAGACTGCCCAGGATTTGCGAGCCAGGATTGAGGTTCTAGAGGGGCGAGTCCAGGCTCCTGCCGTAGCCCCGAGTTCTGGGATTCCCAAGTTGCCCCCTTTTCGTTTTGGCGGTGAACGTGAGAAATTCAGGGGATTTATTAATCAATGCAATCTTTTTTTTTCTGCAAATGCTTCACAATTTCCCACTGAACGATCTAAGGTGCTTACTATAATTATGTTGCTTACCAACAAGGCTTTGATGTGGGCAAACCCTCTGATTGAGACTGAGGATGATTGTTTGAATCACCTTGATACTTTTATTTCAGCCATGGGGCAGGTGTTTGATGACCCCAATCGAGGTGCAACAGCTGAAGCAGCCATGTTAGCTTTGCGCCAAGGTAAGCACTCGGTAGCTGAATATGCCTTGGATTTCAGGAGATGGGCCCTTGATACCACCTGGGACAGTTCCGCCAAAAAATCTATTTTTTAAAGGGGTTATCTCCACTGATTAAGGATGAACTTGCTCGTGCCGACCCTCCCACTGCGTTAGGTGACTTATTAACTACTGCATCCGTATTGATACTCGTCTGACTGAACGCAGGCAAGAGAGATGGTTCGAAAGCAATCGCACTAACCTTTTCCTACCTTCCTCTCCAGCTAAGGAACCTTTGAGTAGGATTACACGGGAACCTGAACCTGAACCCATGCAGGTAGACTCTTTACAACGACGGGTTAGTGATGCACGCAAGGAACATCGTTTTAAGGAGAATCTATGTTTCTATTGTGGTAAGTCAGGGCACTTCATTATAGACTGCCCCAGCCGTTCTCGTAAGACTACTGCAGCACTCATTCACTGTGAGTGTTGCGAGAGGGGATCTGTCAGGTCCGAGCCTCAGGCTCCAGAGAGATCTGCAGCAACAGATCTTGATTTCTCTGACTTAAACTCCGTTACCTCTGAGGACGTTCACTGTGTAAACGCTGCCATTTTTCAAGTTTCCTCAGCGGTGTCCCAGCTGAGTTGTAAGAAAAACAATTCTCATTGCTTTCTTTCCATCAAACTCTGGGTTGACTCAGCTTGGGTGTCTAGCTCTGCTATGATCGACTCAGGGGCAAGTGGAAATTTTATGGATGTCTCCTTTGCTCTGAAACAGGGGATACGTTCAGTGAAGAAGGCTACTCCAGTACAGATGGAAACTGTGGATGGCTCCCTGCTGACCTCTGGACCAGTGGATCAGGAAACAGAGCCTTTGAGGGTTCTTATGGGTAAAGATCATCAAGAGAAACTGTCCTTTATGCTTATCTCTTCTCCCCACTTTCCCATTATTCTAGGGCTACCATGGCTGCAGGCTCAGAATCCTACCATTAACTGGGAGACCAAGGAATTACACTTTCCAGAGAAACAGATGAGTCCAAAAGTTTCAGCTTGCTCTGTTCCTAAAGGAACCATGTCAGTCCCTGAACTACCAGCTGTATACCAGGACTATGTGGATTTATGTGACAAGAAGAACGCTGACCAGCTTCCTCCTCACCGTCCATATGATTGTCCAATTGAATTATTGCCTGGAGCAGAGATACCTTTTGGTAAGATCTACCCCCTGGCGGGGCCCGAGCTAAAGGCTTTAAAGGATTACATAGACGAAAATCTAGCCAAGGGCTTCATACGCCCCTCTTCATCTCCTGCAGGTGCACCCATCTTCTTTGTAAAGAAGAAAGATGGATCTCTGAGACCCTGCGTAGACTATAGGGAACTCAATAAGGTTACTATTAGAAACCGTTATCCATTGCCTTTAATCCCTGAGTTATTGGAGAGAGTGCGACATGCCAAAATTTTCTCTAAACTAGATCTTCGTGGGGCCTATAACTTAGTCCGTATTAGACCTGGGGATGAATGGAAGACTGCATTCAGGTCACGCTATGGACACTTTGAATATCTAGTTATGCCTTTTGGTCTGAGTACCGCCCCAGCCACTTTCCAACACTTGGTGAATGACATCTTCAGGGATCTCCTAGATACATTCGTGGTGATTTATTTGGATGATATTCTAATTTTTTCTAACTCCACAGAGGAACATCATGGACATGTGAGAATGGTCTTGGAACGTCTAAGACAAAATCATCTTTACATCAAACTTGAAAAGTGTGAATTTCATAGGACCGAGATTCAATTTCTGGGGTATGTACTGTCTACACAAGGAATTAGTATGGATGGAAGCAAAACCCAAGCCATCAAGGATTGGCCAAGTCCTAGAAATGTGAAGGAGGTACAGCGCTTCATCGGGTTTGCCAACTTCTATAGACGTTTCATTAGAAATTTCTCTGAGGTAGTGTCACCTATCACCCAACTTACCCGGAAAGAGTCTAGGTTCTCCTGGACTCCCCAAGCCCAGGAAGCATTTTCCCGTCTAAAAGATAAATTTACCACTGCACCTATCCTAGTACATCCCAACCCCGAGCTTGCCTTCATAATAGAGGTGGATGCTTCAGACTGTGCCGTTGGAGCTATACTCTCTCAGAGAACAGGTGAGAAGAATGCCTTGCATCCCTGTGCCTTCTTTTCCCCACAGTTGTCTTCGGCTGAGAGGAACTACGATGTGGGCAATAGAGAGTTGTTGGCCATTATTGCCGCCTTCAAAGAATGGAGACACCTTCTTCAGGGAGCTGCACAGCAAATAGTCGTCCTGACAGACCATCGTAACCTTGAATTTATCAGGTCGGCTAAGTGCCTGACTCCTCGCCAGGCTCGCTGGAATCTTTTCTTAAACCAATTTAATTTTATAATTTCTTATAGACCAGGATCGCGCAATGGAAAGGCTGATGCACTCTCTAGGATTTACTCAGCAGAGACACGTCCAATTACTTCTCCTAAGACTATTCTTCCTGACTCTAGATTCCTAGGAGTGATTCATAATCAAGACCTACTTAAGGACATCAAGGAAGCATACCATGCGGATTCCTTTTTGGCACAACCCCCAAGGGACGTAAGTCTTGTCTTTAAGAATGGTGTGTGGATTCAGGGACAACGCCTGTATATTCCTGAAACAGTCAGATTGAGAGTATTGCAACTCATTCACGATTCCAAGATAGCTGGGCATAGAGGAATTCTAAAGACACAGGAATTTCTTTCTCGTTTCTTTTGGTGGCCCACTTGCAGGAAGGATGTTTTAAACTATGTCACTTCATGTGAAGTCTGTGCAAGATGCAAAACACCTCGCTCCTCACCAACTGGTCTGTTACAGCCTCTTCCCACCCCGTCCCGCCCGTGGGGATCCATTTCTATGGACTTCATTGTGGAGTTACCAACCTCTCAAGGGAAGAACACCATTCTAGTGGTGGTTGACCGTCTAACAAAGGCAGCTCATTTTATCCCTTGTGTCGGCTTACCCACTGCAAAACAGACATCAGATTTGATGATTAAAGATGTGTTTCGCTTACATGGAGTACCGGATGAGGTTATTTCGGATCGAGGGGTGCAATTCACTTCTAGGTTTTGGCAAAATTTCTGTGCAGCATTGGACATTAAAGTAAACCTTTCTTCTGCTTTTCATCCCCAGACTAATGGACAGACCGAACGAACCAATCAAACCCTGGAGCAGTATCTCCGCTGCTTTATCTGCCACCTACAGGATGATTGGGTGGATCTACTTCCATTAGCTGAGTTCTCTTATAACAACTCTCAGAGTGCCTCCACTAAGCAGTCTCCTTTTTACTCTAATCTAGGTTATCATCCTAACATTCTACCACGATTTCCCATAGAAACGCCTTTACCAGCAGTGGCTGAAAGAATCACGTCTTTACAGAAGAATATGGATCTTCTAAAGGAGAATCTGGAATCGGCTCAGGAAAGGTACAAGAAAGCAGCAGATAAATTTCGTAAACCTGCACCAGCTTTCAAGGTAGGAGACTTGGTCTGGCTGTCAACCAGAAATCTTAAGTTAAGGATTCCATCGTCTAAGTTGGGACATAAGTACATTGGACCCTATAAAATCAGTAAAATTATAAGTGCCGTTGCTTGTCGTCTTCAACTGCCCAGAACTATGAGAATCCACCCTGTCTTTCATGTATCCCTACTAAAGGCTGCGACACCCAATACGTTTCCTGGACGTTCTTCTCCTTGCCCTGACCCAGTGCTAGTCGATGGTCAGGAAGAATTTGTGGTGGAAAGGATTTTAGATTCCAGGTTGTATAGAAATCAGTTACAATATCTGATTAAATGGCAGGGCTACCCAGTGGAGGACAACTCATGGGAACCAGTCAATAACGTTAATGCTCCTCGCTTGCTCCGTCAGTTTCATCAGAGGTACCCACACAAGCCTGGTCTGAGGTCATCCGGAGGTTGTCCCTAAGGGGGGAGTAATGTAAGGTTCTGTGTACATGTTCCTGAAACTCAGTTTGTTCGTCAGCCATTTTACTTTCTGTCTTGCTGCAGCTATCTTGCCCTCAGTCAATATGGAGTTTCCAGCTTGCATGTTCCCGCCCTGATTCTCTCCTTTTGCTTCTTAAGCAGCCACAGCTGAGCAATCAGTGCTTCAGAATCTAGCCTGCAGTGAACCTGTGACCTGACTCCTGAAGCCTTGGACCTTGTACTCCAGCTATTCCTACTGAGGAACTCTGAAGCACTTGTGGACTCTGAACCCTGCTCTTTGAAAGACCCACGTTTGCATGGACTTACGGTAACAGAGAAGAAGATCCTGAACCTGTTGTGGAGAGTGATTGCTGAGCTTAGATTACTCTGGCCTGCTGTGTCTCCTGCTTCTGTGTCTGCAAACTGTGTGACTATTTTTGCCAACTTGTATGAAGTAATACAAGACTTTCTATATCAAACCTGTGTCTCATGTATTTTCATCGCACCCAAGCACAAGACGCTATATGAACTGTACTACACACATTACAGTGTTTCTCCTAATTGCTATACTTGTGTTATATGTTGTGTTTGTCCAAGTTGCTGCTCCCTGTAGAACAAAGGAGGTTTATAAGCGACTTGAATTAGATGAATTCTATTTATTTGACTGTTTAAATTGGGAACCAGGAAAAATAAAACATGACCCAGCATTTATATGGCTCCTTTAGAAAGACACGAGTTATATTTATAAGTATAAGTATGTATGCTTTCTATAGTATACCTCCAGTTTAGGATGCCTGATTTGGGAAACTGTTTCAGGAGTTTGGCAAATGTCTAATCAGTATTGTGTTTATTTTCAGCAAGCCAGGAGGAATAGACTGTGATATATTTGTTGACTTTTGAATTTATGAGTTTGTTCTTTAGTTGGTCTAGAAAACACTGACTTTTGTTCTTATAAAATTGTAATATTAACTTTCAAGTTGACATTTGTTGTAACTTATTGTGCTGTTATCCTGGATGACAGAGACGCAGGATAATTGAACAATGATGTTTGCTGATATGTTGATTACACATTGGCCAGATAGTTTGTTGACTTTCAAAACAGAGGAGGAAAAATTCTGCAAATAGAGTAAATAATCAAATGATGCGTGTTGATCTCATCACCATTCTTCAACTTTAACTGTGAATGATGGCTTGAAGAATAGTTGTGGACTATAAAAAGGGATATATGTTTCTGTGAGAATATAACCATATATCCAAACAGCCAAGACATCCAGGCAGCCAAGACATTCAGATATCCAAGTCATCCAGAGATCCAAAGAACTAGAGACTCTTTACAAAACCACAGCCAATAACACTCTATAGGATAGCTGCCAGATCATAGCTCCATCATGAGGGACACAGATTTGATATTCTATAGGATGTCAGCTTAGGGGACCATGGCCTCGGCTGAAAGAATACAGATCTGCTCCATTGACCATCACTGAAGCCATGGATACTTTAGGGGTAGTCAGGATGTGGACCCACCGGTCACCTGAGCCCCATGGATACTTTTGGGAAAGCCAGGATTGGGAGCCACCGAGATGTTCAAAAGAAGCCAGGTTGTGACCCTCTGGTCACCTGGCCTTGTACCCCAATAGTCTGTCAGCTTCCTTTATTTGTTTGTACCTGCTCTTTGTGCGTGCATAGGTGGGGGTCGTCGACCCTGGAAGCTCTGAAGTCACAGTTGCTCTTATCCCAGTTAGTCAGCAGAAGGGTGAGACTCTGTAATTTTGCACCATCTTGGGTATTTTTCTGGGACTGTGTGCTATTTGCCTGTTTTGTGGTTCATTAAAGTATTGCCACATTGTTTTACCCTCACCCTGTATTGTCTGAGTAGTATTACACCGACATTTGGTAGGATGATCCCTTATCTATGCGGTTTCTGCTAGCGGACTAGAGCACCCACTGTCACCATATCTTCACAATTATCCTCATAGATATGGTTGAATATAATAGTGGAGCAGACAGCACCACAACACAGCCTCTGCTCTCCACGCTTTCTAAAGTTTGGTGCAGCAGACATAATGTTGTCACTAGATTATGCCTGCAGCACCCAGCCACACACAGCTTAGAATAAAATCAAGTCTGTAGATTCATACTTATCATGGAAACAAGGCATTGTGAGACTTTTTTTTAGCCAGTGCACTATTCTGACTGTCGTGAGGTGGGGCATGGGGAGGGCATTTTGAGGGATTGCACTGAGTGTGAAGGATAACCTTGTGTATTAAGAGGTGGGACATCATAGAGCGAGGGAAATACCTTGGGACAATGTTCTGAGTGGGGGTACACCTTTTTGAAGCATCATGTATAGGGGCATAGTAAGGCCATTATCTTGTAGATGGGAATGCACCATTGTTGCACCATCATACTATATGGACTTACATTATGGGGTGTCATACTGGGGAGGTTTTATACTTTAGGGGGGCATGTAAAAAGGTATTGTACAGTATTGTGAAGGAACATTAAGTGCAATACTCGCAACATATGATCTTATGGCTTTCAAGGTTGGGAGGTACAATGTAGGAATGTGATCCTGTAAGAGCAATGGACCACACATGTAAGCACGAGTGCAGATGAAATAGAAAGTAGTTGTCTAAAATTATTCTTATCCCTTCTTTAATTTGTAATAATAAAGCTGAAAAGAAATCCCAAAATGTCACTATTTAATTGTAGATTTAGAATGTATGTACCATGTAAACATAGTGGGCACATTACTCAGCTGTCTTAAGTGCATTTTAACCATTTAATGATTCACTTTAAGAACCATGTACATTTTTAACAGAACAAAAAACTGGATTGGAGTTTTATTAAGAAATAAAAGATAAAGTCCCATTACATCAACACCAGTGATTTTCGCACTGGTCTTGATGAGGGGCGTGGTGAACTGTTTCTCTTATCCATTCTCATCTGGACTATTGTAATTCTCTACTAATCGGTCTCCCTCTTTCCAAACTCTCCCCTCTCCAATCTGTCTTGAATGCTGCAGCTAGGATCATATTCCTCACCAACTGTTAGGCTAAGTGCACACGTTCAGGAATGTGTGCAGAATTTTCCTGAGAAAAGCCGGACTATTTTTACAGCGGATTTTGTGCATTTTTGGTGCGTTTTTGCGCTGATTTTGCGCGTTTTTACCACAATTTTTTCCTGAAGTTTCTAGTCAATAATATAGCGGGAAAAACGCTAGAATTCCACAAAATTAATGAACATGTTCCTTTTTTTTCCCGCGATGCGTTTTTTTCGTGGAAAAAAACGCACCATGTGCACATAAGTGGCAGAATTCATTCTAAATAATAGCATGCTTCATTCATGCGTTTTTTATGCGTTTTTTGCCGCGAAAAAAACGCAAATAATCCTGAATGTGTGCACTTAGCCTTACACCGATGCCTCTACCTTGTGCCAGTCATTACACTGGTTATCCATTCACTCCAGAATTCAGTATAAACTTATTACCCTCACCCACAAAGCAGTCCACGGCTCAGCACCACCCTACATCTCCTCCCTCGTCTCAGTCTACCAACCTACCCACGCCCTCTATTCTGCTAATGACCTGAAGTTAACATCCTTAATAATCAGAACCTCCCACTCCTGTCTCCAAGACTTTTCACGTGCTGCGCCTATTTTTTTGAATGCACTACCCAGGTTAGTTCGATTAATCCCCAATACCCACAGTTTTAAGCGTGCACTAAAAACTTAGTGATGAGCGAGTATGCTCGATGCTCGGGTTTTCCCGTGCATGCCCGGGTGGTCTCCGAGTATTTGGAAGTGCTCGTAGATTTAGTTTAGGTCGCCGCAGCTGCATGATTTGCTACTGCTAGACAGCCTGAATACATGTGGGGATTCCCTAACAAACAGGCAATCCCCACATGTATTCATGCTGTCTAGCAGCCGCAAATCAGACAGCTGCGGCGACAGAAACTAAATCTCCAACCACTTCCAAATACTCGGGGATCACCCGAGCAACGAGCATACTCACTCATCACTACTAAAAACGCATTTCTTCAGACTGGCCTACCGCCTCAACACATCTAACATAATCTAACTATCCTTGTGCTGTCCATTCAAAATTTTTACCATAACCAGGTTCCTCGTGTCATGTTCTCATACGCTTTATGCATTTAATAGCCCTATGTGTCTGTACTTTTCTATATTCTGGCTGATAACCGGTCTATGCAGCATTACATGAACACCCGATTTCCTACATTATGGCTGGTCCGAACAACGAAAGCAAATGATATCATCCACCTTTCATGTCTCTCCTATTTCCTTATAGATTGTAAGCTTGCGAGCAGGGCCCTCATTCCTTTTGGTATCTGTTGATCTTTGTCGTTATTGTTATGCTGTAATGTCTATTGTCTGTACAAGTCCTCTCTAAAATGTAAAGTGCTGCGGAATATGTTGGCGCTATAGAAATAAAATTATCATTATTATTATTACCTGATCCATGAAGACGTGTATGCCTCTTCATGAATCAGCAGCATCTGACGAGTGGCGTGCACCTCTGTGCGTCACGCCAGAAAAATGACTGGAGTAATATTTCTCTAGTAGGGAATACTACAGATTTTCATGAATTAGACAAGCTGTGGTATGACATCCTCGCTGCACACCCATCCTGTCACAGCTCCACTCATTTTGTCAGAGTTGAAAAAAATACCAAAAGTTGCAACATTTTTCCGCAACTCCAAGTTGTGCCAAAATTTACCAATTTTTCAAAGCAATTGATGCCTGAATTCTGCTTAAATTACATTGATAAATCCTTGAGTTGATGAAAGAAGCTGCATGATACATTCGCTGTTGTGAAATCTTTGTCACTACTTTTCTCTTCTTCACTTCTCCAACAGATGGATTCTGAAGATCAAATTATCACCACCGGCTTTCTGGCCATTCAGGTTTAGAAAAAGAAAATGGCGTCCATATTTGGAAACCATCCCGTACGTATGTTATTTCTGAAAATATAATACTATATGACCAGCCTAACATATTATACAAGGTTGTGTTTCCGCTTTACCCAGTGGTGGACTACAGTATTTGAAGTGACCCTGCTATTTATTGCTCATCCTCGCTGGTCCAGGGCTTTCTGTTACTCAATAGTTATCCAGTAGTTGTCTTACCACCACAGACGATCCACCTGGATGACTATTTCTAGTGGCTCAGCTTAATAATAGCATACCTGTTATATCAGGAATTTCTAATAATGGGGCTGCTTTGTAAAAAAAACATTTCCAACTGTGAGTAGAAATGACTGGGATTTATCATTCATATGGAATATATATTTTTCTATATTAATCGTTATGATTCATTTATCCTGGTGCTGGACAATTACATTTCTCGACTGTCCACATGTTAGACCATTGACTGTTGTGAATGGTTAAACCAATAGGCTGAAATTAATTCTGCTTTTTATTATGTAGGGTCAGCATTAAGGGGTTCAAACATCTGCAGCCACTCCATGAAGGAGGATGCACAGCATTACTTAGAGTTCATGCTGCGCATCATCCATTGTATTGTCACGTCATTCCCAACTTCCTGCCAGCGTCGGGTCAGAAGCTAAAATTTGGGGTAGGAGAAGGGTCCACAGCAATGTGCAGACGAGACAGTAAACAGTCTTCAGGCAAATCTGGACTATGTCCCCCTCCTCTACGCAATGTCACCTTCTCCACGACTGTCCTGGGATGAGTGGGCATACCGAATAATTTTTGAAGTGAAGGACAACAGATATAACAAAGATGAATGAATGAGTGTATGTGTGTGTATATTTATATATATATATATATATATATTGTGAGACAGTGAAGGAATATGTGTTGAATGGGGTGTACATTTCACCTAGGTACTGTGATGTATGGTATAAGGGAAATGGGTGGCTTTGTAAACCTAGTGGTAGAGAAAGGTCACTACACCTTACATTCATTACACACTTGCAGCTCAGGCCTGAAACTACTCAGGTGTTAATTAGGAGACTAGAAGTAGGTGTCTGCAAACACAGTCAGGGAGCTGGTTTAGTCTGGACACAGGAAGGTGTCCCGGCACAAGAAGCAGTC
Source organism: Oophaga sylvatica (assembly GCA_033576555.1). Lineage (NCBI taxonomy): Eukaryota > Metazoa > Chordata > Amphibia > Anura > Dendrobatidae > Oophaga > Oophaga sylvatica. The sequence goes on along the minus strand of JARQOD010000177.1, from coordinate 55,345 downwards.
TCCAGGAGTGGGAGCTGGCTCAGTCTGGACACAGGAAGGTGTCCCGGCACAAGAAGCAGTTCCAGGAGTTTGAGCTATCTCAGTCTGGGTGCAGGAAGTACCCCGGACACAGGAGTAGTCTCAGTGAGAATCCGTGCGAATAGCGGCTGAATAGGAGTGGATCTCTCTCAAGTCTGGACATTGAAGGGGCCTTCAGACACAAGGAGGAGTATCTGTGAAACTCCATACTGGTAACATATATCATATGTGTTGTTTTGGGTCAGGCTGGTAGAGCCGGGACCCGGATAGACAGGGCAATCGATCTATGTGTAATTAGTGGCTAGACAAGCCTAGGTTTTCTGTTTATGCTTTATTTTTATCTGTTTGCTGTGGACTTTAATAAAGCTGGTTGCGGCCAGTTTTACACTAGAACTGCTGTCTGAATGAACTGTTTTCATGTCACTCTGTCTACCCAGACAGCGATCCTAGAGCTATATCCCCTGGAAATGTTACAATTGGCGGAGAATGCTGGGGCAGCACAGTGGCTGATACAATTGGTGCTGGAATGTGCGTGCGGCACAGTGGCTTAGAGACAGCAATAAAGGTGAAGTCTGTTGAAATAGCAGCAGCGGAAAAAAAAAGTGTGTCAAGAGAAACATCTGATTGGAGCAGTCTTAAAGAGACAGTAGCCCTAATAGAGTTTGCAGAGAAAAAAAAAAAAAAAAAAAGTGTCTGCACAGCAGAGCTGAATTTTTCTGTGGAAAAGACTGTGGACTGTGTATGTCTTGAGTGAAGACTGCCGTTGTTGAGACAGAGAAGTCTGACAGCATGGATGACAGCATGAAGGCGCTGTTTGAACAAATGGCGCAAGTTAATGTGCAACATAAGACTGCCGTGGTTGAGACAGATAAGTCCGGCAGTATGGAGGGGCTCGTTGAGTACCTGGTCCAGGCCCAGCGGACCATGGAGCAGCAGCGCCTGCAGCACCAGCAGCGCATGCAGCAGGCCCAGCGGAGCATGGAGCAGCAGCGCCTGCAGCACCAGCAGCGCATGCAGCAGGCCCAGCGGAGCATGGAGCAGCAGCGCCTGCAGCACCAGCAGCGCATGCAGCAGGCCCAGCAGCAATTCCTGCAGCAGCAGCAGGAGAATAACCAGTTGTTGGAGCAGATTGCAGCTCTCAGCACCTCGTCCCAGAGTAATGTTGTGAAGGCACCTGCCTTGTCCGCTGTAAAGAAGGCGGTAAGACGGTCCCTGAAAAAGATGACACCTCGTGATGATTGGAGGTATATCTCACTAGGTTTGAGGGACTGGCAGAGAAGGAGAATCTGCCCCTATCTGAATGGGCCATGATGGTCGCACCCTATCTGATTGGAGTGCCCCAGGTGGCCTATGCTGACCTGAGCGAGCAGGACAGCCAAGACTATGCCAAGCTGAAAGTGGAGATTCGTACCCGGATGGGTGTTACGGTGACAGCCCGTGCCAGGGGAGTTCATGACTGGAGATACAGTTGGGAGTCTGCAGTCAGCAGGCCTGATTATGGAGTTGAAAAGGTGATAGTGAACCGCTACACCCGAGCATGTCCTCCTGAGGTACAGCCGTCTGAGTGGTCGTCACTTCAGAGTTCCCGGACGCTGAACTCTCGCGGTAAGAGCGTTCCAGCTGTTGGGGACATGGGGTATGCTGATAAGCGGGTTCAGGCCCGAGGGGACATGTGGGTGGGAGAGTGTGATGGACAGTGTTGGAGCTGGCGTGAAATTGCAGCCAACTGTCCAATAGAGGGGGAGCCTATGTGTTGTGATGTTGGCAGATCCCTCTCTCTCTGCGCAGAACCTGTGTGTGTGTCCACCTCAGCCGAAGAGACTGGACCACAGGGGTCCCCGGTGGTTGTAAATGACTGCCCAGCACAGGCCCTCTTGGACTCAGAGAGTCCAGTGACTTCCGTATGTGACAGCCTGATTGATAGGGACTTCATCCCTGATAAGCACCTGAGTGTGGTGTACATCCATGAAGACACCAAAGTCTACCCAGAGACTGCCGTGGACTTGGTCCCCAAACTCGGGGAGGTTTCATGTGAAGTGGGGGTAGTGAAGAACCTGGTGCACCCCGTCATATTGGGTGGTGGCTTTCCCCGATCTGAGGGTCTCTGGGGGAAAAATGTTTCTGATGGACAGTGTGATGAAGCTCCTACTGAGGATGCGCAGTCCCGAGGGGCGGAACACAATGCTAGTGGGCCGTTAAACTTATGTGATGATGATGATGATGATAATGATAATGATGATGATGATCATGATAATGATGATGACCATGATAATGATGATGATGATAATGATAATGATGATGATGATGATGATGATCATGATAATGATGATGACCGTGATAATGATGCTGATAATGATAGTGATGATGATCATGATAGTGATGATGATACTGATCATAGTCATGATAATGATATTGATAATAATGATGACTGTGATAGTGATGAAATTCCTTTGCAGGTGATGTTGGGAGACGAGGATGGTGGTTCTCGGGAACCGAGTGTCCCTGACTTGCCTGTGTCCTGTGACAATTTTGAGAGTGAGCCGTGGCGAGACCCCACTCTTAGGACGGCACAGGAAAATATGATTGTTCTAAATGAGGTTTCCCAGGAGCCTGGCTCTGAGGAGAGGTTTCCTCATGCTGCCATGAACAATAACCTATTGTATAGGGACACTGAAGTCCAGGGAGAGGTCGTGGGTCAGCTCCTAGTACCTGAGCTATATGGAAGTATAGTGCTGGGGTTGTCACATAGTCACATACTTGAGGGACCAGATGGTGAAGTTAATGTTGTGGATGACATGTTAACTAAGGTTCCAGATCAGGATGTGAATGAAAATGAATTGTATAACCCTGACAGTGAGCAGGATGTGAATGAAAATGAATTGTATAACCCTGACAGTGAGCAGGATGTGAATGAAAATGAAGTGTATAGCCCTGACAGTGAGCCAGATGTGGCTGAGAAAAAGGGGTCAGATAGTGATAATGAATTATCTGATGACCATAAAGCAACCAGTGCAAATGAGGAAGGCATGGTAGCAGAGGAGGTTGAGAGTCCTGAGAAGAAAGCTGATGCTGACCTTACAGCCAGACAGAAGATGGCATCTGAAGATGTTTTACAGTTGGCCGGTTCCCTGGCGAAGACTAAGGTGAAAGGAGGAGAGCTGAGCTTTAAAGGCAGGACTCTGAAACTGAACACAGCACAAGTGGATGCTGTTGAAGATGAGAAGTTGTCGGTGTGTGGTGTGGATCTGCATCATGCCAAGGACTCTGAAGGTGATGCTGCAGAGGTGGAAAAAGCCATGGAAGTGGTGGTCACCAAGCCAGATGCCTCATCAGAAGCTGAGGTTTGAAGTGAAGCTGTGAGGAACAAGACTGAAGATATGGGGACTGACTCTGTCCAGGAATCTGTTTCTGCCGAAGACAGCGGCGTGGACGGGTTACGGTCCGGATCAGTAGCTGGCATTGGTGAGCTCAAGCGCACTTTCAGGGAGGCTACATCGGAGCCACGTCCCAACAAATGGGAAAAGCGATGTGTCACTCTGTTGCCGCTACAGACACACGGGAGCCCAGATGGGATGCAGAACGTGGTGGAAGAGAAGAATCCGGCGGGTTCTGAGTATACAGATGCCGCTATCAAGGAGAACTTGAAAGCTGGAATAAATGGAGATATTGGAGACCAAAGTGATGTGACTGAAGAAGTAGAGTCTAGGACTGACGGTAGGGCTTCTGGGCATGTCCTGCCAGAAGAGCCTGAAGGAGGGGAACTGGAGAAAAGTGAAAAACCCCCTATACCTTCTGTGATAGTTGGTGACACATGGTCAGTGCACCAGGGACAGGAGGTACGTGAGTTTCTGAGGAAGAGTCAGCAGAAGTGTTCTGATGTGCCGGGTCGTACTTCTCTGGCCAGGCACTATATCGAAACTGAGCCCGGCCCTAAGGTCAAGATGAAACCGTGCAGGATACCCGAGGCCCGCAGAGAGCATAGGCCTGGGAGGGTACAGGGTAGTGCGGATGCTTCAGATGAAGAGAAAGCTGATGTTGGCTATGACTCAGGTGAAGATACAAATGACAGTGGTGAAGATGAAGCTGATGAGGGCCATGACTGGTCCAGAGTTCACTGTCTCTGTTGGATTGTTGACCAGCCCTCCGGTCTGGATGACCAGCCCTCCGGTCTGGAGAAGAGGGAGGGGATATGTGAGACAGTGAAGGAATATGTGTTGAATGGGGTGTACATTTCACCTAGGTACTGTGATGTATGGTATAAGGGAAATGGGTGACTTTGTAAACCTAGTGGTAGAGAAAGGTCACTACACCTTACATTCATTACACACTTGCACCTCAGGCCTGAAACTACTCAGGTGTTAATTAGGAGACCAGAAGTAGGTGTCTGCAAACACAGTCAGGGAGCTGGTTTAGTCTGGACACAGGAAGGTGTCCCGGCACAAGAAGCAGTCTCCAGGAGTGGGAGCTGGCTCAGTCTGGACACAGGAAGGTGTCCCGGCACAAGAAGCAGTCTCCAGGAGTTTGAGCTATCTCAGTCTGGGTGCAGGGAGTACCCCGGACACAGGAGTAGTCTCAGTGAGAATCCGTGCGAATAGCGGCTGAATAGGAGTGGATCTCTCTCAAGTCTGGACATTGAAGGGGCCTTCAGACACAAGGAGGAGTATCTGTGAAACTCCATACTGGTAACATATATCATATGTGTTGTTTTGGGTCAGGCTGGTAGAGCCGGGACCCGGATAGACAGGGCAATCGATCTATGTGTAATTAGTGGCTAGACAAGCCTAGGTTTTCTGTTTATGCTTTATTTTTATCTGTTTGCTGTGGACTTTAATAAAGCTGGTTGCGGCCAGTTTTAATCAGAACTGCTGTCTGAATGAACTGTTTTCATGTCACTCTGTCTACCCAGACAGCGATCCTAGAGCTATATCCCCTGGAAATGTTACAATATATATATATATATATATATATATATATATATATATATATATACACAATATACAGTACAGACCAAAATTTTGGACACACCTCATTTAAAGATTTTTCTGTATTTTCATGACTATGAAAATTGTACATTCACACTGAAGGCATCAAAACTATGAATTAACACATGTGGAATTATATACTTAACAAAAAAGTGTGTAACAACTGAAATTATGTCTTATATTCTAGGTTCTTCAAAGTAGCCATCTTTTGCTTTGATTACTGCTTTGCACACTCTTGCCATTCTCTTGATCAGCTTTAAGAGGTAGTCACCAGAAATGGTCTTCCAACAATTTTGAAGGAGTTCCAAGAGACGCTTAGCACTTGTTGGCCTTTTTGCCTTCACTCTGCGGTCCAGCTCACCCCAAACCATCTCGATTGGGTTCAGGTCTGGTGACTGTGAAGGCCAGGTCATCTGGCGTAGCACCCCATCACTCTCCTTCTTGGTCAAATAGCCCTTACACAGCCTGGAGGTGTGTTTGGGGTCATTGTCCTGTTGAAAATAAATGATGGTCCAACTAAACGTAATCCGGATGGAATAGCATGCCGCTGCAAGATGCTGTGGTAGCCATGCTGCTTCAGTTGTCACGCTGTATAGCAGATATATATATGAGATGTCAGTAATCTATACCAAAAAGGGCAACACACTATATAACATGCGCATAGATATATTATAACATGGATTTACCTGACAGAATGTCCAGTGGGTCAAAACGGGATCCGTTATACGCTGTCTCCGGCTAGAGGGTGACCGGGGTCTAAGCTGACCCTGAACTGGGATCCTAACTAATCCCTCAACCTGGAGGTACTGTTAAAGGTACAGAGGTCCAGGCCACCAGCGTAAACCCTGTCTCCTATCAATCCCTGCCAACTGTATTCTAGTCCTTAGAAGGACCCTGAATACCACCAAAGGGAATGAACAGGTAACGGATAATGAACAGAAAGACATACAAGAAAGAGAAGGAATAAAGTAAATAGAGTCTTACATACAACACTCACACACAGTAGGAACACCTAAGGTCTCAGAGATCAACTATAAGCTATAAGAGTAGAAAACAACTAATGAACTCTTAGCTTAAATATTCTCAGAACCGATCCAGTCTGCTGAACTACATGAATGCTTTCACCGGCGTCTAACACCCAGACTGGCAGAAATATAAAGGAAACTAATTAGAACATAATCAAAAGCAGCCGGGCGAGGCTGCACCCAGCCTTAGCAAAGAGCTAGGAAAAATTAACTCTCACATTACCAAAAAACAAAGAAACAGAAGCTCAGCTGTGAGAAGTCAGAATGTGCAATCGCGACGATCTTCGTGGCGATGCACCCATGACAGTACCCCCCCTTCTACGAGGGGCCTCCGGACCCTCATGACCAGGTCTGTCCGGGTGAGTTGTGTGAAAGGTCCGTCCACGTTATCATTGACCACCACTGAAGGAGGAGGTAGAGGTGACGGTATGACTGGTGCCACATACTTTTTAAGTAATGACTTGTGAAACACATTATGAATTTTAAACGTAGGAGGAAGGTCCAGACGAAATGCCACAGGATTAATTATGGAACTGATCCTGTACGGCCCGATGAATCTGGGACCCAACCTCCAGGAGGGAACTTTAAGTTTAATATTCCTGGTAGACAACCACACCAGATCATTCACCTTCAGATCTCGACCAGAAACTCTCCCCCCATCAGCCATCCGTTTGTAACGGTTCTCCGTAACCTTCAGTCTTAACTGATCTGGAACTATCAGTCTCCCTGGAAGTCCCACAGGGGCGTCCCCCTGAGCCCCCAATACCTCCCCCTCAAGCTCAGAGCATACAGCTGACACTACAACTCCCTCCTGAGGAATAGGAACCGGATCATCCATCCTCCCGGTCCCTGGGAAAGTACGAGACAAGGCATCAGGAAGCAACTTTACCGAGCAGTCACATGCGCGATGAGGAGGCAACTCCCTACACCCCTCCTCTGAGAACATCTCCCCAAAGTCCTCCAGAAAAGGAGGCGAAGTCCTAGGCACAACCGCACCGATGACCGTGCTCATGCAGTTATTCTTGCAAAATTCACCCCACTGGCTTATCTTTCTGGATTGCCAATCAATCACTGGGTTATGTTTAGCCAACCAAGGAAGTCCCAACACAATAGGAGTAGGTAGACCCTCCAACACATAACAAGACAATTGCTCTTTATGTATTGCCCCTACTCGAAGATCTATGTTATGAACAGCTTGAACCAAGCTACCTTGACCAAGAGGTCTAGAATCAATAGAGAGTATAGGGACCGGTTTGGCCAATACACTCAGTTGCATACCATGCACCTGGGCGAACCGAGCATCCACCAGATTAGCCCCGGACCCACTATCAAGAAAAACAGAAATCCTCTCAGTTCTAGTACCAATCACCACCTCCGCAGGCACGATAAACTGAGAGGGATTTGGGGACGAAATACAGACTCCCAGGTTAACTCCTTGGGTCAAAGAGGTCCGGGATGGACAACCCCCAACAAAATGTCCCTCTCTCCCGCAAAAGAAACACCTTCTAGTCTTGCGGCGCACCGCCGATTCCCTCCTACAAAATGATGTCCCTCCCAACTGCATGGGTTCCTCAGAACAGACCAGGGGAACCTCAGTATAAGGGACTTTAGTAGTAGGTGGAGTCATCATGGGGGGCGGAGTTACCTCGCGTCTTCCCCGAAGTCGTCTATCAATGCGAATAGCGAGGGCCATAGCAGCCTCCAGTGATGGAGGAGAATCATACTGAGCCAACACATCTTTTAATTTGTCAGACAACCCTTGACAAAACTGGCTCCTAAGAGCTGGGTCATTCCACTGAGTATCTGTTGCCCATCTACGGAACTCAGAAGAATATTCCTCCGCTGGACGATTTCCTTGCCGTATTTTACGTAACTTTGTTTCAGCAAGGGAAACTCGATCCGGATCATCATATACCAGACCCAGGGCAGTAAAAAATCGATCCACTGACTGGAGATCTGGGGAGCCTGGAGGAATAGAGAACGCCCAAGATTGAGGGTCCCCTTGTAAGAGCGAGATAACAATTCCCACCCTCTGCTCTTCACTCCCAGATGACCGAGGCCGCAGCCGAAAGTACAATTTACATGCCTCCCGGAAAGTAAAAAATTTGTCCCGCCCACCAGTGAACCTGTCCGGGAGAGCAACCTTAGGTTCAGATCTGGTTTGCTCTGGGAGGGACAAAACCTTGGACTTAATGTCTGCAAATTCCATGGACAACCCCTGCAACTGTCGGGCCAGCTGGGCTACTGGATCCATGACAGCTGGGGAGAATCTTTAGTTTAGGGCCGGTGAAAATGTCACGCTGTATAGCAGATATATATATGAGATGTCAGTAATCTATACCAAAAAGGGCAACACACTATATAACATGCGCATAGATATATTATAACATGGATTTACCTGACAGAATGTCCAGTGGGTCAAAACGGGATCCGTTATACGCTGTCTCCGGCTAGAGGGTGACCGGGGTCTAAGCTGACCCTGAACTGGGATCCTAACTAATCCCTCAACCTGGAGGTACTGTTAAAGGTACAGAGGTCCAGGCCACCAGCGTAAACCCTGTCTCCTATCAATCCCTGCCAACTGTATTCTAGTCCTTAGAAGGACCCTGAATACCACCAAAGGGAATGAACAGGTAACGGATAATGAACAGAAAGACATACAAGAAAGAGAAGGAATAAAGTAAATAGAGTCTTACATACAACACTCACACACAGTAGGAACACCTAAGGTCTCAGAGATCAACTATAAGCTATAAGAGTAGAAAACAACTAATGAACTCTTAGCTTAAATATTCTCAGAACCGATCCAGTCTGCTGAACTACATGAATGCTTTCACCGGCGTCTAACACCCAGACTGGCAGAAATATAAAGGAAACTAATTAGAACATAATCAAAAGCAGCCGGCGAGGCTGCACCCAGCCTTAGCAAAGAGCTAGGAAAAATTAACTCTCACATTACCAAAAAACAAAGAAACAGAAGCTCAGCTGTGAGAAGTCAGAATGTGCAATCGCGACGATCTTCGTGGCGATGCACCCATGACATCAGTATGCCTTCAATTTTGAATAAATCCCCAACAGTGTCACCAGCAAAGCACCCCCACACCATCACACCTCCTCCTCCATGCTTCACGGTGGAAACCAGGCATGTAGAGTCCATCTGTTCACCTTTTCTGCGTCGCACAAAGACACGGTGGTTGAAACCAAAGATCTCAAATTTGGACTCATCAGACCAAAGCACAGATTTCCACTGGTCTAATGTCTATTCCTTGTGTTCTTTAGCCCAAACAAGTCTCTTCTGCTTGTTGCCTGTCCTTAGCAGTGGTTTCCTAGCAGCTATTTTACCATGAAGGCCTGCTGCGCAAAGTCTCCTCTTAACAGTTGTTGTAGAGATGTGTCTGCTGCTAGAACTCTGTGTGGCATTGAACTGGTCTCTAATCTGAGCTGTTGTTAACCTGCGATTTCTGAGGCTGGTGACTCAGATAAACTTATCCTCAGAAGCTGAGGTGACTCTTGGTCTTCCTTTCCTGGGGCGGTCCTCATGTGAGTTTCTTTGTAGAGCTTGATGGTTTTTGCAACTGCACTTGGGCACACTTTCAAAATTTTCCCAATTTTTCGGACTGATTGACCTTCATTTCTTAAAGTAATGATGGCCACTCGTTTTTCTTTACTTAGCTGCTTTCTTCTTGCCATAATACACATTCTAACAGTCTATTCAGTAGGACTATTAGCTGTGTATCCACCAGACTTCTGCACAACACAACTGATGGTCCCAATCCCATTTATAAGGCAAGAAATCATACTTATTAAACCTGACAGGGCACACCTGTGAAGTGAAAACCATTTCCGGTGACTACCTCTTGAAGCTCATCAAGAGAATGCCAAGAGTGTGCAAAGCAGTCATCAAAGCAAAAGGTGGCTACTTTGAAGAACCTAGAATATAAGACATATTTTCAGTTGTTTCACACTTTTTTGTTAAGGATATAATTCCACATGTGTTAATTCATTGTTTTGATGCCTTCAGTGTGAATGTACAATTTTCATAGTCATGAAAATACAGAAAATCTTTGAATGATAAGGTGTGTCCAAACTTTTGGTCTGTACTGTACGTATACAGTATATAGAGTGCTTATGTATATGTGCAGTATATGGTGTGTGTGTATGTATATAGTGTGTGTATACAGTATATAGTTTGCGTATTGTACAGTATATATTTAAAATCAATAATTAGCATTACAAAAAGTCTCAGTGTAACCCTCGCCTAACATATACGATAATCTCTGTTCCACGTACTATAAGGAGGAGACTACTGAGGAGTTAATGAAGGAGGACGCGGAGGAGAGTGATGATACCATAGATATGTAAGTGCAGATATTTACTGGTAATATAAGAAAATATAGATGTGCTCTTATAAGAGAGATGGAATACAGGTGCTAACATAATTTATTCTCACCCCTTCCATAACCCATTCCAGTCACATTTATGTGGTTTTCAAATAAAAAAATTTTTGGCAAATATGTGAAATGGGCCAAGGACATGAATTAGCTGCAGCGGTCTCGTGGGTAGGCGCTAACTTCACTCCTGCAGTACAGGATTTATCATGTGAGCAATGGCTCTTTTATTATTTTACACCATTTTATCTGTTTTAGCCCAATTATACAAATCCTTTCATGGGTTATGCAAATATTAATTACTATTCATGTAGATGACCGTCTACTTTCACCCGTCTGATCATCACCTGGTGACTTCACACAATGCAGCTCATTCTGCATTTTTATACCTTGACTGACTGTCATACTGTTATCATAAGGTGTTCTCACCTTTTACATGTGGGGGCCATACAATGGGTTAAATTATGTTACAAACTATTTTTGACTGTGGTCATGTTTTTATATTCTGCTGCCCGAACACTTGTCCTATAATGATTTATACCTTGTAGTCCTTGTTGTGGTTCTATTTTTTGGTGTCCTCACCATCTACTTGTCACTAATGTATCTACTATTTTATGGTGAACTTTTTGATATTGCTATAAACTTTTTCCCAATTATTGACCTTTTGGTTCCTTGCCAAATATTCTATTATATCAATGTTACTGGGTTTTTCCCAGTACTGTGGGAGTATCTTCCCGATCTTTATCCATCGTTTTGGGATCATGGTATTTTATCTGTGTGATGTAGTAAATGTATAAATTTTACTAAGCAAGTATTTTGGTTAGAGTGAGAAATTGAGGAATTTTCAATGTCTGTCATTCTCATGACAATGAGCCTTTTACACATCCTAATCCCCACTGTTACTTGTACATTTACATGAGATGATCTATGTTTCATATACTGTAGGGAGCAGAACACCAAAAAGAAAGGAAAGAAGACGATCAAGTCCAGGTAAGAGCAGAGATTACTGAGCAAAGTTTCCAGATGACATAATGATAGAGATGATTCCTTACTACTGTACAGTTGTGTGAAAAAGTGTTTGCCCCTTCCTGATTTCCTATTTTTTGCTTGTTTGTCACACTTAAATGTTTCAGATCACCAAACAAATTTAGATATTAGGCAAAGATAACACAAGTAATCACAAAATGCAGTTTTTAAGTGAAAATTTTTATTATTAAGGGAAAAAGGAATCCAAACCTACAGGACCCTGTGTGAAAAATGTTTGCCCTAAACCTAATAACTGGTTGGGCAACTCTTAGCAGCAACAACTGCAATTAAGTGTTTGCGATAACTGACAATAAGTCTTTCACAGCGTTCTGGAGGAATTTTGGCCCACTCATCTTTGAAGAATTGTTGTAGTTCAGCCACATTGGAGGGTTTCCGGTTTTAAGGTCATGCCATAAATATACATCAAATGTCGTGAAGGGGTAATAAGTTAACAGTCTCAGCTGTTAGGGGTAGGTTCTGGTTGTGTGTCACATCCGTTATCTACCAGGTAGAGGCTGGATGCACCCGGTGAGCCCCTTCCATGCACCTGCTACCGACTTGCACCGTACATGTACAGTATAGTGGATGTCGGTAAAGAGTTATCGATGGCAGTTTTGGTCACTGTGAATGGTACGCGCTGCAGTACCAGGGACTTCCATTCATTTGGACAGTGAACAGTGACAGGACAGACTATAAACTGTCCTACTTGCCTACTGCACTAGGAGTTCCGGGATCACCTCATATTTCATGAGTCTTCTGGACATATTTGTAGAGTGAGTGTACTCAATATCATGGTATCTCTGGAAATGGAGGATAGTTTTCTTAACACTCATGTTACTTTGTTTCTACTATTTTTTAGACTACAATCCTTCTTTTCTTCCATTTCTTGCTTCAGAAAACAGTAAACAGTGAGTACACAAGATCCTTTCTCTACATTTCACCCCCAGATCTTACTGCAATTCTGTAATATGCTGTAAAGGGAACCTGTCAGCAAGATTGTGCTTAATAACCTACACACAGTGTCAGGTTATGACCGTTATACTGATTAAAATGATACCTTGGTTGATGAAATCCGTCTTGTGGTTGTTGTTTAATCTTTATTTGCAGTTTCCAGTTATTCATATTCTCGTGCTCTGGGGCGGCGCTGTGTGCGGGGCTTCATGTGGTGCTCTGCTTACATACTCATCTGTATGGCTTATGACAGGTCAATGATCCCTCAGTGACCTAATCCCTATTTTACATGCTGCATAGAATGTTTTTTTTAAAAAAAATTCACATTCATCAGGCAGGCGCTGATGGTGTCTTCTGCGCTTTAGCATGATACAGTGGATAATATGCCTGTTTTCATTTTATTAAGACATATAGCTTTGCTGGAAAAAAAAATCTTCAAATGGAGCCGGCAGCGGCGCCTGCGCAGTGGCATCAATCGCGTTCTAATAGATGCTACTGCGCTGGCGCTGCCGCCATTTTGCCACAGAAAAATAAATGATGCTCCGCCAAGATGGCACTGGTGATGCCTGCGCAGTAGAAGCTATCAAAACGCGATAAAGTCTACTGCACAATAATATAAGAGCACTGGGCGCACTAAGTATCTAAATAGTGTAGGGAGGTGCGAATCGGCAGAAAAATTTACCAATGAATGAAAAAGAGAAAGACCTACCGTATAAAACGCACACTACACCAACCAAAATATACGTATCAAAATACAAAAACCTTTATTGGCACACAAAAAGTGAAATATTAAAACATAATTAATTATGTTTTAATATTTCACTTTTTGTGTGCCAATAAAGGTTTTTGTATTTTGATACGTATATTTTGGTTGGTGTAGTGTGCGTTTTATACGGTACGTCTTGCTCTTTTTCATTCAAAAGTCTACTGCACAGGCGCGGCCATCTGCACCATATTGATTAAGATAGTTTTTTCCCAGCAAAAATATATGTCGAAATAAAATGAAAACAGGCATATTATCCACTGTATCATGCTACAGCGCAGACGCCACTGTCATCACCTGCCTGATGAATGTGAATTTTTTTTTTAAACCATATTTTATGCAGTATGTGAAATAGGGGGCAGGTGAGTCAGTGACCTGTCATAAGCCATCAGTATGAATACCTAAGCAGAGCACCACATGAAGACCCACCACAGGCCGCCCCGGAGCACGAGCATATCATTAACTCAAAACTGCAAATAAAGATTACAGTAAGCAACAACCACAAGACGGATTTCATCCACCAAGGTATCATTTTAATCGGTATAACAGTGCCGACCTGACACTGTCTGCAGGTTATTGTGCACAATCCTGCTGACAGGTTCTCTTTAAAGGGAGTTGTCTACTACTAGGACAACCTCTTCTTAAACTAAATGTTCAGCCATGATAAAATAATAAAGTCTATACTCACCTCCTGTGCCGGCTCCATTGCAGTAGTGTTGGGGCTGTGATGTGCTGGAATGACCGTGATGCCCGGCACCCAATCAGCACTGCCGTCACTGTCTCCGCCTTCAGACAAACTGGACATGAAGAGGAAGTCCGGGATGAGCTGCAGCCCTGGCTTCCTCTTCATGTTCAGTACGCACGAATGTGGAGACAGTGATGCCAGCGCTGATTGGGTGACGGCGTCACGTGTCACCACACCGCATCACAGACCCAGGTAGAGCGAATGCCAGCACCGCGGGAACTACGCCGGCACGGGAGGTGATTATAGGTTTTCTAATTTTATCGGGGCATAACATTTGGTTAAAGAAGGGGTTGTCCTAGTAGTGGACAACCCCTACAAGATTGAAATTGCCATAATATGCTAAAATTTGATCAGGTACTAGAACAGCTTATAACAGCAGAACTTTGGGGATACAGTATATCACAAAAGTGAGTACACCCCTCATATTTTTGTAAATATTCTATTATATCTTTTCATGGGACTATATATGACATATTGATACAATGTAAAGTAGTCAGTGTAGAGCTTGTATAAGACTGGAGTTACACTAGTGTATATTATCACATGCAATATGCAAATGACACTCGGCTCCTGCTCTGCTGCGAGCATCAGCCGAGTGTGAGTGCTCTATGCTCTGATCATCTCGCATTAGAGAATCGGAGCGCAGGTACAGAGGAGACAGAGAAATTAATTTCTCCATCTCCTCCATTGTCGGCGTATGCGGGACTCACACTGCACTCGGGTGACATCCGAGTGCAGTGTGATGTTTCACACGCACCTGTAGACTTGTATGGGTGCATGCAATCTGATTCTCGCAGACATTCGCAGCATGCCACATGCCGAATCAGCAAAAGAAAATAATCACAGATGTGCACTGCCCCATAGATTAACACTGGTGGGAGCACAATCCGATAAAAAATTGTCAGATTAATTTGCTCGTGTGAGCGAGCCCTAAGGGCCCATTCCTACTTGCGATGAAATCGGACTAATGCAATCCGATAAAAAATCGGATTGAATTCGGGCCAATGTTATTCTATGATTGTGTCTTCATTTGTGTTTTTTTCCTGCTCAGATCGGATCACAGTCGGACTGGAAAAAAATCGCAGCATGCTGCGATTGTAATCGGTATTCGGATCGCATCCCGCAATAGAAGTCAATGGGTGCGAGAAAAAAATCAGACAGCACTTGCACCATGCAAGTTCTGTCTGATTTTTACACACCAGTGTCCTTTGAAAAGCCGGCAATTCATGTGTGGTGTACAGTAAAATCACACTGACAGGTTAGAAAAGAATAGATATATACACAGAATACATATAGTACAGAACATAAGTTTGGACACACCTTCTCATTCAAAGATTTTTCTGTATTTTCATGACTATCAAAATTGTAGAATCACACAGAAGGCATCAAAACTATGAATTAACACATGTGGAATTATACATTACACTTTACAAAAAAGTGTGAAACACTGAAAAATGTCTTATATTCTAGGTTCTTCAAAGTAGCCACCTTTTGCTTTGATTACTGATTTGTACGCAGAAAAGGTGAACGGATGGACTCTACATGCCTGGTTCCCACCGTGAAGCATGGAGGAGGTGGTGTGATGGTGTGGGGGTGCTTTGCTGGTGACACTGTTGGGGATTTATTCAAAATTGAAGCGGTGAGCGGTCCAGCTCACCCCAAACCATCTCGATTGGGTTCAGGTCTGGTGACTGTGGAGGCCAGGTCATCTGGCGTAGCACCCCATCACGCTCTTTCTTGGTCAAATAGCCCTTACACAGCCTGGAGGTGTGTTTGGGGTCATTGTCCTGTTGAAAAATAAATGATGGTCTAACTAAACGCAAACTGGATGGAATAGCATGCCGCTGCAAATGCTGTGGTAGCCATGCTGGTTCAGTATGCCTTCATTTTTGAATAAATCCCCAACAGTGTCACCAGCAAAGCCCCCCACACCATCACACCTCCTCCTCCATGCTTCACGGTGGGAACCAGGCATGTAGAGTCCATCCGTTCACCTTTTCTGCGTGCAAAGCAGTAATCAAAGCAAAAGGTGGCTACTTTGAAGAACCTAGAATATAAGACATATTTTCAGTTGTTTCACACTTTTTGTAAAGTGTAATGTATAATTCCACATGTGTTAATTCATAGTTTTGATGCCTTCAGTGTGATTCTACAATTTTCATAGTCATGAAAATACAGAAAAATCTTTGTATGAGAAGGTGTGTACAAACTTTTGGTCTGTACTGTATATATTATTATCATTATTTATATAGCACTATTGATTCCATGGTGCTGTACATGAGAAGGGGTTACATACAAATTACAGATATCACTTACAGTAAACAAACTAACAATCACAGACTGATACAGAGGGGAGATGACCCTGCTCTTGCGGGCTTACATTCTACAGGATGGTATAGATATATATAGAGAGAGATGTCACTGACACTCTATTGCATAGAGAGATAGATATAAGAAAAGTCGGTAATACATCTTCCAGGTTCTGTAAAATCACTGCAGGAGCCGACAGGATAGAAGAGATGGATTACATACAGTAAATACATATAGAATAGGTAGATATATAGATGTCAGTGACAAATACAATTAGTACAGTGTGTGTGCAAAATACTGGAAATGTATTTAATTAATAAAAGATTATTTATCGGAAAAAAATGGTATGGGGTCCGCCTATAATTAATAGCCAGCAATTCAGGGGCGGACCTACCGCCCGTGCAGCCCGTTCATTGAACGGGGGCCCCAGCACCACATGGCTAATTATTTACCTATTCAAATTAGCCATGTGGTGCACTACGCACAGGGCCGGCGTCAGCACCCGGCACACCCGGGCAAGTGCCGGGGCCCTGAGCAGGCGGGGGGCCCACTCGCAGTCTGGCACCCCCGCGCCCGTTAGCGGAGGAGAGCGGTGTCAGCGCCGCCACTGGCCCCCCCCCCGCTTGCTCAGGGCCCCGGCATCAGCTGGCACAATACTTACCTCTCCCGTGCCTCCGCTGCCGCAGCACCGGGCTCCAGGGGGCGCCGGCGCTTCCTCTCACAGCAGCGCCGCTGAATGACGTCATCATTCAGCGGCCGGCTGTGGCAGAGAGCGCGGGGACGCCGGACAGGTAAGACGTGTGTGTGTGTGTGTGTGTGTCTGTGTGTATGTAGTGCGGTGCTTTGTGTGTGTATGTATGTGTGTGTGTATGTATGTGAGAGAGTGCTTGTGTGCTGTCTGTGTGTGATGATGGGCAGGCATTGCTGATAATGGGGAGGCATTGATGATGATGGGGAAAAGATGATGATAATGGGCAGGCATTGATGATAATGGGCAGGCATTGATGATGGGGAGAAGATGATGATGGGCAGGCATTGATGATGATGGGGAGGAGATGATGATGGGCAGGCATTGCTGATAATGGGGAGGCATTGATGATGATGGGGAGAAGATGATGATAATAATGGGCAGGCATTGATTATAATGGGCAGGCATTGATGATGGGGAGAAGATGATGATGGGGAGGAGATGATGATGATGGGCAGGCATTGATGATAATGGGGAGGCCATGATGATGATGGGGAGGCAATGATAATGATAAGGAGGCAATGATGATGATGGGGAGACAATCATGATGATAATGGGGAGTCTTTCCACAGCGCCCTTTCCTGAGCCGTAACAGTGCAGAACGCAGTACAGCGCAGAGGAGAGCTCCATATTTTGTATGGAGCATTATATGGGGACCAGTATCCTGTATGGAGCATTATATGGGGACCAGTATCCTGTATGGAGCATTATATTGGGTCCAGTACTCTGTATGGAGCATTATTTTGGGTCCAGTATTCTGTATGGAGCATTATATGGGGGGTGACATCCTGCATGGGGTATTATATGGGTGATGAGGGGGAGACTGTCGTGCCCATAATATTGTATGGAGGACTGTACTGTCCAGTCTGTTCTGTGCGCTGTGAGGATTTGGCGGTTTTTGAGCTATTGTACAATTTACAATAGATATCACTCATGTAATGGAAGAAGTGAAGTATTTGGCATTGTACTGTACCTATATTTCTCTGCTGTATCTGTGCATCATGAATCGTGGTCTGTGTTAAAGGGGCCCACTGAGGCTCTTTCGCCCGGGGCCCATAAAAACCTGGAGCCGGCCCTGCAGGCAGCCCACATAAAGAAGGAGCAGCATAAACGGGGGGGGGGGGGGGCACATGGGGAGAAGCAGCATAAACTGGGGGGGCCACATAGGGTGAGAAGCACTATGCCACAAGTAGACCGCATATGGAGGAGAGCATTATGAAACAAAGAGAAACGGGGGTGCCTATATATATTACCTGGAGGCTGTCTTGGGCTATATATGTTATTTAGAGGCTATGCTGGACTGTGTCTATTACATTACTTGCTGGTGTGCAAAAAAACGCTGCTATTGGCGTTTTTTTTGGCGGGGCCGCAAGTGACAGATTTGCCAATACCACTGTTGCAGCACCTGACCGCAAGCCCCATTGACAATGAATGGGGGCTTGCCTGATCGGTGCTGCAAGTCGGCCATTAAGCGACAGGTCCAGAAGATGCAGCGATATCTGCTGGATCTAACGCGAATTAAGGCCCCGTCACACTCTCCGATATCATGAATGATATCGAGCGGAAGTGACGCGGCTTGCATCGCACGCGCGGTCGCATAATTACCGCGGATGCGATGCATCTGTGCTGACATTCGCCATGCCAGCAATTAGCTGGCATGCGCGAATGCGATGCGGCGTCGGACATCCGAGCTCTCGATCTCAGATGCCACAGTGCTAGCTATTCGCACAGGGGCCCACTACAGTCTGTGTCCGCCCCTGCAGCAATTGCTATGCAGACAGCTGCGGGCTGATATTAATAGCCTAGGAAGGGGCCATGGATACTGGCCCTCCCTGGTAAAGACATCAGCTCTCAGCTGCCCCAGAAAAGACGCATCTCTAAGATGCACCAATTCTGGCACATAGCCTTGCTCTTCCCACTTGCCCTGTAGCGGTGGCAAGTGGGATAATAGTTGGGGCGTTGATGTCACCTTTGTAACATCAAGCACCGAGGTTAGTAATGGAGAGGTATCAATAAGATGCCTGTATTACTATTCCGACAGTCAAATTGTAAATAAAACACAGACACCCTGAAAAATTTATTTAATTGAAATAAAGACACAGACTTCTTTAATATTCTAAATTACCGTATATACTCGTGTATAAGCCGAGATTTTCAGCACCTTTTTTCGTGCTGAAAATGCCCCCTCAGCTTATACACGAGTCATAGGGCAGAAACCAGCGGGGGAGGGGATGCCGCGGCAGGAGCCGGTGGCTGGGATCATACTCACCCCTCCCCATGCCATCGCTGAGCGTCCCTACAATCCTGCGTTCTCCCAGTCTTCTTGCAGCTCTCCAGCACTGAGCGGTGATGTAATACCCGCTCATTAAGGTCATGTAATATGGACGCGACGCCACTCCCATAGGCGTGGCCTCCATATTCATTGCCTTAATGAGCGGTATTACGTCACCGCTCAGCGCTGGAGAGCTGCAAGAAGACTGGGAGAACGCAGGATTGCAGGGACGCTCAGCGATGGCACGGGGAGGGGTGAGTATGATGGAGGAGAGGACAAGGAGCACGAGCAGGACGGGGGGGGAGAACGGTGGACGGGGAAGCATAGAGGAGGACGGGGGAAGCTGGAGCAGGACGGGGAAGCATGGAGCAGGAGGGGGGGAGATCGGTGGACGGGGAAGCTGGAGCAGGACGGGGGAAGCATGGAGCAGGAGGGGGGGGAGATCGGTGGACGGGGAAGCATGGAGGAGGACAATGAGCACGGAGCAGGACGGGGGAGGATGGAGGGCACAGAGGAGCACGGAGCAGGAGGGGGGGCACAGGAGGACGGAGAAGGAATGGGGGAGCACAGCGGAGGACGGAGCAGGAGTGGGGAGTACAGAGGAGAATGGGGGAGCACAGAGCTGGATGGGGAGCAAGGAGCAGGACGGGGGCAGCACAGAGCAGGAGGGCAGTTTATACACCCGGCTTATACATGAGTCAATAATTTTTCCCAGTTTTTTGTGGCAAAATTAGGGGGGTCGGCTTATACACGGGTCGGCTTATACACGAGTATATACGGTAAACCATAATTACCATCTCACCTAATTCCTGATGCCCTCGATTTCCTGTAACAAAAGTAAAAAAATAAAACAACAATATACCATACCTGTCCGTCGTTGTGTCCCACGCAGCCATTAATGTCTAAACTGCTGGCAACAAAAGTGAGTACACCCCTAAGTGAAAATGGCCAAAGTGTCAATATTTTGTGATATTTTGCCACTATTATTTTCAAGCACTGTTTTAACTCTCTTGGGCATGGAGGTCACTAGTGCTTAACAGGTTGCCACTGGAATCTCCTGCGCTCCTCCATGATGACATCACGGAGCTGGTGGTTATTAGAGACCTTGTGCTACTCCACCTTTCGCTTGAGGATATCCCACAGATGCTCAACAGGGTTTAGGTCTGGAGACATACTTGGGCAGTCCAGCATCTTTACCTTCAATTTTTTTTTTTTTGGAAGGTCGTCCTGGAGGTGTGTTTGGGGTCATTATCATGTTGGAATATTACCCAGTTTTCAAAAGGGAGGAGATCATGCTCTGTTTCAGCAAGTCACAGTATATGTTGGCATTCATGGTTCCCTCAATGAACTGTAGCTCCCCACAGCCAGCAGCATTCATGCAACCCCAAACCATGACACTTCCACCACCATGCTTGACTGTAGGCAAGACACACTTGTCTTTGCGCTCCTCACCTGGTTGCCGCCACACATGCTTGACACCATATGAACCAAATAAGTTTATATTGATTTCATCAGACCACATGACATGGTTTCAGTAATCCATGTCCTTAGTCTCCTTGTATTCAGCAAAGTGTTTGTAGGCTTTGTTGTGCTTCATCTTTAGAAGAGGCTTCCTTCTGGGATGACTGCCATGCAGAAAAATTTGATGCAATGTGCAAGCTAGGGTGTGAGTACTGACAAGCTGACAAACCCACTGCTTTAACCTCAGAGCGCAGTCTTGGCAGCACTTATACGTCTATTTTGAAAAGACAACCTCTGGATATGACGCTGAGCACGTTGCACTCAACTTCTTTGGTCGACCAGGCGAGGCCTGTTCTGAGTGGGACCTGTCTTGTTACACCACTGTATGGTCTTGGTAACCGTGCTGCAGCTCAGTTTTAGAGTGTTGGCAATCTTCTCATAGCCTAGACCATCTTTATTTAGAGTAACAATTCTCTTTTTTCAGATCCTCAAAGATTTCTTTGCCATGACGTGCCATGTTGAACCTCCAGTGACCAATATGAGAGACTGTGAAAGCAATAGCCCCAAACTTAACAAACCTGCAACCCATTCACACCTGAGACCTTGTAGCACTAATGAGTCACATGACGCCGGGGAGGGAAAACAGCAAATTGAGTACAATTTGGCCATTTTCACTTTGGAGTGTACTCCCTTTTGTTGCCAGCGGTTAATATATTAATGGCTGTGTCATTTGCTGAGTTATTTAGAAGACTCACCAAATTTACACTCTTGTACAGGTTGTACACTGACTACTTCACATTTTATCAAAGTCTCAGATCTTCAGTATTGTAACATGAGAAGATATAATAAAATATTTACAAAAATGCAAGGATTATACTAACTTTTGTGATACTTAGGTGCTGAGGATAGTTTATCAATATCATGTAGCTGGAATGCACTTTACCATTAATGTTTGTTATATCTCCACTCTATATAGGAATGCCGCCACCATCTGGCAAATGTGACCACCACTGACAAACCTTGCAACACTGCACTGCACCACCACCTGACAAAGCTTGAAACCACCACCTGGCAAACTTGACAACCACCACCTGGCAAACCTGACCACAACCACCTGCAAACCTGACACCCACCACCTACCAAACCATGCCACCACCACCTGGCAAACCACGCCACCACCACCTGGCAAACTACGCCACCACCAACTGGCAAACCTGACCAACACCACCTGGCAACACTGACCACCACCACCTCGTAAACCATGGCACCACCACCTGGCAAACCATGCCACCACCATCTGGCAAACCATGCCACCACCACCTGGCAAACCTGCACACCAACATCTGCCAAACCTGACCAATACCACCTGGCAATCCTGACCACCACCACCTCGTTAACCTCTGGCCACCACCACCTGGCAAACCTTACCACCACCACTGGTAAACCTGGCCACCACCACCTGGTTAACCTGCCACCACACCTGGCAAACTGTGCCTCCACCACCTGGCAAACCACGTCACTTCCACCTGGCAAACAACCCCACCACCACCTGCAAACCTGACCACCACCACCTACCAAACCATGCCACCAACCTGGCAAACCATGCCACCACCACCACCTGGCAAACCAAGCCACCACCACCTGGCAAACCATGCCTCCACCACTGGCAAACCACGCCACCACCACCTGGCAAACCTGACCACCAACACCTGCAATCCTGACCACCACCACCTACCAAAACATGCCAACACCACCTGGCAAACCTTGCAGCACCACCTGGCAAACCAAGCCACTACCACCTGGCAAACCGTGCCTCCACCATCTGGCAAACCATGCCACCTCCACCTGGCAAACCTACGCACCACCACCTGCAACCTGACACACCTGCAAACCTGACCACCACCTACCAAACATGCCACATCACTGGCAATCTTGCCACCACCACCTGGAAAACCATGCCACCACCACCTGGCAAACCACCTCACCACCTTCAAACCCCCACCACACTGGCAAACCTGACCACCACCATCTGGTAAACCTTGCCACCACCACCTGGCAACATACACCACCTGCAACCTACTCAACCACCTGGCAAACCGTGCCTCCACCACCTGGCAAACCATGCCACTCCACTTGCAACCTGACCACACCAGGCAAACCACACACCACCCCTGGCAAACCATGCCACCACCACCTAGCAAACCATGCCACCACACCTGGCAAAACCACCCACTCACCACCACCTGGCAAACCAGCTACCACCACCTGGCAAACCGTGACCTTCCACCACCTGGCAAACCATGCCACCACCACCTGGCAAACCTCACCGCTGCAAACCATGCACCACCCCTGCAACATCCTGACCACCTGAACCTTACCCACCATTTGGCAAACCATGCCAACACCACCTGGCAGCTTACACACTTGGTAAATCATGCACACCACCTGGCAAACCACCCCACAGCAAACCATGCCCCACCACCTGGCAAACCTGACCTACCACCATCTGGCAACCTTGCCACCACAACTGGCAACCATGCACCACCACTGGCAACCACATCACCACGCTGGCAAACCATGCCACCACCACCTGGCAAACCATGCCACCACCACCTGGCAAGCCTACCACCACCTTGGCAAACCATGCCACCACCACCTGGCAACTTAACCACATTTGTAACATGCACCACCACCTGGCAAACCACCCCACAGCAAACCATGCCACCACCAACTGGCAAACCATGCCACCACCACTGGCAAACACATCACCACCACTGGCAAACCATGCCACCACCACCTGGCAAACCACCCACCACCACCTGGCAAACCACCCCACGCAAACCATGCCACACCACCTGGAAACCTACCACCACCACCTGGCAAACCTGACACCACCACCTGGAAACCATGCCACCACACCTGGCAAACCATGCCTCCACCACCTGGCAAACCAGCCACCTCCACCTGGCAAACCACCACCACCACTGGCAAACTACTCACCACCATCTGGCAAATTGCACCACTGCAACCACATCACCACCTGGAATCAACACCTGACCATCCACCATTCTGGCAAACTTGCTCCACCACTGGCACATGACCCACCTGGCAAACCACTCCACTGGCAAACCATGCCACCACCACCTGGCAAACCATGCCACCACGAACTGGCAAGCCTTACACCACCATTTGGCAAACATGCCACCACCACCTGGCAAACCATGCCACCACCACCTGTCAAACCTGACCACCACCACCTGGCAAACCTTGCCACGACCACCTGGCAAACCTTGCCACCACCACTTGGCAAATATGACGACCACCACCTTGCAAATATTATCACCACCACTTGGAGAACCATGTCATCACCATCTGGCAAGCCTTATCATAACCACCTGGCAAACCATGCCACCACCATCTGACAAACTATGCCTCCACCACATGGCAAACCTTACCACCACCTGGCAAACCTACAGAGGTTGTCAACCCAATTGTATTTATTTATTTATTTATTTTGTCATGCTATTTTGTACAATAAATTTCATTTTCTACCTTTCGTTCCTCCTGAAGTTCACCTCATTGCCTGAATATTTATAGTAGTCAGCTACTGACTGCACTCGGGGTGGACATATTGCCGGTGCAGCTGCACTGGGGCCCAGAAGTGGAGAGCGCACACTGACACCAGCGACAATGGCTGGGAAGCATCCAGCATGTAAGGTACCCTCCCCAATCCTTGTGCGGCCAGGTTCTGAACATGAACCCTTGGTCCTGTACTCTGAAGCCACTCCGGTGGAACCTGAACCAGTTCCCGAGACCCGTATGTGTGAATGTGTCCCTGTAATACGTGTTGTCCTGACTGTTATCCCTGTCTCCGAATCCAGCGCTGTCTGTGTCTCTGTGTCAGTGTCCGTTCTGCTTGAGGATCCAGAACCATTGTAGTCTGAACAAAACCCGAGTCCGAGTCTGCAACCTGACCATTAATGGACAGCAGCTGCAGTACTGTGGACTGCCTAGTAGTGGTACCTGGTAGTTACCTGCAGCTCAAGCCTGAATCGACCATCGGGAGCTCTAGTGAAAACCAGGTAGCTGCTTAGCTATGCCCCTCCTAAGTAAGTCTGGCCCTATGGCACAGTGGGTCCATGAACTACATTTTCCACCAACATGCATGACAGGGACTATGTCATGCCAGACTGGCTAATCAAAAGAGGAATCGTGGATGACAACATGTATCAGGCAGTTTGCAGGGCTACCAGCTAAGGGCCATGGAGTACCAACATAGCTGTTGGACCAGGATCCTGCGAATCAATTTGCTCAATTCTACAATCTAGTCAATTTATTTTAAAGTGCTCAAAATTCTAATCTAAAATATGTATCTGCTTTATATCTCATGATATGTAATAACTGAGGTCACTGACAACAAATCTAATACCATGGAACCATGATGTATATATGTCTAGAATAGAAGTTTTCATTCATTAACTTAATGGGAAAGGTCAGCAGGTATTTGCTGTGTAATCTGAAGACAGCATGAGATAAGGGTTAAAAAAACGATTTCAGCAATGCCTTTTTTATCAAGAGCTGTGCTGCACCTCTATGTTTTCTGTGTTTATCTTACCTTTATGTATTGTGCTGTGTCTATCATACCTTATATTGTATTGTGATGTTCCCCTTTAAGGGTTTATGTAGTTAGGGACAGCAACAATTAAACCTGTGGACTGGGTCAGCAGCCACGAGGAAAAAAGGAAGCTGCTGCTTCCTCAGAACTGCCCAGAGACTGGCCAGGGCAGACATGCTGTACAGACGGGGCACTGCCAGACACCCAGACGGGAGAGGTCTGTTGTCACGGACACTAAGGACTTCAGGGACTCAAAAGAGGTCCCTCAGGCTAAGGACAAAAAACTGCAACAAGGGCCCCAGGATTCTGGAAGGGCCCCCGCTGGAGGGGTGTCAAGGGCCCAGGACTCCAGCACGTGGACTACTGTCTACCTTCGGCTGCTATGGGTGCGGCTGCGGAGCGTGTCAGGAGAAGATCAGGAATCCAGTGCTGTACTCTTTTGTCGTTCTATTCCATCCCTGGAAAGTGGATTGGTCGTCGTGGGCCAGTTGAATGGCCACCAAGGTCTCCCGATCTGACCCCATTAGACTTTTATCTTTGGGGTCATCTGAAGGCAATTGTCTATGCTGTGAAGATACGAGATGTGCAGTATCTGAAACAACGGATACTGGAAGCCTGTGCTAGCATTTCTTCTGCGGTGTTGCTATCAGTGTGTCAAGAGTGGGAGAATAGGGTTGCATTGACAATTCAACACAATGGACAGCACTTCGAACACATTTTATAAGTGGTCATAAACTTGTAAATAACTCATGAAAGAATAAAGTTACGTTAAAACCAAGCACACCATTGTTTTTCTTGTGAAATTCTCAATAAGTTTAATGTGTCACATGACCCTCTTCCCATTGAAAAAAATAAAGTTGGATCAAAAATGGCCAACTTCAAAATGGCCACCATGGTCACCACCTATCTTGAAAAGTCTTCCCCCTCCCATATACTAATGTGCCACAAACAGGAAGTTGATATCACCAACAATTCCCATTTTATTTAGGGTTATCCATATAATTGGCCCACCCTGTACGTATATAATATACAGGTTCTTCTCACAAAATTAGAATATCATCAAAAGTTAATTTATTTCAGTTCTTCAATACAAAAAGTGAAACTCATATATTATATAGTGTCATTACAAACAGAGTGATGTATTTCAAGTGTTTATTTCTGTTAAGGTAGATGATTATGGCTTTCTGCCAATGAAAACCCAAAAGGCATTATCTTACTAAATTATAATAATTAACAGAAAAACTTGCAAAGGCTCCCTAAGCGTTTAAAAAGGTCCCTTAGTCTGCTTCAGTAGGCTTCACAATCATGGGGATGACTGCTTACTTGACAGATGTCCAGAAGGCAGTCATTGACACACTCCACAAGGAAAGTAAATTTTGCATTTCATTTGGAAATCAAGGTCCCAGAGTCTGGAGGATGAGTGGTGAGGAACACAATCCAAATTGCTTGAGGTCTAGTGTGAAGTTTCCACAATCAGTGATGGTTTGGGGAGCCATGTCATCTGCTGGTGTAGGTCCACTGTGTTTTATCAAGACCAAAGTCAGCGCAGCCGTCTACCAGGAAATTTTAGAGCACGTCAACCTTCCTCTGCTGACAAGCTTATTGGAGATGGAAATTTCATTCTCCAGCAGGACCTGGCACCTGTCCACACTGCAAAACTACCAATACTTGGTGTAAAAAACAACAGTATCACTGTGCTGGATTGGCCAGCAAACTCACCTGACCATAACCCCATAGAGAATCTATGGGGTATTGTCAAGAGAAAGACAACAGACACAACATTGCAGACGAGCTGAAGGCTGCTATCAAAGCAAACCGGGCTTCCATAACACCTCAGCAGTGCCACAGGATGATTGCCTCTATGCCATGCGCATGGATGTAGTAATTGATGTAAAAGGAGCCCCGACTAAATATTGAGTGGATTTAGTGAACAGGGCTGCCACTAGGAATTTCGGGGCCCCATACTGGCAAAATTTATGGGGCCCCCTTGAGACTCCACCCAGGCTCCACCCCCAGTTCCGCCTCCACCCTAGCTCCTCCTCACCACAAGAACCTTCCAAAATCCCTCCGCCCTTTATTGGAAAAATCTCACTTCTTGACTCAATGGTGACAAGAACGAGAATATTGTGTGGACCGTTTTTTTGGCCTGTCAAAATGATGAGTCCCTTACATTGATTTCTGCCCTGGTTCCATGAGAGGGATTCATGGAGCCAGCAAAGGTCTGTGGACAGAAGTGGAAGCGCCACATACACAGCTGAACAAGGGATACTGTCTAATAGTCATATGACAGGGAGAGGTTAAATCATGTTCAAGTAATTAATCTCTAGTGGAAATAAAGACTTCCCTTTATTGATATCACAAAACAAGTGATCTCCATACATATCACAGTATTCTCTATACCAAGAGTAATAATACGACATACAAGGAACAAATACCACCAAACCATGACAGACCACATATTACCATCCAGTGACCAAATAATACCACATACAAGGAATACATACCACCAATTCATGAACAGATCATATATTACCACACATAGTACCACATTAAAGAGAGAGATACACCATACCATGACCAGATCACATATTCCACCACATAGTGGCCGAAAAAAACACATAAAAGGGACGGACAAATACCATCACACCATTACTACACCACATAGAAAAATACCGTAACACCATGACCAGATCTAATCTATGAGAACATCGTTGAAGCTCTCATATACTTGCATTGAGAGCTAATGACTAGAGATGAGCAAATTGTTCAGGTCCCCACTTATTCGTCAAGCTATAGCACTGGACTGGACCAAGGGAATGCAGTGGACGTGGTGTTCATGGACTTCTCAAAAGCTTTTGATACAGTGCCACACAAAAGGTTGATACATAAAATGAGAACAATGGGGATAGGGGAAAATATGTGTAAGTGGGTTAAGAACTGGCTCATGGATAGAAAACAAAGGGTGGTTATTAATGGAGCACACTCGGACTGGGTCACGGTTAGCAGTGGGGTACCACAGGGGTCAGTATTGGGGCCGCTTCTCTTTAACATATTTATTAATGACCTTGTAGGGGGCATACAGAGTAGTATTTCAATATTTGCAGATGACACTAAACTCTGCAGGGTAATAAATACAGAGGAGGACAATTTTATATTACAGGAGTATTTATGTAAACTAGAAGCTTGGGCTGATAAATGGCAAATGAGCTTTAATGGGGATAAATGTAAGGTCATGCACTTGGGTAGAACAAACAAGATGTATAATTATGTGCTTAATTGTAAAACACTGGGCAAAACGGTCACTGAAAAAGACCTGGGTGTATGGGTGGACGACAAACTCACATTTAGGGGCCACTGTCAGGCAGCTGCTGCCAAGGCAAATAAAATAATGGGATGCATTAAAGAGGCATAGATGCTCATGAGGAGAACATAATTTTACCTCTATACAAGTCACTGGTGCGACCACACTTAGAATACTGTGTGCAGTTCTGGTCTCCGGTGTATAAGAAAGACATAGCTGAACTGGAGCGGGTGCAGAGAAGAGCGACCAAGGTTATTAGAGAACTGGGGGGTCTGCAATACCAAGACAGGTTATTACACTTGGGGTTATTTAGTTTGGAAAAACGAAGGCTTAGGGGTGATCTTATTACAATGTATAAATATATGAGGGGACAGTACAAAGACCTTTCTAATGATCTTTTTACTCTTAGACCTGTGACGGGGATAAGGGGGCATCCTCTACGTCTGGAGGAAAGAAGGTTTAGTCATAATCACAGATGCAGATTCTTTACTGTAAGAGCAGTGAGACTATGGAACTCTCTGCCGTCTAATGTTGTAATGAGTGATTCCTTACTAAAATTTAAGAAGGGACTGGATGCCTTTCTAGAAAAGTATAATATAACAGGCTATATTCACTAGTTTCCTAGATACTGCGTTGATCCAGGGAGCTAGTCTGATAGCCGTATGTGGAGTCGGCAAGGAATTTTTTTTCCCCAATGTGAAGCTTACTGTTTGCCACTTGGGTTTTTTTTGCCTTCCTCTGGATCAACATGTTAGGGCAGGTTAGGATAGGATATGGGTTGAACTAGATGGACTTAAGTCTTCCTTCAACCTTAATAACTATGTTACTATGTTACAAATAAGCTACAGCGGGAACCCGGATACATGGAGCATGCTGGCTGATTAACACCGCAGCTGCATGTGTCACAGTACAAGCATGGAGAGCTCAACACACAGGCTCTCCATGTAAGTGTTGTGACTGTCACACAGCCGCGACACATGCAGCTGTGGCGCCAAACAGCTGATCATCGGGAGCGCTCCAGGCATCCGGGTTACTGCTGCAGCTTAATCGGTAAGCGCTACAGCTTGCAGAATAAGCAGGGACCTGAAGAAATTCGCTCAACTCTATTTAAGACATAGCTTCTGATTTCCAGCCAGTCAGAAACTGCGCTTACAAGATGGTACCGAAAAATACCAAAGTGGTGGTGGTGCTGAAAATTGATGAATGTCGGACGATATGAGAGAGAACTTAGGTTTAAAGGGACTCTGTCAGCATAGAGTGACTGTTCTGTTCAAAAAAGTCCCTACATTCTGTTTCACATCGAGGCCAATCATTTAAATCCACCTTGCCACCTGCTTGTTTTCCCTCTATGTCCATCCCCTCTCCTTCAATAGACAGCTCTGGCTTCATATCAACAGAGAAGGATGGAGACAGAGGAAAACAAGCAGGTGGGAAGATGTATTTCAATGATTGCTCACTGTGAAGCACCAAGCACCTGGACTTGAACAGTCATTTTTTGCTGACAGAGACCTTTTAAAGCAACACTCCAGTGATGGAAAAAAATAAAAAACAAGCATAGAGACATCGGCTCTAAACAAAATGTGTGCACCTTGATAGATCCACGGCAGGCTGGCAGCGCTTTTGCTTCACGGATACAGGTGCAGCTCCCCAGACATGCAGACTAGAGGAACTGTTGGTGAATATCGGTCTGCACTTGGACCACGTTGCATGGACCGGCCGTGGGTCTCCTGACCTGAGGATGTTGGTCAGGAGATTGGCGCCAAGTCCATGCACAGCTGTGCAAGCGCAGACTGGTTTCCCCCTTTCAAAAATTACACTGCCATAATAATAAAGATTTTTCCCAATCATATATACTCACTTCCATCAATAATTCCTCACCCCCCTTCCAAACCCCAAACAAAACTTATAAGCTACTGGATTATCCTGAGCACTACTGCCTGATGTTATAATTGTTCATTTGGTTTTCCAGCAGGTCAGGATCATCCAGTAGCTTATATATACATTGCTATTGGGTAGTCGAAGTGGAAGGGGGAAGGAATAATTATACAATCATTCCTTACCCCTCCCCTCCTTTGACTCCTCAATAGAAATGTATATATAAGTACAATCACGTACTGAAATAGTGGACAAACGAATACATGGACTTGTCATTTACTCACACAGCCGGTGTTGCCGCCGCGCCCACCACCCAGTCAAGAAGAATCTAATGGTCTTCTCAGCCTGCCCACCGTTGCCGCCTCAGCCTGCCCACCAAATATAGGGAAAGTTAAATTACAGCATATATAATCACTGATTATACACTACAAAAAAGTATCTTTATTGGTATTTATTAAAAACCTATAAATTATAGAACATAAATACACCTCAAAATGTAACTCTAAGTGATTATGTAAAAGAGCAAAAATAAATAAAATAGGAGTCAAGATTAAAGGGGTGATCATCCCATTTATTTATTTTACTCACTTTTATAGCAGTAATCTTTCCAAAACTCTTTAGGGTATGTTCCCACAGTCAGTAAATGCTACGGTAATGTAGTAAGGAGCTTATCTAGATGTGTGGTGAGCACTTTGAACCCCCTAAGTACTTGCAGAGCCGTAAAAATAAAAAATCTTATTTTTTTTTCACAAAAATGATCTTTTCACCCCAATTTTTTATTTTCTCAAGTGTTACAGGAGAAATTGGACCACAACAGTTGTTGTGCAATTTGTCCAGAGTATGCCGATACCCCAATATGTGGGGGTAAACCACTGTTTTGGTGCATGGCAGAGCTCGGAAAGGAAGGAGCACCGTTTGACTTTTTCAATGCAGAATTGCCTGGAATTGAGATCAGACGCCATGCCGCGTTTGGAGAGCCCCTGATGTGCCTAAACAGTGGAAACTCCCCAATTCTAACTCTAACACACCCCTAACCTTAATCCTAATCCTAACTTTAGCCCCAATCCTAACTTTAGCCCCAAACCTAACTTAAGCCCCAACCCTAACCCTAGCCCCAACCCTAACCCTAACTTTAGCCCCAACCCTAACCATAGCCACAAACCCTAACTTTAGCGCCAACCCTAACAATAACTATAGCCCCAACCCTAACTATAGCCCCACCATAACTATAGCCCCAACCCTAACCCTAACTATAGCTCCAACCCTAACCCTAGCCCAAACCCTAGCCCTAACCCTAGCCCTAATGGTAAAAAGGAAATAAATATATATCTTTTAATTTTATTATTTTTCCCTAATTAAGCGGGTGATAAAGGGGGGTTTGATTTACTGTCTATAGCGGGTTTTTATGTTTGGCAGCTGTCACACGCTAAAAGACGCTTTTAATTGCAAAAATTTTTTTTTACATCACCACATTTTGAGAGCTATAATTTTTCCATATTTTGGCCCACAGAGTGGGGTCAGGTCAGGTCTTGTTTTTTGCGGGAAGAGTTGACGTTTTAATTGGTACCATTTTGGGTGAAACTGACATTTTTTGATCGCTTTTTGTTCCAATTTTTGCGAGGCAGAATGAACAAAAACAAGCAATTAATGAATTTCTTTTTTTGGGGGCAGTTTTTTATTTTTCGGGTCAGTACGATGAAGTGATACCTCATTTATTTTTTTATGTTTTGGTGATTTTATACAATAAAAACTATTTTATATTAAAAATAAATATTTTTGCATCGCTTTATTCTGAGACCTATATTTTTTTCTAAAATATAAAAAATAATTATTTTTGCATCGCTTTATTCTGAGACCTATATTTTTTCTATTTTTTCTGGTGATGATGCTGTATGTCGGCTTGTTTTTAGCGGTACCACGTTTATTTATATCCATCTTTTGGATAGCATGTTATTCCACTTTTTTTCGGCGGTAAGATGATAAAGCATAGTTTTTTGCCTTTTTTTAATGATGTTCACTAAAGGGGTTAACTAGTGGGAGAATTTTATAGGTCGGGTCGTTGAGGTGTTGATACTAAATATGTGCACTTTTAGTGTTTAGATTTTTTATTCAAGATTGATTTAATGATGGAATATTGATTTTTTTATATTTTTTTACAATTATTTATTTTTTTAAATTCTTTTACACTGTGGGCCCTGTTGGAATGCGGCCCCCCTGCCTGCCATGGGCCCTGTTGGTGGAATGGTGTGGCTGTTGTCACTGGGCCCCCCCTGCATGCCCTGGGCCGGGGCCCTGTTGGAATGCTGCGGGTGGCCCCCCTGGGCCCTGTTGGTGGAATGCTGCAGCTGCGCTGGGCCCCCCTGCCTGCCCTGAGACTACTCACCCTGCTTGCCTGCCGCCTCCACCTGCACGTTTGGTCCGCATGCCGTCGCCTCTTCCCATCCGGTGTCCGCCGTCTTCTGCTCCCAGCCACGTGGCACACCACACACGCTGCGCGCTCTGCTCCGGAATGAGGAAGTGCGGCAGAGCAGCGTGCGACGTCACGTGAGAATCAGACGCTGGCTGGACCATGATGCACCTGGGCGGGCCATAGTTTAAAGCTACAATGCCTGCCTATTTCTATTTGCCTGCCGGCCAGCTTATTATATAAAGCGGCGAAGCCTGCTGCCTGAATAAAATATCAGGGGGCCTGAGCGCGCGGACCGGGCTGCCAGCGTACTTGGGCCCCCCTATTCACCAGGCCCCATACACAAGTAAGGGCTGTAATGCCCTGATGGCGGCCCTGTTACTGAACATACATTTCAGTAGCCAACATTTCAGATTTTGAAATCATTTTTCAAGCTGGTGTTGTAAAGTATTCTTTTTTACTGAGATAATGACTTTTGGGTTTTCATTGGCTGTAAGCCATAATCATCAACATTAACAGAAATAAACAATGGAAATAGATCACTGTTAGTAATGACTCTATATAACATATGAGTTTCACTTTTTATATTGAAAAACTGAAATAAATTAACTTTTTTGATGATATTCTAATTTTGTGAGAAGCACCTGTATATTGTCTCTTCAGCGAGGAATAGGATTTGAACTCTAGAGCCACCTAGTGACCTGGCATGTCACTTTCCACAAGAAGAAAATATAGAGATGTCAATGTGAATTGAAGCACACTTGAGTTACTTTATATAATCTCTCCAATTCATGAGACCTGCTATGCGCCTGTATACCTAAGTGGAAAAGAAAGTTTACAGTTACATGCTCTATTGCTGGTACAATACACTGTAATGTGTATTGCAATGTATTTTCCTGTAGGCGATCTCTGTATCTCAGAAGGTAGAACAATAAAATGAAAGAGAATTAAACAAAAATGGCTGCAGAATAAAGGGGTTAGACACGAATGTCAAAAAATTTAGATGTAACATTGTCTGGCGTAAAACCCTCCATCCATCCTTTTTATTGAGTTTCACAGCAGAAAAGGAATGAGATCTTAATAGACTATAATTTCAAACGGCACTTATTCATTTCAGCTGAACTCCACATCACCTGAGGGTGCCTAGCTGAAAATAAGATGTACGCTTAGACTAACTAAAATGATTTGGGAGGGCTGATTGCCCAGTTAATTGAGAGATCCTTTGGGGTCTAGAGGGCTTTTAACCCCTTCCAAAAATGTTACACATTTGGTGCAGGCGTACAGTGTGAGCTTAGGAGGTGAGCCCTCATCATACAGGGCAAGTGCCAGCTGTGCTGTACAGCCAGAACATGACGTTGGTATAGTCGAGCTGTTTACTCGTACGGAACCAAGGACTCCCAACCTGAGCCCCTTCCCCATTATCAGGATACCCCGATATCCTCTCCCCAATAACGAGAGACAGTAAATCTTTGGAATATATATATGGCCACAGCAGCCTTTATTTAAATACAAACAATATTAACAATAATTAACAATATACCATAACAACATTAGGGAGGAGTCCTTGAAGCTACAAAGATCATGGTGAATTGAACCAATATCCTGTGAACAACACCCAACCTCTTACTCCCAGCCGTTACCCCACAGGCTCGGGAGCACCAACAATTGAGGTGTGCTGTTCACCCAACTACTTGGGGATCCGCCCACTCCGTGTGAACTCCCCTTCCACCTTTCACCAGATCACCATCCACGTAACTTCAGACAGTGGAGACCCTAAACAGAGTCCCCCCAAACCAATTTCCAACAACTTCAAGGACTCTCTCCTCACCCCCTTGAGCCGCCATGACCCAAAATTATACAAAATAAACAACCTCATCAAACAGGGAGGGAGGGCGGGACTACTGATGGGGCAAGACGGGAACTGACACCTGGATCCGCCCCATCGCTGCCTTATAAACCCCCCACACCCCCTCTCATTTAAATGTTCCTCCCTCTTTGTAAACCCCTCCAAACCTCCGTCATGCCGGCCTCCGCCCATGCCTCTTTCTTGAGGGGAGGGAGGCTCTGCTCCGGCCATTACTTGACGTTGGTATAGTCGAGCTGTTTACTCGTACGGAACCAAGGACTCCCAACCTGAGCCCCTTCCCCATTATCAGGATACCCCCGATATCCTCTCCCCAATAACGAGAGACAGTAAATCTTTGGAATATATATATGGCCACAGCAGCCTTTATTTAAATACAAACAATATTAACAATAATTAACAATATACCATAACAACATAGGAGGAGTCCTTGAAGCTACAAAGATCATGGTGATTGAACCAATATCCTGTGAACAACACCCAACCTCTTACTCCCAGCCGTTACCCCACAGGCTCGGGAGCACCAACAATTGAGGTGTGCTGTTCACCCAACTACTTGGGGATCCGCCCACTCCGTGTGAACTCCCCTTCCACCTTTCACCAGATCACCATCCACGTAACTTCAGACAGTGGAGACCCTAAACAGAGTCCCCCCAAACCAATTTCCAACAACTTCAAGGACTCTCTCCCCACCCCCTTGAGCCGCCACAACGAGGGCCCCATTGAAACCTCAATGGCCGAGACCCCTAAACCCGCAAAGCTATGGCCCTTTCGATACCTTCCTGAATACCCAAAGCCAAATATCCGAACCAACGGCATTCAGATGAACCCATCAGCCAACCAAAAATCCCCCTCACCCTTTTCCAAATCAACATGCCGCACAGACACATTACCGTTTCGAGCCATGAAAGAAGACACAGCCCTATTAACCTTTATCCTGGCCTTATTAATCTTAGCCAGGGACCTCATGTTCCGCCAGCGCCTGCGTGGAACAATTTCGGACCAAACCATGATGACCCCCGGATATAACACCCATAACCGCAAGCAATCCTGCTTAATGTCTTTTACTAATTCCCGGAAGGGGCGTACCGCGAGATCATTCCCCCCTACATGGAGTACCAAAATATCAGGAGCACGGTCCAAACGAGCGCAACCATGAATTTCAGGCAACACCCTCCTCCACTGCATTCCTCGAAAACCAAGCCATCGCACCACCACCATAGACCGGGAAATCCCAGTTGCCGACCATCAGTCTTGACGTCAGCTCGCAACGCTCCCCAGTGGACGAAGGAATGACCGAAAATCCAAACCAGCAGGGGGGGGACACCTGAAACGAGAAAACAATACTAAACATACCAAAAGAACACCCTCAAAAACTACTCCAATAGTCACACGTCCCCCAACAGAAAGGCCAACGCCCCCACGTCGCGAATTAAGGCCTAATGTAACTCCTAAATCGATTAGACTTCCAACGCCCAATACGTTGTATTGATGACGCACCCAAACCCCTAACTGCCGCTTCGGTCGCCGCACCAATACGAAAGAATGAGTCCCAAAACGAGAGTCATCCAGACCCAACGCTCGAATGGACCTCTTGAAAATGGCGTTAAACTGATACCTAGACAGGCTACCACCATCAGCATGGCACAACAATGAGCCCCCAATCCGGGGCCCAACTCCCAAAAACGCTGCAAGCATAACACCGGACACATCGAATACTCCGGTACATTGCCCAACACTACCCGACGGCCCTTCCCCTCCTGATCCGTCTTAGACTTACGCAGCCAAAATTCCACTCCACCCGCCGTCAATAGCACATCTTTAGCCAACAAACCGCCTACCACCTGCCTATTACACGAAACCAGCTCACCCACCCGCAAGGCCCCGAAAAATGCCAACGAAAAAGCCAAACGGAATAACAAACCTCAAAATGAGAGGAACACATCGTATCCAAAATAAAACCCAACCGTTCTAACAAAGCAAAGGATACTGGGCGCCTCGTATCACCAAGCCCCTTAGTTCGACGAAAACCTTTCGCCGCCTGCTGTACCAAAAAGGTCTTTGACAAATCACAAGTCCCCCGCAAACGGAAACCAAAAGATAATGCTGCCAAAACCACGATACTTTAGCACAAGACCATCCTTCCCTCGCTCCCTGCCCCAACCAAGCCAACAAGGCCCTTTGTTGATCCACACCATGCCCCACAACTGGAACTGTTGCTAAAAACTCTTCCCAATTAAGCCACACTGCCTGATAAGCCGCCCAAGTTTTCGGAGCCAACGATGCCCTAATCAGTGACTCTGCAGACCGTAAACCACCTTCCACAACTCCTCCGGGCAGGCTAAACCTTCGAACTCCGCTTCCGGGGCCAATGAGCGAAAACGATCCCACTGTAAACGAGAAAGAAAATCAGCTATATCATTCTTCACACCCGGCACGTGCGTCGCCATCACGTGCGCATTCAATGCCAAACATAGCAAAACCAAACGTTGCAAAACTCGCACAACGGGAGGAGAGGATGCAGTAAGCCCATTAATTGCACAAACGACTCCCATGTTATCACAATTGAACCGCACCCGACGATCCCGAAACTCCTGCCCCCATAAGTGCACTGCCACAAGGATCGGAAAAATCTCCAACAATGTTATGTTGCGTACCAAACCCTCTGACACCAACTCCCCAGGCCAGCGAGACGCACACCACTGTCCCCTGAAATAGGCTCCAAAACCAACACCGCCGGCCGCATCCGTAAACAACTCCAACACATCATTCCCAACAACCTCAGCCATGACCAATGAGCGCCCGTTATATACCCTTCTAGGAAGGAATCCCAAACAGCCAAGTCCGCCTTAAGTTCCCCAGACAACCGTATGAAGTGATGAGGGGCTTTAATCCCTGCTGTAGCGCTTACCAGCCTACGTGAGAAAACTCGCCCCATCGGCATCACTCGACATGCAAAATTCAGCTTCCCTAGCAACGACTGCAAATCCCGCAACGACAACTTCTTCAAACGGCGCGCTCTACCCACTTCAGCCCGTAAAGCCAACAACTTTTCCTCGGGCAATCTGAACTCCCATGCCACCGTATCGATGACTAAAACACAAACAAGTAGATGGACCCTCAGTCTTACCAGGCGCCAAAGGAACCCCAAAACGCTCCGCCACGCACTCAACAGCTCTCAAAATCCAATGACAGCGCGAAGAGTTTGCCAGGCCCACACACAGGAAATCATCCAAGTAATGAATAACTGATTCACAACCGGACACCTCTCGCACCACCCACTCTAGAAAGGAACTAAAAGCTTCAAAATAAGCGCATGATAAAGAACACCCCATCGGTAAGCACCTGTCAACAAAGAACCCGCCTTCCCAAAAACAACCCAGCAGCTTCAAGCTATCAGGATGTACCGGCAAAAGTCGAAAAGCAGATTCGATGTCGGTCTTAGCCATAAGGGCCCCTCGACCGCACTTCCTCACCCACCGCGCAGCCTCATCAAAAGAGGAATAAACCACCGAACAAATTTCAGGATCGATGCCATCGTTCACCAATCTCCCCCGCGGGCAAGAAAGATGCTGAATAAGCCGAAACTTATTTGGCTCCTTCTTTGGAACAACGCCCAACGGGGAAACCACTAGATCAGAAAAAGGTGGCGACGAGAAAGGGCCCGCCATGCGACCCAACGAAACTTCCTTTGCCAATTTCTCCCCCACCACCTCCTTATGCAATAGGGCCGAATGCAAGTTCCTAAGTACCCGCGGGATAACAAACGGGGGATGTGGGATAACAAAACCATCCTTAAAACCATTATACAACAACGCCGCCTTCTCCTTGTCGCCATATCTATTTAGATAAGGGACCATCCTTTCCAGACTCACTGGAGTCTCTCCCTTGTGAATTACCACCCCCAGATTTTTGCTTCCCTTTTTTAAAACACTTAGACGCTCCATGAGAGGCGCCGTTGCAGTTGGAGCAGACATGTTTGAATTTACACCCTGCCCCAAACTTACACTGGCCGTCATTAAACTGCAGCATACCCCAAATTTGTTTCCACCTGCTTGCCCTTGACCACTTCCTCCCGCTGCCCCCGGTTATTGCTACTCTGGCCGGCGCCCCTAGTTCCCCCATGAAAGGAATGCCCAAACTTATTGTGTGCTATGACTCTCATCCACAGACCAATATCCTTCTGATCCCAATGAATTGCCTGACGAACAGCCTTCCTTTGCCTAAACTGCTCGTCATACCGCAGCCAAGCCTGCCCCCCATACACCCTATATGCCTCCCCTATAGCATCAAAGTAACAAAATAAAGCCGAACAGTTGTCCGGAGCTTTTTCCCCGATAACACTTGCCAAAATGGCAAACGCTTGTTGCCAATTAACAAACGTCTGAGGAATTAAGCGCCACCTCCGTTTCTCCTCCTCCTCCTTCTTACTATCCTCCTTTTTACTTTTGTCCAAATTAAATTTCTCCAAAGGCAATAAAGAGAATATTTCAACATACTCATCCTTCCAAATACGCTCTTTTACCTCCTTCTTCAAATGCGCCCCCAAGGGGCTCTCAAAACAAACATACACCTCCCCTTGAGCCCTATCATCTAAACGCACCCGACACTCTTTTTCCTTCTCTGTCTGCACCGACACAGACACAGGTTCAGCACTATGCCCTTCCTGCTCCGTCCCGCTCGAAACCAGTTGCCCCCCAACCCAAGCCGTCACCGGAGACGGAGAACCAAAACCCCTCTCTAACCGCGACAGCAAATTGCACACATCAACCAACATTTTCGTAACCCCGGCTACCTCGGCAGCCCCCCCAACACTATTACCGACCCCCGACCGAACTACCCCAAATGGTGAAGAAGACAAAAACGAATGACAGACACTTGACACAGAATTATACTCACCGGGCTGCGAGGGTGCTGTGAGCCCTCAGCCGGATAACCTGGCTCCAAAGATGCATCCCCACTGCCTCGATCCGACACAACGACTCCGCTGATTTGCTCCTGACGTCCAGAAACCCCGTCAGGACCTCCAGAAGAAAAAGGCCTAAACCCCATTGGGGATCCAGCCCGCTAGTCCTGAAATAGCGATGACAACTGGGTCGCAGTAGCACCCGATGATACTTCAAAACCATCAGGAGCCTCAGCTCTAGAAACGGCAGCGTAGGCAGACCGCCCCACGTTCACCACACAGCGACGGCCACCCGCCACATCTGGAAACCCACCCACTATGGGGGATAAAATCTGCTGCCCCGAACTGCCGACCGATGCCTCGGCCGCCGAAACTCTGGAGCCGTCAACAGAGGCAGGCTGCCGTGCAGAAACACTGCCCCTGCGGCCCCCCGACGAACCTGGAACCCCGCCGCTAACAAGGGGGGACAATTGTGATCTGGTGAGCCGGCCAATCCATTAGCCGCCTACGCACCTGCGTCGCTGTCTGAGGCAGGCCGCACTGCAAGCCGATCGCAACTGCGACCCCCCGAGGACGCAGCTCTCAAAAGACGCCCGGCGCGTGACGGCTCCACCGCCGACGCACCTGCGATGCTGCTTGAGGCAGGCCGCGCAACAAGCCGATCGCCACTGTGACCTCCCGAGGATGCATCTCTCACAAGACGCCCGGCGCGTAACGGCTCCACCCCCTGACTAGAACGCTGCGGAGGAGAGGTTACCGCCGCAGGGCCTCGCCGGCTGGGCGGATTCCTCCCAGGCCGGGGCCTGCTTGCCCGAGCGCCACGTGGCGCCCGGCCTGGAGGGGCCCGTGAGGGGCTCCTGTGGCGACGCGAGGCCCAAGGAGCCTTATCAGGCGAAAGCCGCTCTGGAGGCCTCACCCGTCTTGGACGCCTCTCCCGCTGCGCTGCCCCAGACGACAGACTGGGCGTTCCCAGGACAAGGATCGCAACCTGCGCTTCCAGCCATCCTGGCGGCTGCGACAAGGCCGCAGACCTGAGGCGCTCCAGCGCCGCATTCACTGACATGGTGAGCTGTACTACTGATGGGGCAAGACAGGAACTGACACCTGGATCTGCCCCATCGCTGCCTTATAAACCCCCCACCACCCCCTCTCATTTAAATGTTCCTCCCTCTTTGTAAACCCCTCCAAACCCCCGTCATGCCGGCCTCCGCCCACGCCTCTTTCTTGAGGGGAGGGAGGCTCTACTCCGGCCATTACTTTGTATCTAACAATAAATGACGAGAGCTAGCTCTTATTGCTGCTGTTTAACCATTGAATTGAGTGATCCAAGACTATTTAATTTTTCTACTATGTGTCTAAGAACTAACTCTAAGTTTCTAACTACCTGCTGCCGACAGCTCCTGCCAGAGATTTAGCGACATCTGCTGTCACGTTGACAATAGCAGCCTTTCTCTTCGGCTCTGCTCTGTTGACGGGGCATGACTGCCGACATTATGCTGATTGACAGCTGGCTCCCAGTTGCCTTACTGTGAGGAGCCTATTGTCAATCAGCATGACGTCGGCAGTTACGTCCTGCCGTACACTCTGGCTCATATATTTGCTGGACTTCTACGTTATGTGCTGTGCGCACTCTTGCTCATATTATTGCTGGACTTCTATGTTACATGCCGTACGTACTCTCGCTTCGTATTACTGATGGACTTGTGCGTATTAACGGTCGGGCCCCGCTATTCAGTTTGCTCTTCATTTCTATATTGTGCTGTGCACTTCATTACTATTGCAGGAAGTTCTCTGTTAGATTTGGTTCAATTTCTTATTTTGGTAAATACACTTGCTTGCCTCAGCTTTGGTCTCAGTTTTGTTTTATCCCACGCAATTAGATTCCATAGTACCCACATAATTGTTACAAGATACTCAGTCCATTAAGGAATCTGTTGGGATAATGTTGGCTGAGACAAAGTTGGATCAGTTATTTTCCATGATTAACTCCTTACAAGGGGATGTGGAGGCATTACAAAACAAGGTTGCTAACTGATAGGCCACTGCCAACTAGCCCTCCCAAGTTACTGCCATTTAGGTTTAAAGGAGACAAATTTTGTTGGTTTATTAATCAATGCATTTTGTATTTTGATGTACATGTAGCCCACTTCCTTACAGATCGATTCAAAGTCTTATGTATAATTATGTTACTTACCTCCCGAGCTCTTGCGTGGGCAAATCCACTAATTAAGACTCGTGACCCTCCTTTGAATAACCTTGACGATGTCACGGGTGTGTCACCATGAAGATCGTCGCGATTGCACAGCCTGACTTCTCGCAGCTGAGTTTTTGGTGCTTGGTGTTTTTCGGCAGTGAGGGAGTTAATTCTCTCTCTCTGCTAGACGAGGCCCAGCCTCACCCAGCTGCAGTTAATTCTGCAGTATTGGGACTCCTTCAAATACCTGCTGGTCTGATAGGGTAGTTGTCGGTGAAAGCATTTCATACAGACCATCAGAGCGGATCGTGGTATTGAAGAGTGTGGAGCGAAGTGTACTCGGTGTGCTTTTTTCCCCTCCTCGCTTTATCATTTAACTCCTTACCCGTTAGTGTTCCCTCTGTTATTGTGGTGTGAGTTTTTGTATGCAAGGTGGTTTTTGGTTTTCCCCTTGTACTGTCTCGTTCGTCTAGTGCTGTGTTTAAGCATTTACTACCCTGTCCCCTACTGTTGTGATCGGGGTCCTTCTCAGGACTAGATTACTGAGGCTCAGGGATTCTCAGGAGGTAGGGTTACGCTGGCGGCCTAGACCTCTGTACCATTAACAGTACCTCCAGGTAGAGGGATTAGTCAGGTCCCCAGCTTAGGGTCAGCATAGGACCCTGACCTCCTGTACGCAGTGACAGCGTGACATTTTCACCGACCGACAAAAGATTCTCTCCAGCCTCCATGGATCCAGTAGCCAGTCTAGCTCGGCAGTTGCAGAGTTTGTCCATGGAGCTGGCGGACGTTAAGTTCAAGGTTTTGTACCCCCCGGAGCAAGCCGGACCAGAACCTAAAGTAGCTCTCCCTGACAGGTTTACTGGGGGGCGGGACAAGTTTTTTGTTTTCCGGGAGGCATGTAAGTTGTACTTTCGGCTGTGACCACGGACATCAGGGAGTGAAGAACAAAGGGTGGGAATTGTCATCTCACTCCTACAATGGGACCCACAATCATGGGCGTTCTCTCTTCCCCCGGGCTCCCTGGCTCTCCAGTCAGTGGATAGGTTTTTCGCAGCTCTGGGTCTCGTATATGATGACCCGGATCGGATCTCCCTTGCTGAATCTAAGTTACGTAGGATCCAGCAGGGAAATCGTCCGGCAGAGGAATTCTGTTCGGAGTTCCGTAGGTGGGCCACGGACACCCAGCGGAATGACCCGGCTCTTAGGAGCCAGTTTTGTCAAGGTTTATCTGACAAATTAAAGGATGTATTGGCACAGTATGACCCTCCCGCATCACTGGAAGCCGCTATGGCCCTTGCTATTCGCATTGACAGACGGCTTCGGGAGAGGTGCGGGGTAACTCCGCCCCCTGTGATGACTCCACCTTCTACAAGGACCCCTTATATGGAGGTTCCCCTGGTCAGTCCAGAGGAGCCTATGCAGTTAGGAGGGACATCATTTCGGGGGAGGGGACCGGCGGTGCGCCACAAGACAGGAAGGTGTTTCTTCTGTGGGAGAAAGGGACATTTTATTGGGGGGTGTCCATCCCGTCCTTTGCAGAGTAAAGGGTCGTCGGAAAA
The DNA here is from genome assembly GCA_033576555.1 of Oophaga sylvatica. Lineage (NCBI taxonomy): Eukaryota > Metazoa > Chordata > Amphibia > Anura > Dendrobatidae > Oophaga > Oophaga sylvatica. The sequence continues at coordinate 11,932 of JARQOD010000177.1, read as the reverse complement.
CTATTGATCCCAGGTTGTATGGTGGACGGCAATCTGGGAGTAGGTATTTCGTCCCTAGGTTCGTCTCAGTTTCTCGTACCGGCGGAGGTGGTGGTGGGTAGGAGAACTGAGAGGATATCTGTTCTTCTGGATAGTGGGGCCGGGGCTAATCTGGTGGACGCTCGGTTTGCCCGGGTTCAAGGTATGCGATTGAGTGTGTTGGCTAAACCCATCCCCATATTCTCGATCGACGCCAGGCCTCTCGGTCAGGGAAGTTTTTGCAAGCAGTGCATAACGTAAATCTTCAAGTGGGGGCAATACATAAAGAACTGTTGTCTTGTTACGTGTTGGAGGGTCTTCCCACTCCTATAGTGTTGGGCCTTCCTTGGTTAACTAAGCATAACCCGGTTATTAATTGGCAATCCAGAGAGATAAGCCAATGGAGTGAATTCTGTAATAAAAACTGCATGAATACGGTCATCGGTGCTGTCGCTCCTAGAGTCTTACCTCCATTTCTGGCGGATTTTGAGGATGTATTCTCGGAGAAAGGGTGTCAGGAACTACCTCCTCATCGCGTGTATGACTGTTCTGTAAATCTGCTCCCTGGGGCCAAATTACCTAAATCTAGGTTGTATAACCTATCTGGTCCTGAGAGGCAGGCCATGAAGGATTATATTTCAGAGAGTTTGGCTAAGGGGCATATTAGACCTTCATCTTCCCCGGTGGCCGCGGGGTTCTTCTTTGTGAAGAAGAAAGATGGAGGCCTACGCCCTTGCCTGGATTTCTGTGAACTTAATCGGATTACGGTCCGAGATCCGTATCCGCCAAATGGTTCTCTAAGTTGGATCTCAGGGGGGCGTACAATCTGATTAGGATGAAGGAGGGGGATGAGTGGAAGACGGCGTTTAACACTCCGGAGGGGCATTATGAGAACCTTGTTATGCCATTCGGGCTGACTAATGCTCCGGCGGTGTTCCAACACTTTGTTAATGATCCCTGATGAAGAAGGCCTGAGAGCCTTTGAAACGCGTTGGATACTATCTTGACCCATCTCAGCTCCCATACTGCGGTGACGTCACCCGCTCCTTCCCCGTCCCTCCTGCTTTCTCTAAGCGGCTCCTCTTTGTCGGAGGTAGCCGCATGTTATCACCCCAGCTGTGCGGCAGCTCAGGAGTTCTCCTGCTTGTCAGGGAGGACGCTCCCTTGCAGGATCTCCTAATCTTATACCGGACCATCCACGCCAACAGCACTTTAGCATAAACTCTGATGGATTCTTATATTTGAAAGCTTGGCACAGTACACAGTAGCCAGGATCCCCTAACTCTCCAAACCGGACCATCCACGTTATCGAAGCTTTTCCACAACCCCTGACGGGTTCCCACATTGAAATCCTGTCACAGCACATGGGAGCCAAGTAAGTCACCATTGACCTCAATAGACTTATGTTTGTTACATGTAGTTCACACTTGTGTCAGCATATTGTACTATCCTTCATTGCTCCCTTTTTGGAAGCGCAGGGGTTACTGTTTGTTTTTTATCTCGGTTCTCCCCCTTTTTTAGTCATAGGTACACAGTGGCTAATTTAACCCCAGCTGCTTCCTCAGGTGTTCGTGTATGCTACAGGGCACCCTCACTGTTTTTTGTTCATACATATATGCACTCAGCTTTCTTTCAGGTTGCGCCAGTGTGAATTTTGGTATTACACTTTGTTAATGACATTTTTTGCCGCCTGGTGGGACAGTTTGTTGTCATATATCTGGATGATATCTTAATTTACTCGCCAGATCTTGTGTCTCATCAGGAGCATGTTAGGCAGGTGTTACAGATCTTGCGGGATAATAAACTGTACGCCAAATGGGAAAAGTGTGTGTTCGCCGTACAGGGACTCCAGTTTTTAGGCTTTCTGGTGTCAGCATCCGGTTTTCGTATGGACCCTGGGAAAGTGCGGGCAGTTCTTGAGTGGGATCTGCCAGAGAATCTTAAGGCACTACAACGTTTCCTGGGGTTTGCTAATTATTACCGGAAATTTATTCGTAATTTCTCGTCCATGGTTAAGCCTCTCACAGACATGACAAAAAAAGGGACGGATTTTTCCAGGTGGTCTGACAAGGCTTGTCAAGCATTCTCCTCCTTGAAAAAATGTTTTGCCTCGGCACCCATACTCATTCAGCCTGATACGTCACAGCCGTTCATTGTAGAGGTAGACGCTTCTGAGGTAGGGGTGGGAGCAGTATTATCACAAGGTTCGTCCCTGGTAAATGGCATCCGTGCGCTTTTTTCTCTAAAAAATTGTCGTCCGCTGAGAGGAATTACGATGTCGGCAATAGGGAACTCTTGGCATTAAGTTAGCTTTTGAGGAGTGGCGCCATTTTTTGGAGGGGGTAGTCCATCCGGTCACCGTCATCACCGATCACAAGAACCTGCTATATCTTGAGTCCGCAAAACGTCTGAATCCCAGACAAGCTAGGTGGTCGTTGTTTTTTACCAGGTTTAATTTTGTCGTCACATATCGTCGGGGTCAAAAAATGTAAAGGCGGATGCCTTATCTCGGAGTTTCCCTGGGGCCGGGAATACGGATGACCCAGTTCCTATCCTTCAGGAGGGGGTGGTGGTGTCGGCAGTATGCTCTGAGCTTGAGGAGAAGGTATTGGAAGCTCAGGGGGACGCCCCTGTTGGACCTCCAGGGAGACTGTTTGTTCCAAATCAGTTGCGACAAAAGGTGATCGAGGCACACCATAACTCAGCTTTGGCAGGACACCCAGGGAGTAAAGCAACTGTGGATCTCCTCTCGCGTCGGTTTTGGTGGCCTAATTTACATAGGGAGGTGGTAACTTTTGTTGCGTCCTGTGAGGTTTGTGCGCGCTCTAAGACCCCACATACCCATCCGTCTGGGGCCCTCTTACCTTTGAAGATCCCGGAGCGTCCTTGGACTCATCTGTCTATGGATTTTATTACGGACCTCCCGCCGTCTTCGGGTAAAACGGTCATACTTGTTGTAGTGGACAGGTTCAGCAAGATGGCACATTTTATCGCTCTTCCTGCTCTTCCTAATGCTAAAACTCTTGCGCAGGTGTTCATTGGGGAGATTGTGAGGCTTCACGGGGTACCCTCCGATGTGGTGTTGGATCGGGGTCTCAGTTTGTGTCCAAATTCTGGAAGGCATTTTGTACACGGCGGGGGATGCATTTGTCATTTTCATCGGCTTTTCATCCTCAGACCAATGGTCAGAAGGAACGTCTGAACTAGAGCTTGGAGACATATCTCCGGTGTTTTGTGTCAGAGAACCAGGAGGACTGGGCTTCTTTATTGCCTCTTGCGGAGTTTGCTCTTAATAATAGGCGGAGCGAGTCCACTGGTAAGTACCCGTTCTTTGGGGCATATGGTTTTCACCCCCAGTTTTGTACTTTCAGTAGGGGGGGCTCTTCGGGGGTTCCTGAGGAGGAACGATTTTCGTCATCACTCGCTTCAGTGTGGAGAGTGGTCCTGAGTAATCTGAGTACTATGGAGAACCGATACAAACGTATGGCTGATAGGAGGAGAGTGTCTGGTCCGGACCTAAGTGTGAACGATCGGGTATGGTTGTCTACCAAGAATATAAAACTTAAGGTTCCCTCCTGGAAACTGGGTCCCAGGTTCATCGGGCCGTACAGGATCAGTTCTATAATTAATCCGGTGGCATTCCGTCTTGACCTTCCACCTACGTTTAAAATTCATAACGTGTTCCACAGATCTTTGCTTAAGAGGTATGTTGCGCCGGTGATACCGTCACCTTTACCTCCTCCTCCTCCAGTGGTGGTCAATGGTAACTTGGAGTTTCAGGTATCGAAAGTCGTCGATTCACGTTTTAATCGCCGGTCCCTTCAGTACCTGGTTCATTGGAAGGGGTATGGTCCTGAGGAGAGATGTGGGTTCCTGCATCGGATATTAACGCAGACCGATTAATTCGGGCCTTCCACACGACTCACCTGGATAAACCTGGCCCTGAGGGTCCGGTGGCCCCTCGTAGAAGGGGGGTACTGTCACGGGTGTGTCGCCACGAATATCGTCGCGATTGCACAGCCTGACTTCTCGCAGCTGAGTTTTTGGTGCTTGGTGTTTTTCGGCAGTGAGGGAGTTAATTCTCTCTCTCTGCTAGACGAGGCCCAGCCTCACCCAGCTGCAATTAATTCTGCAGTATTGGGACTCCTTCAAATACCTGCTGGTCTGATAGGGTAGTTGTCGGTGAAAGCATTTCATACAGACCATCAGAGCGGATCGTGGTATTGAAGAGTGTGAAGCGAAGTGTACTCGGTGTGCTTTTTTCCCCTCCTCGCTTTATCATTTATCTCCTTACCCGTTAGTGTTCCCTCTGTTATTGTGGTGTGAGTTTTTGTATGCAAGGTGGTTTTTGGTTTTCCCCTTGACTGTCTCGTTCGTCTAGTGCTGTGTTTAAGCATTTACTACCCTGTCCCCTACTGTTGTGATCGGGATCCTTCTCAGGACTAGATTACTGAGGTTCAGGGATTCACAGGAGGTAGGGTTACGCTGGCGGCCTGGACCTCTGTACCATTAACAGTACCTCCAGGTAGAGGGATTAGTCAGGTCCCCAGCTTAGGGTCAGCATAGGACCCTGACCTCCTGTACGCAGTGACAGCGTGACAGACGATTTTCTTGCTGCAATGTCTATAAGGTTTGATGATCCTAATCATCGCACTACAGCTGAAACCGCATTTTTATCATTACTTCAGGGTAAGCGTACTGTCGTTGAATAGGCTACTGAATTTAGACAGCTGGCGGTGGATACGGTTTGGGACTGTTATGCCCAATTACCCATTTTTAAGAGGGGACTTTCGAGTATGATTAAGGACGAGTTAGCCCATGCAGATGCTCCGCAAGAGTTAGAGGCATTCATACAGCATTGCATGTGCATTGACATATGAATTACTGAATGTATAGACAGGAGAGATTTGCAGCCTGTGTCATTAACTCTCCCCTTTCTCCTAAAGAACCTGCAGGTAAATCCTCTTGGGAAGTTGAACCAGTTCTCTTGTAAGTGGATGCCTTACAGAGACATGAGAGTAACGAGAGCAGGAAGCATCGTTTTCGGGAAAGTTTGTGTTTTTACTGCGGTCAATCAGATCACTTCCTTTTTAACTGTCCCAAGCGGCCTCGCAAGGTACTAGCTGCTGTAGGGGAATATGAGAATCAGGATGCTGAATCTGTTGCTTCTGAGTCCAGTTTTTCTGTGAATGCTGTTTTTCATTCTCTATCGGTGATTGCCTCTCCTAAAATACAGATGGATAAAGAGACACATTCCCTTAAAGATCCGGTTGTCGGGACAATGGATCTCCTGTGCAACCATGGTGGATTCAGGGGCAGGAGGTAACTTTATGGACTTAACCTTTGCCAAGGAACATGGCATACAGACTCAGCAGAGAGCCACCTCTGTAACCATGGAAACTGTGGATGGTTCTCCTTTAGTTTCAGGACCGGTGGATCAGTTTCACGATCCACATTTGGATCTGTGGCAGATCTCTCTCTGCATACTAGAATCTTTTTCTTTCAGGCCACCGGGGGTTAATCTCAGTCTTTTCCTCCGGTGGCCGCTGGTGTAATTACATTGCTGCTGACTTGTCAGGAGAAGGTGGAGACCACTCCTTTCATCCTTTAACAGGTCTCCTGAGGCGTCAGCTGACTGTCGGTGATATTTCTACCATTTGGAGACCAACCAAGCTGGAGTCAGGAGCCTGCTAAGAGCAGTTGTACTTCAGTTGCTTCCCTCTTCTGGTGCCTTACTCTGCTGTGCGGTGCATTAAAGCAGAGAAAGCTAAGTCTCATTGTTTAGTTGATTTAACCCCTTAGTGTCTGTTTTTCCTTCCTTTTGTTGTGTTGGTGTAGTTCCCTTTATTCCCTGTCTTACCTCCTGGGGGGTGTTGGGGGGTTTAGCCCAGGGCTAAACAGGAGACAGGGGCAGGTCGGTGACTTGGGCCTCACTACCTCTAAGTGTACCCCCAAGTTAAGGAAAGACAGGGCCTCCTTTAGCCTTAGGGGCAGTTCAGGGGCCCAGGTTCCTCGTCCCCTGTATTCCCATTACTGCCCGTGACAATCAGGAGACAGTACCTCTGGAGGTTTTCATTGAACCCAATCATCAGGAAATGCTATCCTTTATTTTAATTTCTTCACCACATTTCCCTTTAATTTTAGGAATTGCCTGGCTGCAGTCACAGAATCCAATTATCAACTAGGAGACCAAGTAGATCACTTTTCCACCAAGGGAGAGAGCAGTAACAAGTTAGGCAAGTTCTCAGGATACGGAATGTATCACTGAGGTATCTATGTTACCATCTATTTTTAATGAATTCTCTGATATTTGTGAAAAGAAAATGGCAGATCAGCTTCCTCCTCATAGACTTTACAATTGCCCTATTGAACTACTTCCGGTGGCGGCTATTCCATTTAAAAATGTCTACCCACTGCCAGCGCCAGAGCTGCAAGTCTTGAAGGAATACATTGATGAGAATTTGGCTAAGGGTTTCATTCACCCCTCCTCATCACCGGCTGGTGCACCCATCTTTTTCGCAAAAAAGAAGGATGACACTCTTGGACCCTGCATTGATTATAGGGAGCTCAACAAGGTAACCATTCTGAACCGTTATCCTTTGCCGTTAATTCCCGAACTACTGAGTACGACATGCTAAAATCTTTTGTAGGTAGGATCTTCGAGTAGCTTATATCTATTTCGGATCTGCTCTGGGGATGAATGGAAGACTGTGTTTAGATGTCGTTACGGGCACTTCGAATACCGTGTCATGCCTTTTGGTCTCTGCAATGCTCCGGCAACTTTCCAACACCTGGCTAATTACTTTTTTAGAGATCTGTTAGATCATTTTGTTGTAATCTATCTGGACAATATTTTGATTTTTGCTGATTCGTTGCAGGAACACCAGGAGCATTATTAAAACTGTTTTGAGACGTCTGAAGGAGAATCATCTCTACATCAAGCCTGAGAAATGTGAATTCCAACGCACAGAGATTCAATTTCTGGGTTGTGTCATCTCGCCACAGGGGCTTAACATGGAGGCAAGTTTGATACAGGCTATTCTTGATTGGCCTGTACCTAAAAATGTAAAGGAGGTGCAACATTTCATCAGATTTGCAAACTTTTATAGACGGTTTATTCGTAATTTCTCTGAAATTGTTTGACCTATTACACAACTAACCAAGAAGGAACTTTCTTGTGGTCTACACAGGCTCAAGAGGACTTTGATTGTCTTAAGACCCGTTTCACTTCTGCACCAGTACTGATTCACCCTAATGCAGCACATCCTTTCATCGTGGAAGTGGATGCTTCGGATTGTGCTCTGGGTGCCATCCTCTCGCAGAGAACAGGGTCTGTTACATCCGTGTGCTTTTTTCTTTCATAGACTTTCTGCTGCAGAGAAGAATTATGATGTGGGAGAGAAAGAGCTTCTAGCCATTATCGCTGCATTTAAGGAATGGAGACATCATCTGCAGTGGGCAGCACAAGTTATTGTGCTCACGGATCATCACAATCTGGAATTTCTTAGATCCGCGGGATTTCTTTCTCCGCATCAGGCTCGTTGGAGTCTACTTTTGAATCAATTTAACTTTGTCATTTCATACCGCCCAGGTTCATGTAATGGGAAAGAGGATGCTTTGTCCTGAATCCATGCCACGGATTCCGTACCTGGGACCCTGTCCAAGACCATTTTGTAGGATGCCAACTTTGTCGGAGTCGTCCAGAATGAGGACTTATGGAAGACTATTAAGAAGGCCTATGAAGCAGACCCATTTCTCGCTAACCCGACTGATGATGTGGGCTTAGTTCTCAAGAATGGTATGTGGGTCCGAGATCGACATTTATACGTTCCGGAGGTCGTAAGGCTGCAGGTCCTCAAGTTTGACCATGACTCCAAGTTGGCTGGTTATCGGGAGGTACAGAAGACACAGGAGTTCATGAACCATTTTATTTGGTGGCCTACCTGTCTGAAGGATGTGGAGAGATACGTTCTCTCTTGTGAGATATGTGCACGCTTTTAAGACTCTTCGTGTATCACCTACTGGATTGCTGTAACCACTACCTGTCCCTTATCGCCCTTGGGGGTCTATTTCTATGGACTTTATAGTGGAATTACCCAACTCTGGGGGAAAGAATTCTATCCTGGTTGTAATAGATCGCCTTACTAAAGCTGCCCACTTCATTCCTTGTACTGGTCTTCCCTCAGCCAAGGAGACAGTAGATCTGGTCATTCAGAATGTGTATCGGCTGCATGGAGTTCCAGACTAAATCATCTCTGTCGGGGAGTGCAATTTATGTCCAGATTCTGGAAGGGATTCTGTTCTGCGCTTGGTGTTAATGTTGGTCTGTCTTCTGCATATCATCCTCAGACTAATTGGCAGATGGAGCGGACTAATCAGACTCTGGAACAGTATCTTCCATGCTATATCAGTCATTCGCAGAAAGACTGGTTGGAGTTGCTTCCTCTAGCAGAGTTTTGTTACAACTCACAGAGTGCATCGACTAAGGTAACACCCTTCTTTGCCAACCTGGGTTATCATCCTAGTATTCTTCCCAGATTCTCGATCAATGCACCAGTGCCTGCAGTTCATGAGAGGTTGACGGCGATGAAACAGAATCTGGAAAGTCTGAAGGAATCATTATCTACTGCACAGGAGAGATATAAAAGATCTGTTGATAGGTTTCAGAGGCCTGCACCTATGTTCAAGGTAGGGGACTCTGTGTGGTTATCCACGAAAAATGTGAAATTGAATGTTCCATCACAGAAGCTGAGACAAAAATTCATCGGCCCAGTCAAAATCTCTGTTAACGTGAGTTCCATTGCCTGTCGTCTGAAGTTACAAAGGACCATGAAGGTACATTCTATGTTCCATGTCTTCCTATTAAAACCAGTGTCTCTGAATACTTTTCAGGGTCATATTTTGCCTCCTCCTCAGTCTGTGTTGGTGGACGGACAAGAACAATTTGTCGTAGAGAAGATTCTGGACTTCAGGATCCGCAGGAATCAGCTGCAGTACCTCATCAAGTGGCAAGGATATCCGTTTTGAGGACTTTTGGGAGTAATATCTGTGCTCCTCAAAAGATTGCTCTGTTTCACCAGAAATATCCTGGAAAATCTGGTCCTGAATCGTCCTAAGGCCGCTTCTAAGGTGGGAGTAAAGTAGGGATTCTGGATTTTCCATTGAGCCTGCTTGCCCTTGTCCAAGATGGAGTCTTGTACCTCGCAGTGTCCTGGAACTTCCTGTCTGCCCTGCTATTTAAGTCCAGCTCAGGAGATCCTCCTTGCCTGAGTATTTTGTTTTTGCTGGCTTCTTAGCTTCCTCCTGGTCTGCTTCTGGAGTTCTTGCTGCTGCTGCTGTTGCTCGTTACTCGGTGCTCTGCCTCTCCACTTACAGCTGCCTCAGCCGTCTTCCTTATCCTGGCCGGAGTTACTTATTTTCTGGACTTCTAGTGTGGAGCTACTCATCTCTGGAACTGCTGTGGTCAGTGAGAGATTCTGACATCGTTATCACTTCTTGGACTTTGTTCTGTGTGGGCTGCGATGCTGGACTTGAGCGGGACTTTTCAGCCCTAAAGGTACATTTAGTAACCTTATCCTGTTATGTTGCTGTGGGCACTCTTGCTCATAATATTGCTGGACGTCTACATTAAGTGCTGTGTACACTCTTGCGCATATATTTGCTGGTCTTCTACGTTAAGTGCCCTACGTACTCTCGCTTCATATTACTGCTGGACTTGTGCATATTAGCAGTCACACCACGCTATTCAGTTTGCTGTTCATTTCTATATTGTGCTGTGCCCTTCTATTGCAGGAAGTTCTCTGTTAGATTTGGTTCAGTTTCTCATTTTGTTAAATACACTTGTTTGCCTCAGCTTTGGTCTCAGTTTTGTTTTATCCCACGCAGTTAGATTCCACTAACACTTACATTCTACCTAAACCAAGAACCAGGGCTGAAGTTGTGTCTGGCACTTGTGGGAAAGACGACAACCCGTTGGACCTTATCCTATATGCCTGTTTGTAAAGACTGCCAATGGTTCATTAAAAGTTTGATTGTTTTTACAAATCCTGTGTCCCCTGGATTGATTGCTGCCAGGATTCCAGAAGAGGAAAATCTAAAGCCAATGCAGGCCTGCAGGCCACAAGTAATGGCGACATGCATTGTCTGTAGAGTGCTAGAGTGAGTGGAAGCAGCAACTCGCCCACGAATACCTCACTCGGGCACTTTACATTTGCAAGTTCTTCGTACGAAGAAAGTGGGCCAAGGAAGAGGTGAAGCTGGACGTGCAGGAAGCGTGTCCCCAGAAGACGACCAACGCCATTCTCCTTTCTGCACACGAGGAGTGAGGGGTGTGGTGGTGAGCTTTGTGCAGTCAAGGAACAGAGCTGATGGAATACAGATGGATCTGCCAACTCCCTCAGTGCCACAGCAGGAAGTCACCGGATGACGGGCAATGCTCAGGGACTGACATCTCTGCCACCGGAAATGATTCAGTGGTCGACCACACCACAGACGGACATGGATCTTCTGATTCACAAGCAAAAGGTGTTGTGCTGGAGCTGAATGCCCGAAGATGAGACTCCCTCCACTCTGGGAGGAAAGATCTCAGAGGGCACTGAGGTAGGAACATTGGCCCCAGAAGCGGAGGAAGAGCTCACTCCAATGGAGCTGGTCCCTGTTCCTGTCCTGAACAAGAGTATCCCTGAAGAGGAGGTGAGTGTGGTCACACCTGACATCAGCGAGGAGAAGGTAAGAGTGACTGGGAAGAAGGTCCCCCATGTTAACTGGTAGGAAATTGAATGTGACATTCTCAGCACCCCACCAAATGATAGCCCCCTGACTACTGGCGGTGGTGCATAGCTGAGCACATGCCTAAGATGAACCCACTGGCCTGTAGAAAATTGACATACCAATAATTGAGGAGGTGGCTCGAGGGACCCAACAGTGCCCGGAGGAAGTTCATAGAGGATCCCCAGACCCGCGACATAGTCAATTAGTCAATTAGAAATATCTGGCCTCCCGGGTGAGTCCGGGTGAGATTATGGAATTTGTGAAATACGAGTGTCGACAGGCCTGGTATGCAGCTCTGGTGCATCATTATATGCGGGAGGACATGTTGGAAAAAGACCAGGAGGTCTTCAAGTGGAGAGCTCAGTGAGAGGCCTGACCGAGGTGGGCTGAAGAGGCTCTGTAAGGATTTTTGTGGACACTCAGGACTGAAGACTCCTGTGGGGAGAAGCTGACCACTGAAGAGTCTCGGGAGAGTCTGGAGAAGTGTTATGATTCGGTAACCGAGGAGGATAATAGAGAAATAGGGTAGGCAACCAGACACCAGAGAGGTTGGTGACTTAGCGGATTGCAGACCCCTAAACTGACAACACAACTAGAATTAGCCGTGGGACGTACCTACGATGCCGTAGACGCCTCGACACAGCCAAAGAATTAACTAAGCCTAAAGAGAGAAAGGGGAAAGCTAAACTGCCCCGGAGCAGAGCCCCAAATGAATAGATAGCCCCCAAACATATATTGGCGGCGAGACAGATGAAGTACAAACACAGGCAGAAAATAGAGCAAGCAAATGCTGAGGCCCAAACTGTCTGGATAGAACAGGACAGGAAAGGATACTGTCTGCAATTCTTCAAAAAACCCTAAGAAAAATTCCAACATGTCTGATATTTAAAAATCCTGAGGCCTCACGACCTCTCCCCACTAAATCAGAACTCTGGTGTGAACTTTACACAAAACAGATACTGAAATAGCAGGGGACCAGAAATAAAGGAAAACAGAGTCCAGCACAGATACCCAGCTGAACTAACACCAGCAAAGCAGAAAACACAAAAGCAAAAGGGAAAAAAAAACACAGATAAAAACAGACAAAACTTATTTGAAAGATGCAGGACAAAGCAGGGAGCAAGCAGACATCCAAAAGGCTCAG
>JARQOD010000176.1:134739-195956 GCA_033576555.1 Oophaga sylvatica | reverse complement strand
GCTTTTTTTTTTGTAGTGGGGGGGGTTTTATTTTTTTTTTTTTTTTCCCCTTTGCTAACCCCCAATAAATTTTGGGGCTTCCTTTTTTCCCTTTGGAATCTCCCGGGGGAAGTTTCCCCTTTTTGGGTTTAGGGGGATCCCGGCGTAGGGGTTTAGGAAAACAAAGGGGGTAGAAAAATAGGTTTTTTAAAATTGCCCCTTTTCCCTTCGGGGTTCGGCCCCCCGGGTTTTTTTTCCCCCAAAAAAAACAAACTTTCCCCGCCTACCAAAAATTTTTTAACCCCCAAAAGGGGAAAAAGGGGGGAAAAAAAAAAAAAATTTCAAAATTTTTTTTTTTTTTGGGGAAAAATTTTTTTTTTTTTTCCCGGGTCGGGGTTGGGTTTTTTTTTTCCCAAAGGGGTTTCCCCAGTTTTGGCCTGTGCAGTTCCCTGACAGTATTTTACCCCGGGGTTGGGCCGGGGGGAAACCCCCCAGGGGAATTGGGGGGGGGGGGGCTAAATTTTTTTCAAAAATTTTTAATTTTTTTTTTCCCAAACCAACCAGGTAAGCTGAAAAAAATTGGCTTTCCCCCCTGGCCATCCCCGGACCCCCGCCCGGGGGATGAGGTAAGTTTCCTTTTTGTTTTGCTCTGGGGTTTTTTATGAAAAAAGCCCTTAAAAGCAAAAACCGGGGGAAAATGGGGTTTTAAAAGACGGGGGGACGCGTTTTAAAAAGGGGTCCTGAAAGGAAAAGTACTTTTGGCCCCTTTTTGGAAAGGGGAAGTAGAAAAATTGGGGGGGTTCCCCTTTTTTAAGGGTCTATTTTTCCCGTTTCTTAAAAAATTTTTGCCAAGGGTATGGGGAAGGGTGTTTGTTGGGGCCGCTTCTCCCCCCTTTGGGGGTTTGAGTGTTTTTTGGGCCACGGTTTAAAGCCGGGGATTTTCTTTTTTTCCTAAAAAATTTATTTTCACCACAAAGGTTTTTGCAGCCATTTTTGGGTTTAGAAAAATTTCTTTTTTTTTTCCCCCGATTGCCTGAATTTTTGCAAACCTTTTGTTTTGGAAGCACAAAGAGGTTTTTTAAAACAAAAAAAGGGCCCCAAAGCAAAATTACCCCTATGGGGTTTTTTTTTCTGGCGAAAAAAACCCCATTTTTCCTCAGGGGAAAGGGGGTTGAACCAGAAGGGGGTTAAACAAAAATTTTCCCAAAATTTTTAAAAGGCCTTTTTAATTTTAAAAATTGGGGGGGTTTGTCTTCACCTTGGGAGTGGGAGCCGGGGAGGCCCCCGGGGAGGGGGTTTGACCATGGCAGGTGTTTTGCTGAAAGCTGAGTTTAACCAGCGGTTTTTCACGTGGTCCTCCTTTGCTTTGGGCCCTTGGGAAGGTTTTTCCCCTCAGAAACATTCGTTTGTTAGGAATTCTGTGTGGTTACCAATTTTCCTCCACCTTCCTGGGTTCTTGTTAAAGAAAAGCAGCTAACCAGGTTTTCTTTTTGTCATCATTTTTCCATACCCTAGTATTATTCCCCACTGGGCAGTCACTTGGATTTAAACTATCAGTTTTTCATGTTATGTTGAACCCAAGTACAAAGGGTCCTTTTTCTGGGGCCTAAACGCATGAAATTTAATTGATTTTTAGGTTACACTCAAATCGGTTTATTAAATCTTTTGGCAGTTCCAAAATTTAAACCAAACCGTTTTTTTCCCTCCCCAAGGGGGGATTTTGTTTTTTTGGATGATTTTTTAAAAAAACGCTTTCCCAACCTGATTAGAGAAATTAGAAATTGCCGGGAAATTTTCCTAAAGGGTTTTAATTGACCGAAACAAAACTTGGGTTTAGGGACATTTGGGAAGGAAAGGGGAATCCTCTAACTGGGGAGCGTTTTTTTGGGCCTAAGGTGGGAAGGCCGGTTAAATTACCCTATGAAGGGCCTTGTAAAATCGTATAATTTTTCCCCGGGGAAAATGTTGTTTACCCTTAATAAGGGGGTTTCCCATTTAATGGGGGAAATAAAAGCGTTTAAAACCCCGGGTGGAGAAAAGGGGTCCCCTTTTGGGAAAGGGTCCTCCCAATTAGAATGTATTTTCTAGGATTTTGTACAAAAATTTTATTGGATGACATTTTACTTAATCCCGGGTTTGTGAAAAGTTATTTTAATTTAAAAAAAATTATGTATTTAAACAGGTTTCTTGGGCGTAAAAAGGGCAGAAATTTTTTTTTAAATTTTAGGGTTGAATGAGGAAGCCAGTATGGCACTACTCATAAAAAAGAGATTTTTGGTTTCCAATTTTAGAAAGGTGGAGAATAAAACCAAATGTACAAAAGGCTATGGGGAATTAACCCAGAGTTTACGGGAAAAACAAGGATTCACTTTCCTGTTCTGCGGCACCTATGTTTCTCTCCCCGTTTCGGTGGAGGTTGATGCCTCTGAAATTGGGGCAGGTGCCGTTTTGTCCCAAAGAGATCCAGAGACCTCTAAAAGTAACCCTTGTGCCTTTTTCTCTCGAAAATTTTCTCCAACTGAACGTAATTATGACGTGGGTAATCGGGAGTTATTGGCCATGAGTGGGCCTTTGAAGAGTGGAGACATTGGCTGGAAGGGAGCCAAACATCAGGTGGTGGTCCTCACGGACCATAAGAATCTGGTTTATCTCGAATCAGCCAAGCGCCTTAATCCTAGACAGGCCAGGTGGGCCTTGTTTTTCAACGTTTTAATTTTATGGTTTCTTTTCTTCCTGGCACTAAGAATGTTAAGGCGGATGCCCTCTCGAGGAGTTTCTTTGCGGGACTCCCCTGAGTTATCTGATCCTACTGTTATTTTGAAAGAGGGTGTAGTTCTTTCCGCCATCTCGCCCAATTTGAGACTGGCCTTGGAAGGGTGTCAGGAGGATAAACCTGAGCGCTGCCCTATTGGGAAATTGTTTGTCCTAGACCAGGAAGAAGAGTGTGATGTCTGAGATTCATTGTTCCGCGTTGGCTGGTCATCCCGGGATTTTTGGTACCAGAGACTTGGTGAGTCGGTCCTTTTGGTGGCCTACTTTGTCTCGTGACGTCAGGGAATTTGTGCAGTCCTGTGGGACTTGCTCTCGTTCCAAGCCTTGCTCTCGCTCTAGTGGTTTGTTAATGCCATTACCTGTGCCCAAGAGGCCATGGACCCATATCTCTATGGATTTTATTTCCGACCTCCCTGTTTCTCAGAGAATGACCGTTATCTGGGTATTCTGTGATAGGTTTTCCAAGATGATACATCTTGTCCCATTATCTAAGTTACCTTCCTTCTCTGAATTGGTGCCTTTGTTCCTTCTGCACGTGGTTCGGTTACATGGCATTCCGAGAACATTGTGTCTGACAGAGGAGTCCAGTTTGTTTCCAGATTTTGGAGGACATTTTGTTCTAACTTGGTGTTCAATTATCTTTCTCCTCTGCTTTTCATCCTCAGACCAATGGACAAACCGAGAGAACAAACCAGACATTGGAGACTTATTTGAGATGTTTTGTGTCTGCTGATCAAGATGACTGGGTCTCTTTTTTGCCTTTGGCTGAGTTTGCTCTTAATAATAGGGCTAGCTCTGCACCTTGATGTCTCCATTTTTCTGCAATTTTGGGTTTCACTCTCGATTTTCTTCGGGACAGGCGGAGGTTTCTGTCTGTCCGGTTGTTGACTCTGTTGTGGAGCGAATGCAGCAGATTTGGGACCAGTAGTGGAGAGGTTGTCTCTCTCTCAGGAGAAGGCCCAATGGTTTGCCAACCGCATAGGACTGATGGTCCTCGGTTTAAAGTGGGGAACTTGGTTTGGTTGTCCTCAAGAAATATCCCTATGAGGGTTGCATCTCCAAAGTTTAAGCCCAGGTTCATTGGCCCTTATAAGATCATGGAGATTCTTAATCCTGTTTCCTTCCGTTTGCTTCTTCCAGGGACATTTAAGATCCATAACGTGTTCCACAAGTCCTTATTGAAGAGGTTTGTCGAGCCCGTGGTTCCTATGGCTGCGCCTCCTGACCCTGTTTTGGTTGAGAGCAATCTGGAGTATGTGTTTGAGAAATATTGGATTCTCGTTTTTCTAGACAGAAACTCCAGTATTTCGTTAAGTGGAGAGGTTATGGTCAGGAGGACAATTCTTGGGTGTTTTCTTCGGACATCCATGCTAGGAGACTGATCCGTGCTCATCCTGATCGGCCTGGTTTCACAAGTGAGAGTTCGGTGACCCTCCTCAAGGGGGGGGGTACTGTTACGAATGTGCTAGAGATGGTTTCTGAGCAGAGGCACCCTCTGGTGGTTACAGACAGTACTGAACCTTTCAGCGAGGAGTGGCAATCTGGAATCACGGACTGGTCTGATATAAGGGAGGTTCCCTCCCATGATGGTTGCCGGTGATCAATTGTTTCTTGTCTCAATTGTGGTTCCTGGTTCATTTTGAAGTTTGCTGGAGTCCTGCCTGCATCTCCTGCTTTCAGATAAGATATTTTTTGCTTTTCTTTTTTGTGCTTGCTTTTTGCATTGTTTTCTGCACTTTTGTGGAGGTCAGCCAGGTCCCCTCCTGGGGCCTGAGCTCCTCACAGTTTTTCTGCAGCCATTGTTATTTGCTCATTTGCTTTTTCCTGTTTTTTCAGCGGCTGCGGCTTGGTTTTTGTTCACACTGAGATCTGATTTAGCGGGTGGCGAGATCGTGTGATCTCAGTATTTTTGTAATCAGAATTGTTGGATTTTTGTAGGGTTTTCTGGGTTGCAGAAAGTAATCTCTCCTGTCCTATCCTATTTAGTCAGCTTGTGGCCCCAGCATTTGCTCAGTCTATTTTCTGCCTATGTTTGTATTTTCATCTTGTCTAACCGCCATTATATGTTTGGGAGCTTCCTATTTTCTTTGGGATCTGCTCCGGGGCAGATAGCTTTCATCTTTCTTTTTTTTTGTTGAATATGTATTTATTAACACACATGTATAACACATATCAAGGGTATGAACAGTAACAAAACATGTCACATAATATAAGCCAAGCGTCATCATATCAGGTCATGTTCAATAAAACAGAGCACAATATATATGAATGAAACAGCGTGATCGAGGATCACTACTAGTATTGCGTGAGATTTGGCACACAAATTGGGTTCCTGGACTAACGAACCCCAATAACATTCTACAAGAACAAGAACTAAGAACAAAATAAAACAAGAAGACACAGAAAATATAAGGGGAAATAAAGAAAAATAAGGGAATTAAATGAACCTAAATGAAAAATAAATAACTGGACAAAGAAAAAAGGAAGAAGGTTAAAGGTAAGGGGAAGGAAGAAGGGGAGGGGGGGCGCCCTCGGTCTCCGCCCACAGCACACCACGTGGCAGAGAATCTTACATACAAAAATAGCACTCCAATGAGTCACTTACACTATGTAGGCGAAGGGGTACGAAAGGCAATCCACGGGGACCAGATGGTCTGGAATTTATCCCGGGTATGGTTGATCCATGCCGACAGGTCCTCCATGTCCCTGATATGGTCCACAGCAACAGTCCACTCCTCCAGAGAAGGCGCCACAGTAGACAGCCAATGCTTAGGCACTAGAAGTTTGGCAGCCGTCAACATAAAGGTCGCCAGCTTGTGCTTAATGGGGTTATAACCCGTCGCCGGCACCCAAAAAAGGACTGAGTCCTGGGTAAATCACAAGGCAGAAGGCAGATATCTTTGATTTTTTGTCGTATCGCATTCCAGAAGGGCACAATGAGGGGACAATCCCACCAGATGTGAGCATAAGTTCCTGAACCCGCCCCACATCTCCAGCAGATGTCAGAGGTCTGCAAGCCATGGCGAAATAGGAAGGACGGGGTTCGGTACCACCTGGCAATCAGTTTATAAGAATTCTCTTTAATGCGAACGCACCTAGAAAATCCCAGTGCGTGTCTTTTAATACACCTGGCGACTCGTAAGGACAATGGGTGCCCCAGTTCCCGTTCCCAGGCAGCAAGGTAAGTAGGCTCAGTATCAGAGCGAAGAGACATAAGCCATTTGTAAATGGTGGAGATCACGCCTTTGACAGGACTCTGTGCCAGCAACAGCCGCTCCAAGTTGGAGGCAGCCCGCAAGGGACGATGTTGCTCCATAAAGGTCTGACAGACATGATGTACATGTGCTAGCGATAAAAAGTTGGCGTGTGTAGGTCCGAGGATGGATGACAAGCCCTCCGCCGAAGGGACATTGCCTCCAGCAAAAAAGGAATTGAGGGGCGTTACCAGTTTGCTCCACAAACCCTGAAAAGTCCAAAAACCCTCATCCGAGCAGGTCAACAAAGGGAGTAAGCGTACAGGCATGAGCGGAGAGGGGAACTTACTCATAGTGTCATGATGTAGACAGTTCAGGCATGTGTGGAGCAAACCCTTCAGGAGAGGGGAGAAGCCGCGTGTACGAGGGATCTGAGTATGCACACCCCATAACTCAAGTGCCTCCCGAGGCGAAAGAAGAGCCGTTTCTAGGGAGGACAAGAAAGACCTTTTGTTCCAGCTGTTTATCTCCACCCAACGACGAAGATGGCAAGCAAAGTAATAGTTCTTCAGGTCGGGCATACCCACTCCACCTGCATCTGTGGGCAGAGTCAAAGTCGAGAAAGCGATACGAGCCGGACGTTGGTTCCATAGGAACCGTGAGAACAGAACGTGTAAGGCACGAAAAAAGGAATTGGGAAGGAATATAGGAGCTGCCTGGAATAAGTAGAGGAATTTTGGGACTATATATGTGGACAGATAATTTTTTCGGCCCAACCAAGACATGAACGGTATTCGTAGACACTGGAGCTGTGTCCTAACCGAGGAGAGTAGGCGTAGGTGGTTCAGAGCGTAGAGGCGAGAAATATCCCTCGGAATAAGAATGGCTAAATATTTTACATGGTCTGTCTTCCAGGTGAACGGTGACATTCGTTGGAGGTGGGTTAGAGTGTCCCTGGGGAAGCCGATAGCAAACGCGACCGATTTATTATAATTGATTTTGAAGTTTGAAAGAGTACCAAAATGGTGAAAAAGATCCAGCACAGTGGGTATAGCAGTCTCCGGATTAGTGATACTAAGCATGATGTCATCAGCGTATGCGGACACGAGGGCCTCGCCTTTAGGCGTGGACGCGCCTCGGATGTCTGGGTGTGTACGAAAAGCCTGTAACAAAGATTCCAGGCACAGAGCGAACAGACCGGGGGACAAGGGGCAGCCCTGGCGGGTTCCATTGGATATAGAGAATGGAGCCGAAAAAGAATTGTTCACCTTGACCCTGGCAGTGGGCGAGGTGTAAAGTGTAAAAATGGAGTCTATAAAGCGATCGGGAAAATTAAATAGGCGTAGGACCGACTTCATGTAAGACCAATCTATGCGGTCAAACGCCTTTTCGGCATCAGTACTTAACAACAACAAAGGCGTTTTTCGGGAAACTGCTCCATGGATTAGGTGTAAGATCTTTGTGGAGTTTTCCCTCCCCTCCCTACCCAGTACAAACCCAGTCTGATCGCTCTGCACCAGGAGGGGGACCAAGCGAGACACCCGGTTCGCCAGGACCTTCGCCCAGAGCTTCAAATCACAGTTAAGAAGAGATATTGGCCGATAACTACTACACTGTGCTGGATCTTTGTCTTCCTTATGGATTAAAGCTATATCCGCAGAAAGGGATTGGGGAGGAAAGGAGGAGCCAGTCATCAAGGCGTTAAAAAGTCGGGTGAGGTGTGGGAGAAGGGTAGCTTTAAACTTTTTGTAGTAAAGTATTGTCAGACCATCTGGGCCAGGAGATTTTCCCGATGGAGTAGACTTCAGAGCTTCCTCCACTTCCTCCACCCAATTGGAGATAACAATTCCGCGTGATGGGAAGGTTTCAATTTAGGGAGGTTCAGGGAGGAGACAAAGTCCACAATAGCAGGATGGGGGTCTGCAGTGGGGGCAGATTCATACATGGGGTTATGTAAGTTATACAAGGCGGTGTAATATTGATGAAAATCTTGCGCGATTTGCGCCGTCTCGGTGTGTGCGGCACCCGAGGGGCATCTCGTCTCAGCGATGAATGTACGCGGAGACGTTTCTTTGACGTAGGCGGACATAAGTTTCCCACCTCTGTCACCTGAAGCATAAAGACGGTGTTTCGCGTGTAAGAAATTTTTCGCAATTTTTAGGTTTAGGAGGGATTTACGGGCCATACGCAAGGACAGGAGATCGGAGAGGTGTTGTTGGCACAGAGATCGCTTGTTGAGCGACTCCAATTTGCAAATTTGAAGGAGCAAGGCATCGGTTTGTTTCTCCCTAGATTTTTTAAGTCTAGAGGCCAGTGAGATGAATTCACCCCTGACAAAAGATTTGTGAGTTTCCCAGACGATGGGGATTGGTATGCCTGGAGTGTAATTTCTATGGAAGAAATCCTGAAGGGGTATTTCAATGGCATTTATATTATCTTGAACGTCCAACAGTGTCTCATTGAGTCGCCAGGTGTATCCGAGACCACCCACCCCAGGTAAGGCCAGTGTTAAGGATACAGGCGCATGGTCCGATACTGTCATGGATCCAATATCCGCCGTAGAATAACACCCCAGGTGGCGTCGGGATAGAAAGAGGTAATCAAGTCTTTGGTATGAGCGATGCGGCGTCGAATAAAACGTATAATCCTTAGTGTCAGGATGGAGGACTCTCCAGGCGTCCACCAAGGACAGCTCCGCCAATAGCAGTTTAAGTCTTCTGAGATTCCGAAAAGAGATGGCGGAGCGGCCCGTGGAGGAGTCCACGAGAGGCTCCATAGTGAGGTTAAAGTCTCCACCCAGTACCACTAGCCCCGACATAAATTGCTGTAAAAGACGTAGAGTAGATAGTAACCAGTCGACTGTGCGAACATTGGGCGCATAAATATTAGCAAAAGTCACTAAAGTGTTTCCCAGTTTACCCTTCAAGAAAAGATATCGACCATCTGTATCTGCCAACTGCGCTTGCAACTGAAAATGAAGATTGCGGCAAAAAGCTATACTCACCCCTCTCGAGTGGGAGTCGCTGCAACTGTGGAACCATACTGGGAATGAAGAGCGAGACAGCTGTGGAACATGATCGTGGCGGAAATGTGTTTCCTGCATAAAAATAACAGAGACACCATCTTTTTTAAGGAGTCGCAAAACCTGAGCACGTTTCGCAGGCGCATTCATACCCTTAGCATTATAGGATTGTATAACAATATCACGTGGAGTCATCATGGAGGTGCACTGGGAGGATAGAGAAGCGATAAAGCCGTGTACCGTAGCAAGGACAGAGAGCGACCCCAAGGAAAGAGGAGTGTGATAAGGAGGACACAAGAGGGAAAGAACACAAAAAAATCAAAACAGAGACAAAAAATAAAGCACCATAGGTAGCGGTGCTTGTAAACATTTGGAGAAATGTGAACTAGGCGGATCCACAAGGGGAGCCGGGAGACATTGCACCCCTCCTGAAGGAGGAGGGGGCAGTGGAGGCGATGCAAGGGTCGCATAAGAGCCCACCTGCAATAACCTCCAGCCAGCCTGTGGAACCCAAGAAAACCTGGGTCATAGTGAAATGTATTTGCCCAAAAATGGGGAGGAGAGTGGGGAGAGAAAGGTAAGGAAGAAAAAGAAGGGAAGGGACCAAGAGAAGAACAGCAGGAGATGATGCCTTCCCAGGTGCAAGCAGAAGGGGCAGCGTATAGGAGAGAAAAAGGGGGGAGGGGGGAGAGAGTGAAGGGGAGAGAAGGGAGAGGATAGCAGACCAGACCCACATATAGCTACAGGTGGGGCGACTACCCGGACCAAGAAGGTGAAGAATAGGGTAATGGAGGAGAGAGGCCGGGGGTCAGGAGGGTAGGAAAGGAGGATGGGGGAGAAAAAGATTGTGACCGTAAGGCGGACCGTGTCCTGTGTATCAGGATCCTATGATATAGTAGAGAAGGGCAAGGGTGCCCTAGTGTGGAAGGTGAGGGGGAGATTATGAGAAGTAGGGTCAGGTCCCCCAAGGATGAGTGGAAGAGGGAACGGAGAGAAAAGGGAGAGGAAGGGAAAGGTAGCCGGAAAGAGGGAACAGTGAGAGGGGAGAGTGGGGAGGGAAAAGATAAAGGAATGCAGAGAATGGCAAGATAGAGGTAGGAGAAGAAAGTGCTGTGTAGTGTAACAACAATAGTAACTGTAAATGAACTGCAGATGGCAGCAGTGAGCAATGTACCAGAAAATAACAGCATAATGAAACGTTGAAAAATTGCAGGTAATTTTAAAACAGACCACAGGGGAACAAAAGCCATCTCTGTTGTCCAAAATCAGCAATGACAACAGGTAGATCCTGAAAATCAGAGAGGGCAGTGCAGTGCAATAGGTCATGTGAACAGCACACTACAGCAATCCACAAAGCACATAGGAAACCTAGATATCACATTGAGTTTCAAAGGTGAAAGAAGAGAAGATGGAGGAGGGGGAGGGGAAGAGGGACAAGGGTGAAGAGAGCACAGGAAAGCAGTTAGCACTAGCAACAATACGAGCCTGAGTGAACAGAATCATAAGTTGGATATAACCACAGTGAGTCAACAATTCAACAGGGAGGCTGCAAAGTGGAAAATGTAAACCTCAGGTTTCAGGTAGAAGGAGGGCAGGAGACCTCCAGAACAAAGGCATTACACCGGGTCTACCATGTCCTGGCAAGAACAAGAGCAGCAAGCCAGTCTGGTAACAGCTCAGTCTCCAGCCGGGTCATCGCGGGCAGATAGAGAGCGACGATGCGACTTGTTCTTGGAGCGGGTGACTTGCCAATCGTCCGGGCGCGGCTGGATCGGTGGTATGGACGACTCCGGAACAGGCAGCCAGGACGGCACAGGCAGTGAAGGAATGGATAAGGCCTTCCACAAAGTAGGTAAGTCCTCTGGATGACGTATAGTAACTTTCTTGTCGTGACGTGTAACAACGAGCCCAAAGGGGAACAACCATCTGTACTGGGCATCACGTTCCTTCAGGTGGGTCAGAAGAGGCTTTAACAAGCGGCGCTTCTGGAGGGTAGAACTGGCCAGGTCTTGGTAGAAGGCCACTGGGGACCCGTCTAGCATCGGGGACCCCTGCTCCCTCGCAGCAGTGAGAAGCGCAGCAGTATGGTTGTAGTCCAGTATACCACAAATAACATCCCTGGGGGGATCAGTGTCCCTGGGGCGAGCTCTGAGGGCCCGGTGGATGCGCTCCACAACCACAGCTTCAGCAGGTTCTTCCCCCAGCAATGCAGAGAATAAAGTGCGTGCCACAGAGCGCAGGGCCTCAGGGGCATAGGACTCAGGGATACCTTTCATTCGCACATTGCGGCGGCGATTCCTGTTCTCAAGGTCCTCGGCAGCACCGAGGGCCGCATTAAAATGCTTGGAGTGGTCCTGGAGCGTGGTACAGATGCCATCGCCGAATTCCACATAAGAAGTGTGGGCCTGCTCCAGCTCCTCCACACGGCGTCCCACATGCGACACCTCCACCTTAATGCTGGCTAGCTCCTGTAGCACTGGAGCAATGATCCGGCGGATGAAAGAGCGGGTGACCTGGTTGGAACGCTCCGGCCTACGGGGTGATTGCCCTGAGCAAGCATCAGTGTCTATATCCGAGTCCTCTGCGTCAGACAGAGGGTTCCGGGTGCCATCTTAGGTGAAAGCACTGGTGCAGAAGCTGGCTTTCTCCGGAGATAATGATCCAAATCCCCCGTCTTTCTTGGGGGTTTTGGGGTGCCTGTGGAGTCTTTAGCCTTTTCTCTTCCTGATTTCCCCATTTTGGGCAGAAATACGCTGTGACAATGCTAAAGCTGGCTGGGTTGAAGAGAGGAGCTCACAGACTCAGCTCCTTTCCTCATGTGCAGCTAGGCTCCGCCTCAGCTTTCATCTTTCTGCCTTTAGGTGTAGTTATCTCTCAGGCTGTGACGAGGCGTCTAGGATCAACGTAGGAACGCTCCACGGCTACCTCTAGTTGTGTCGTTAGTTTAGGAATCTGCAACCCATCAGTTACCAACATCTTAGGTGTTCGGCTGCCCTGCTGTTGTTCCTGTCCTCCTCAGCTACCGAAACATAACAATAAGCATTGCAAATCCACTTCTACTCTTCAGGTCGGTGACAAGGTTTGGCTTTCTACAAAAAATCTGAAAACTAACGTACCATCTTCTAAACTGAGTCAAAATTTCATAGGACCTTTTAAAATTTCTGCACAAATTAACCCAGTTGATTTTGGTTTAAATCTTCCGAAGAGCCTGAAAATTCACCGTGTTTTACATGTGTCCTTGCTCAAACCAGTCAGTGAGAACCCATTTTCAGGAAGAACTCAGCCACCTCCTCCACCAGAAAAAGTCCATAGTGAAGAAGAGTTCACTGTGGATGAAATTCTGGACTCTAGAAGATTTAGAGGAAGATTACAGTATTTAGTGCGTTACGGGAAAAAAAATTCCGGTGGGCAACGTCCATGCAAACAGGCTTATAAGAGCCTTTCATCACAGACATCCAGAGAAGCCCGCACCTGAGATGTCCAGAGGCCATCCTGGAAGGAGCGGAGTACTGTCAGGATTCCAACCCATCAGCTCTTGTACACCAGGCTCTTGCCTCTGTACTATTCAGCTCGCTGGACAGTTCTTTGCTAGCCCAAATACTAGTATGTGTGTTGTTCCTGATAGTTTCAATCCTGTAATCTCCTGATTGAACACCCTACTTAAACCGGACATTACACTTCATTCCTTGCGAGATTATTGACCTCCCAGCCTTTTGTCAAGCTCTCCTTTCACCTGCTGCTTCATCTAAGATTATACTGCTGCTACCGTGTACCGACCCTGGCTATTCCTGACTACGCAACCTGCTGGTGCTGCCCCTAGTAGTTACAATACCGGATTGCCGATAGATGCTACTGTGCAGGTGCGGCCGGAGCCATTTTGAAAAAGATTTTTTTTTCTGAAGAAATTTAATCACTAAATAAAAAGAATATATGGAAATTATATATCCAATCATGCTAAATTGCATGGTGCCGCCAATGCCTGCACGATGAATGTAATTTTTTTTTTAAACAATAAGATATACAGTATGTTAAATAAGGGGCAGGTTACTGAGGGATCAGTGAGCTGTCATAAGCCATACACATGAATATGTAAGCAGAGCAAAGCAAAGTCCCCCCACAGGCCGCCCCGAAGCACGAAAATGTCATTAACCGAAAACTACAAATAAAGATTAAACAATAACCACATGGCATATTTTAATCATTTATAATAATTTTAATCAGTATAACGGCGCCGACCTGACACTGTGTGTAGGTTACTGTGCACAATCCTGCTGACAGGTTCCCTTTAACGATTCAGCAATAATAAAAATAAAACTCAGCAATCACAATATTTCTTAATCCATAAATCCAAATACATCCTCACGGGAGAGTAACTAAGTGTATGATGAGCGACAGCCGTTTCATGCCAACTGACTCTCCAGCCATGTATGTTGGCATCAGTGCGCTCATAATAGCTCAGTATTTAATGAGCAAAACTGAGTACAATATACCAAATACCAGATAATTATGTTGCAAATTCGACTGCAGCACGATAGATGAGGACTCTCACCCTGTCCTTTATAAAGTAGAATGAAAAGAGGTTCTGGGATGTCATGTAATCGTCACAAATGTAACAATAAGCCTCCTGCACTATACCTGGTGCATCAATGCTACCTCACAAAGTCATCACAATGTAATAAAAGCCAGGAGATCTGATACTTATACATCTAGTATTTTCCTGTTCCAGTATTTGTACCTGTTGGACTTAAATGACGGACATGTCTGAGATAGTCCTGAGATAATCCTGTTGAGTCCTCTTAATTATAATGAGCAGTGGCTTCATCATACTGGTTTATTTATATCGGAAACGTTTTACTAGAATAGTTGGACATATCAGTGCTTGCTAGCCTGGCTCAGTGATGTCATATGCTTAATAGAGGAAAAAAACAAGAAATCAGCTCACCCTCGAGAATCTAGAGAAGTTCCGGCAAAATGAAGAACAGGATCACGTTGCTGATGAACGTCCGGTAAATATGCAGAAAGAAAACAGCCAGATTCATATAGAGACGCACAGAAGAAAAATTGTCTTTTTTATTTAATAATTAAAAATGTATATATAAAGGCAACCCTATATGGCACACAGGCATAGGTTCAATTGGGGATGAGGGGTACAGAGGAGACCAAAAAATGAATGCATCTCAAACACTCTATTCGTTCTTAAATTCGGGCTGAATGAAATGAAAGAATGGGCGTTTAAATGTTCTCAGAATCATTAATTAAGATGCACATGGGGACAAAACAGGTGAATGGGATGGACAAAAAGGTAAGTGAAATACACATGACAAAGCATAAAGTGAAAACAACCACTGACATCAGGAATAAAATAACACAATTATCATACAAAATAAATGGAAAAAAATGAAATAAAATCAATAATGTAACCCAATCTCCTCCCATTTCAATTCTAACCCTTTGGGATCTCGTATATTTTATAATGAAAACAAAAAAGTACAAAAAGCTTCCGTGTTGCGGAGAGTGTGTTCTATATCACCACCACGTAAATGTTTGGGAACAAATTCTATGGCATAAGTAATAAAACTGAAGATCTTCCTGTTGTGTTCAGTAATGAAATGGTTTGAGGCATTAGAAACATTTCGGATCATAATGACTTAAGTGTTTTTTTATTTGTGTGTTTGTTTTATTTGGTTTTGATTGTTTCTAAAAACAAAATTAAAATGTGAATATACTGTATCTTGATAGTTTTCACAATAAAAATTGATCTGATTGACAAAAGTGAAGGTTTAAGTGCCATCATAGTTATAGAATGATCGCATGTAAGTAGTATAGTAGTTCCATTATTCGTCAAACTCAAATCTGACAGGTCGACACGCCCCCTATCATTTAATCCGTCTCCCTGTCAGATTGATCCAGGTCGTCACGCCCCCTGGCTGAACTTTGCTCAGTCTGCGAAATCTGGTCTGCTGGATTTGTGAATTTCAATCAAAGTGATTTATTCAGGTCTATTGATATTTTATCCACTGGATTAGTTTATTCTGTGGAGTATTAGTGTATTAAAGAGGAGAGAAACTTTTATTGAAGTATCATCTTATAGCACATTTGGAATTACGACGCTCATCTTATAGTTTTATTCAGTATATATATTTTTAGCTTGGCGTTGTATCTACACTTATATTAGTACTGGGGAAGAGTTTTAGTGAAATACAGACTTTTGTTACAGATCGGTAATCTATTAGGAGCTGTGTATCTAAGGCTTGTGTTGTGTTAGAAGTTTAAATATTTATCTATCTAGTGGCGTTGTTGACAGAATGAGTGAAGGTCGAGAAGAGTTTTAGTGAAATACAGACTTTTGTTACAGATCGGTAATCTATTAGGAGCTGTGTATCTAAGGCTTGTGTTGTGTTAGAAGTTTAAATATTTATCTATCTAGTGGCGTTGTTGACAGAATGAGTGAAGGTCGATGCTACGGTAACTCATTTGCTAGAAATCGCATAATGCCCGGACAAGTCCCTTAAATGCTCATATGAAATGATCACGGGCATATTATGTATATAGCCGTGTTACAAATTAGACACGCAATTTTTAAAAAGGCAATGACACGGTATTGTAAAAACATGGTTACAAGATTTTATTGTAATAAATACAACTCAAAGACATTCCACGCATTTAAAAGTATATACAGTCCGATATAAAAAGTGTCACATGCACAATTAACAAATAGCATCACACACACACACACACACACACACACACACACACACACACACACACACACACACACACACACACACGATAAAATAGATAATTATAGATAATTAACAAGTACATAGGCTACATCGTGAGCCACATGGCTGGCAGTATCGGTAGAGACCTTTTTTTAGGTAGCAGAGTTCCCTTTGTGGTGCCTAATGACGGCGAGTGCCGGGAATGAATTGTACGGGGTTCGGGGTCTAACCTCATCGATGTAGATACACCCGCGCTGGAGGTCATTTTTAATTCGTCTAAATGTTGTCTAGTAGTGGGATTACCCACAACAGTAGAGGGTATATTCAGCTCTGCCATAGCCCGCATAAACGATTCCCATCCCCTAGGTAAATTCCTGATGGTCAGAGCGTGACTCTGCGTTGTACTATGTACTAAATCCACTAAGTTAGACCCGGGTATTACAGAGCCTTTGAAAATAAATTCGTCTTTATCATTCCAGTCTGTCACGCTCTTATTCTGGAGTAGTCTGTTTAGTAAAAATTCAGCATTCTTTTTATATCTTTGGTTTATATGACCTACAATTTCAGCGATCTCGTGATTTTTTTTATCGGTGTCAGTATTTGGCGGCTGTTGATGCTCAGGACCCTGAGGGCTAACGAGATTTAAAGTTGATAATTCTTTCGAACTGCGTTTCGTATGTACCAAGTAGCGCTCCAGCACGTTGCTATACATTTTAATTTTCACATCGTCGGGGATGTCGCGTCGCTGTAAAACGGAGTTAATTTCAGCATCGTGGCGGCGAATAACAGTTTCGCGTATGCTCTCGGGGATTGGTGTCCTTAGCTTATGTAGCTCATGTTTGGGGACTAGATACATTTTCTCAGCATGCTCCATTATTTGCCCGCGAGCAGACTAGTTATTATGGGTATTGCAAACCCTAAAAGAGGACCGATAAAGCCGCCGGTCTGATTCAGTACACGTTTCTTTTTCTTTATGGACTGCGCTCTATCGCTCAAGGTTCTTATAGCTTTACGCCATTTCTTCAGTATGCCTTTTTGGCGCTCTTTCAACGGGATTCTGCCTTTTAAGATGTTTAAAGCAATCTCACCTATAGCGGTGATTAAATCCACGCTCGCATTGCGCAAAATAGATTTCCGGACGGATGGGGTTGCCTTCACCAGTGTTTTTAAGAGAGCCCAGTTACGCCGGAGTCTCTCGGACATCTTTACAGCACAACGCCCACAGCGTGGAATGTACGTGCCTGCATAAAATTCACTTTTTAGAAGCGATTTTCTTCTGCACATAGACAGCTGGTAACGCCGGTGGAAACAATCCCGTCCGTAAGCGGTGATCCTCCGGTGTATTAGCTCTCAAATCGACCAGCAAATACCCATAAGGCTCCCGCGTAGCATCCTCAAAGGCTTCTAGGAAAAAACGTGTTTTTCCGGGTACATCTGACGAGCTAGTGTTAAAATTTGTAATTTATCTCGAGGGTTGTTAAAAAGGACCATGTACTTTGTGTTTAAATTTATGGTGCGGCTTTTCTTACCCTGACAAAATATGTTTTGCACCAGGTAGAAAATACTGAGATTTCTGTGGTGCACATACTTGGTGAACGCTTTTTCTATCTCACAATTTTCGCTAGCGCTATCCATGAGATCATCAACAATCGCCAATTCACCTTGCCCGGTGGTAATAATTCATCATCTACGAATGTATTCGGCAGACCCTCCACAAATCTGGTGTTGGGAAAAGAGAGAGAGATTTCATCATATAGTTTCTGCCAGCATGAATAAAACCAAACAATATTATCCGGCTTGTGAGAAAAACTACTTTCAATATTATACAGCAATTGTTTTACAAAATAACTCTTTCCAGAATTAGACGGTCCCGCTAGAATGCACGAGAGCGGGTGTTGTAGCCTCGTGTCCATCACAATAGTGTGCTAATAGCCGTACGGCAGGGTGGTGAATTCGTCTAGTCGTCGACGCTTTGTGTAGACACACTTCTGGGTTTTTTGTAGGACACGGGATTCAATATTCCAATATTTTTTATCTCTCACAATGGACTGCTGCTGTACGACGATGCGCTTCTGAGTTTCTGCGTCTGAATTACGGGGGTAGTCCAGAACTAGATCTTTCAGACTGGTAAAATTGATAGATTGCGTGTTACCAACATTTAGTGTTATTCCCTTCACTTTTAAGACAGTCTTCCCTGTGTTGAGCTTGTACCCGTAAGTTTTGGGCCCTGCAGAAACAAACTCTGTGATGTATGTGCCCTCGGTATCTCACTCGTCAATTCCCCCAGGTAATCTCCTAGAGGTGGCTGCCACTCACCTTCCCTGTGCACAAAAATAACCGAATCTGTGTCGTGATAAAGGCACCTCTCCTGCAGCCTGTCCAGCAGAGAATAGAGCTCTAGCCGCGCATACGCTGTGGTAAAGCAGGCTATAAAGATGTTTGTGTTTCTGTTGACTGTGTGGTGCCCCTCCGCATATTTCCAGTTAATGGTAGCGGTTTCGTCATCGATAAAATCCAGCGTAGAAATGTCATAGTAGGGCAGGAAGAGATACCTAAAAAGCTCATCAGGATCCCTAACAATCTTGGTGCTTGGTAGATTGGCCTTCTGAGCAAACTTCCCCATAAAGAATTTAAGAAAAGTTTGGAGATCTGTCTTTTAGCGGGGTTGACGGCTATATTTTCAGGTCGCAACTGTACACCCTCTTTTCAAGAAATCTGTCAATGTACTGCTTTTTCTTGGTATCATCGGTGCACCAGCTAGGATACCCTGACGACTCCTGCTTATCCCTAAGGTGTAATTTAATGTAGCGGGCAAACAGATCATCGCTGGTGTTTGGAAAATGCCATATTTCATAGATGTGGGCGATCCGGTACCCTTTATCTATCGCCAGCTCGAGCTCTATAGTGCACCAGGTACCTGTCAGGGAGCGTTCTTCATCACTATGCCTGCACTCCTCTGCCTGGGAATTTACAGCGCATGTATAGCAAAGGGGGAACATCAATTTTTTGTCGAGTTTTACCGGTAGAACGGGAAAAAATAAATCTCTCGGGGGATAGACCTTGACTCTAGCTAAGCCAAAGTATTTTTTAATGAAACCAAAGTTGTCATAGATGATATCGGGGTGACCTACAGGGTATGTTTTAGTTTTGTTTACAAAGGGGTACAGGCTTGTGAAGTCGTAGTAATGTAAAGTCTCACCAGCTTCCACCTGGTGATAGAGCTTAATGGCGTTAGTTCGACCCCCATAAAGCGCATCGCGGGGGTCTAAGGGAGCAGGGAAATCCATTTGCTGGAGAAATGCCTGGAGGTTAGAATTGCTTTTAGCCATTTCACGCCACTCGTGCTCCCATATCACTCTTATGGTGTACCCGCGCAGCTGCAGGTAACGCTTTTTAGCTAAAAATGCATGATATAATTGACCGTAGGTGGTGTTTGTAACTTTATTTGTATCATTCTCATTATAGCATGATGGGCACCCGTGGAAAAAACAGCCTTGAAATTCAAAAGCTATGTGCTGGCCGTTAACATAGGCATAACCATCTAGAAAATACTGACCGAGTTGTTTCTCACCCCTCTTAAGGCATGCTGAATGTCAATGTTCTCGGTATGCGCTACATACATGAGCCATTGTATAGCGGCGGATGAGTAGCGCTTTTTCGTCTTGTGATAATTATCACCCGGTAAAATGGCGATCGTTTTTTCTGGTAGAAATTTAAACCGGTACATTGACATACATACAGAGGCCAGGGTGATGAACTGAAAAGGGTCAATACAGCTGCTCTCCACAACCATTTCTTTTTGAATGTCGCAGTATTTTTTAACACTTTTCAACGTCATTTCCATAATGCGCTCTCTATAGATCTCACAGGCTCGTCTCAAAATTTCAACATCCTGTTTACAGTATGATTTTAGTTCACTCTTGAAGTCAAAAACTGTATGTTTCTCACCCTCATGCCAGGACAGGAACTCTACCTTCTCAACCGGTGCCATGTACTCTAACCCATAATATTTCACATCGGGTATAGGACCTACATAGTTTTGGTTTTCTCGGGTGTTAAAAAAGTGTGGAAAATGACCTTTGGCACCTGAAAAGCCCATGGCCTGAGGTAATTTACTGAGCTTCATGGGGATAAAATTTAGTGAGTCTATGAATCTTATAGACAAATCGGGCACCGTCACACACAAGAGGCGGCCACCTTGGGCTATCAGCTTTACCTGTAGTTTTTCAAAAATCAGCTCCTTAACAATAAAGTAAGAATCATAGCGCCCTGCATTGTGGGCTATAAATGTATACCCTGAAAATTTCCCGCTGGTAAAGAACAGTAAAAAGTCATGCGTGCAGCTATCACCTTCAAACTCCCAGGACTGTTCACCACTCAGAGTTGTGGCATAAATGTAATTTGGGATGTGTGTGCCTGTCTCTTGCATACATTCAAAATCGTAAAAGATATAACAATCTGTTTCGTCCTCCGGTACATAGCGTCGCATATAACAGAGGTGGGCGTCAAATTTATTTACACGTGTACGACATACGGTGCAACGTAGCCCCGCACATTCATGCACGCCCTCGCTATTCCTGAACACAAAGCGGTGGCACTCATCACAAAATATTTTAAGCCTGCAGAATGGCGGATCATTCAGAGCTAATTGTTTGTGGCGCTCTAAACACTCACTAGAGCGACAATGAACCCGACATACGGGGCACCGTGGTGTTTGTTGTACACCGGCACACTCCACACAATCCACTCTTTGACAAGCTTTACAAAAATATTGACATGAATGGTTGTTCTTGTTAGTGTACAATGAATTGCAGAGCTCACAAAAGTACTTAGCACCGATAAAACCTTTTATATTCTTGATACCGTAGTAGTGGTTATCATGGAACAGTACGTATACGATTTTACCACTAGCTGCATTGTCGGTCTGAAAGTAGCGCCAATCACCCTGACTGTAGTACAGTACTTTAATGGTGACACCCAAATAGCTCTCAAATGCTGGAATGTCGCTAAAACTCACTAATCGATCATCTGGAATCCCCAGCGTCGTGTGTATGTTTTTAGAGCGATTCAGTAAAACCGCATCACCGACATCAGCGTCCTCAATCAGGGCGCACACACTAGCGGCCAAACACAGATTTGTACTGTAATTGTTAAAATCATACAGCCACCGCATCTTTTGTTTAATGATTCGGCTGCTCGCTATAGATTTCAAGCGTCTTTTTACACCGACTCTCTGGTTTTTTACACCGCCTCGACGGTTTTTAACAGTGGTGATGACTAGTTTTAGGGTATTACTAGCCAAGCATTCAGCATTACTTTGAAGCGTGCGAGCAACAGCATTTAAAAAAGATTCAGAATTAAAATCCTCGCGGCTCTGCTTTGTAGTGAAAATGGGATCTAAAGCGTCGCCACCTTCAAGCCTTAATTGCACAAAATCTCCAGGATCGATATCCCTGATGACTATCCAGTAATGACTGAATACTGTCGTGAACAATGTTCACAGCCTCGACAAACGAACGTACACGCTCCAAATTTACAAACCTAAAATGATCGGTATGTATGCGTGCACTGAAATTACGGTTGTCCCTCTGGTGATGATGGTAGTGTTGTAAAAATACTGTATGATCTGATCCCCTCACATCATCAGCAGAGTTAGCATCCGCAGCAGAGGCTTGTGAGCTTTGTGCATCGGAACGGACGTCATTTTCAGGGACATCAGGGCTATGTGAGACAGGAGCATCTGTGTGTGGTGGTTCCTGGGTTGTCTGTGGTGATATACCAGGACAGATGCCTCCACCCCGCCACCTAGCGCATAGTGCGCGTCGAGCACTGACCAGTAGTTTTATAGCTCGTTTTATAACTCTGGACCTATTATAACGGGCTGTTTTAGTTGGTTTATGCAGACCCGAACCGATCATATTTAGTCATAACGGGTTAGCACCATCTGGTATCTCGGTGTCTACTTGCAACCCGCGAAGCGCGTATAGCTCTGACTTACAGGCATCTGTTGTGACTACTTCAGACAGCAATCTTTCAAAAGTATTACAGAAAAACAATATTTTGGGTAACCAGATTTTGTAACGTAAGTAACGATCTAGCTGGTCCTTAAACACTGAGGCTTCGGCAGGGGCCCAGCCGACGGCGTCATACATATGCGCTGTAGCGGGTACAGATACAGAATTCCCACTGTTAACAGCTAGAGTGTCCGCAGAACCAGCAGCGCTAACAGGCACAGAGACCGCAGAATCCGCACTGCTAACAGGTACAGAGACCGCAGAATCCGCACTGCTAACAGGTACAGAGACCGCAGAATCCGCACTGCTAACAGGTACAGAGACCGCAGAATCCGCACTGCTAACAGGTACAGAGGCCGCAGAACACGTACTGCTAACAGCTACAGACACATCTGTATGAAGCCTTGGCTTTTTACACACTTTATGCTTAGTCGTTAACGGTCTCTTTAACGGTCTCTTTAACCCCATCACAACATTAACTGGATTAGATACAGCAGCGTGAGATGTGGTGGGCAAATTAATGCTATCCGACAGTTCAACAGATGTGTTGTTAGCGTTCACAGTTACAGATGCCGGTAAAGGGTGTATAGTATGAGTGGTCCGTATAATGATCGGTTCTACGTTGTGCTTCTTACCATCAGCGAGCTGATCAATCTCACGGTCAAGCGCCTCACGAGTCTGACGGGTTGTGGGATTCATGGCGGGAAATGTGACTGGTGATGTTTCTGAAGCACACGTAGTTCTCTGCGCGTGTTTACGTGGCCGCTCCTGTACTTCAGAGTATAGTTCAGCGTCATTCACAGCACCGCTGGATGGTTGCGCGGTGCTTGAATGGGACACCACGCCCGGCATCAGATAGAACTGCTGTTGCGTCTGTGGTACATCAGGGGCCATAGGTGTCTGTATCGGCGTAAGGAACGGCTCTGCGTTGTTCTCGTTGAGACGTAGTGTTTGCAGAGGGGTCGTGGTTATTTTTCTCTCGGCTTTAGATTTATCTGTGGATGAGATTGTATATGTGTCAAGCTGACTTTACAACTATCTTTAAGGAAAGATTCTACATGTAACGACTACGTGCGGAACATCGCGATCCTAGCTGTGACAAGAGTGACATACGGTGTATTAAGACTAGCCTGATATATCAAAATATACACTTACCGGTTAACGATGATGCCTGCACGGTTGTGGTATTGGTTTCTGGGACGTCTGATGCGTTCTCCACTAGCAGGTGTATATTCTCTTTTGTAAATATCATCCTCCTAGATTTCACTTTACGCGCTATAAATAATAATAATCATTAGAAGGGCCATCAACAATTTTCTCCATTCGTTTGGGCAAAACAGTTTTTCATGCGCCACGTACCTTTATCTTTCTTGACCGCCGCCAGGCTCCGCTTTTTAGGAGCTTTAGAAAATGCGATGTCTTCTAGGGCTCTGTTAGTGCACGGGTTCATAGGCATTTCGGGCGAGTCCAACTCCGCTATCATCGCTACATCTGTAAGGTGTTAATATTCACTTACACGCTTAAATTCACATAGTTAAGAGTTATATATAGACGTATATATATATATATATATATATATATATATATGCAGACATGTAGAAACACAGCGTACCCTCGATGCCCGGCGCTGAAAGTCCGTCCCAGGGCCCTGCAGCGCCAGAACTGCTGCAAACAGCATCGGTTAAAATACAGGCCTCGGGATCCGAATAGTTCAAGGTGGCGAATATCTCATCAGGCAGGTCACAGCTCATTATACTCGGTTCTTAAAGAATAAAGCAAAAATAATATGCAAAAACAACTCTATATATCTATATATACACACACACACACACATACACACACACACACACACACACGCGCACACACACACACACAGCTGTATTTATTACTGGTAACAGAGAGAACACGCCCTCTGTCAATACCATGAACTGCTAGATAGAAAAAAATCTATTAATGTTTTACAGAGACATCATGGCTGCTAAGGGCCCTGAAGCAATATTAAAGAAGCAATATTTCACGCCCGAAGCCCCGGCATCATTCACGGGCGTTACAAACCTATACAGATCGGTTAGAACGTGTGGTATAAAACAACATGAGGTGATCGATTGGCTGAATAAACAAGATGCTTACACCCTTCATAAGCCTGTAAGGACAAGATTTTCCACCAATAAAATCTTTGTCTCGGACGTTGATTCACAGTGGCAGGCTGATTTGGTTAGCTTAATTGAATATTCTAGGGAAAACGACACCGTGAAATATCTATTAACCGTGATAGACGTACTATCCAAATACGCCTGGGTAGCCGCCTTGCCCGACAAAACCGGTGCGTCTGTAGCTCGGGCGTTTGAGTTAATATTTGAAAGCGACCGCCGTACGCCGCAGAAACTACAGACGGATCGTGGCAAAGAATTTATGAATTCACACATGAAGCGTGTTTGTAAAATGCATAAAATTCACCATTTCTTCACCAACAATACCGTAAAGGCCGCTATAGTTGAGCGATTTAATCGTACATTAAAAACACGTATGTGGCGCTATCTGACGAAGCATAATACCTTTAGGTATATCGATATTTTACCTGGTTTGGTTCACAGTTACAATCACACCTTTCACACAACGATACAGACAAGGCCGTGCGATGTGACAAAACAGAACTCGTTACAGATATGGAAAAATATTTATAGCGGTATCGTGGCTAAAAAACGTATTAAGCCATCTTTAAAAATTGGAGATCATGTCAGAATATCACGTTTTAAGAACCCTTTTACGAAGGGTTATGAGCAGACATTCAGCGAGGAGATATTTTTAATTAGCGACATTTCCAATAAATTTCATAAGCCTCTCTATAAAATTAACGATTTAGCG
Organism: Oophaga sylvatica; assembly: GCA_033576555.1. Classification (NCBI taxonomy): domain Eukaryota; kingdom Metazoa; phylum Chordata; class Amphibia; order Anura; family Dendrobatidae; genus Oophaga; species Oophaga sylvatica. The sequence goes on along the minus strand of JARQOD010000176.1, from coordinate 171,388 downwards.
GGCGACGCTATCGATGGATCATTTTATAAGGAGGAGCTGCAAAAAATACATTTCAATGAAAACCGCGTCTACCGCGTTGAGGCGATTTTGAGAAAAAAACGTGTCATGGGGGCGATTCATTGCTATATTAAATGGAGAGGTTATCCTGATAAATTTAATTCGTGGGTACCAGCGTCGGCGCTGACGGACATATAACCATGGAGTCCGAATCCTTCTTTATCACCCTACCCTCCAACGCTTCTGGCGATATATATCCGGAAAACACAATCGCCGAGTATACCACAAAATTATCTAAACCCGTTCAGCTTTCAGGACAATACGAAGTTGCTCTAACTGAGATTCAATACCCCCATACATGGTACACATTTGAGCGGGGTGAAGGGAATTTCTATATAGGCAAGCGGGGAGATGTGTTGCAGGAATATTATGTGAAGCCAAGTTTTTATAACACGTGCACCGACCTCATACGTGCTATTAATGAGAGAATTGATATTTTGAAGCTTGCCAGCGACGGATTTAAGCTGCGCTATGACGAAGTGCGGAGGAGTGTTACCCTACCGGATTCCTCCACGATACAGTTTGCCCGGGTCAGAAATTGGGACATATTTTAGGCCTCCAGCCATACATCGAAGCGTATGATAATAACCAGACTGAGCGGAAGAAGATTTATGCCGATATAAAAGCTGGTTTTTATACATTATTTATTTACAGCGACATCATCCAGCATCAGCTTGTGGGTGGCAGCTACGTACAACTTCTGAGAACGGCGCAAATAAGCGGCAAGAGCGGTGAAATTACAACGCTTCAATACACACGCCCCGATTACGTGCCCTTATGCAAGCATCATTTTGACTCTGTAACAATCTCTATCTTATCGGACCAGGGAACTCCCGTTAAATTCAAGTACGGAAAGTGTATTGTGAGACTATATTTCCGGAAGAGACGCGATTAGCACGCTAGAAAATGGTGGCTCAGAGGCCGTACGGGGACCCAGCTGTTTATGCCCGCTACTATATTGCACAGTCTGGGCAAGGATTAGAGGGGTTCAGCGGGAGCGAGTACATGTACGGATCGGGTCTGGCTGGGATATTTAAAGGTTTATTTCGACGTGCTGTACCGCTTTTCAGAAGAGGCTTAGAATTGGTAAAACCACACGTGAAGACGGCTGTCAAAAACATTGCTAAAGACGCCGTCACATCTGTTTCGTCATCGCTTATGAATCGTATAAATACCACCCCGAGCAAGGTGGCGCGGGTCTAGTTTATGTCGCTAAAAAACAGCATAAAAGAAAGCGACGCTCATGCCCCGCTTTACCACCGATCCTCATGAATAAAAAACCAGTCAAGCGTCGTCCCCGTCAGAAACGTGTGAGACGTACTGCTGAGGACATCTTCTGATCAACATGGCTTTCCTGCACGATGCTTCTGTAGAGTGTGCTAAATCTGAACTGGATATTTTTGGCATACCGCCGACACAGACGAGTATAGAGAAATCCCTATTTGTAGAAGTTCAGCCGATTGCCGCTCTAGCGGATAATGCCCCGTTGGAATTTTTCATATCGGGTAGCGGGGATTATTATTACGACCTGAATAACACCCTTCTGTACATAAATTGTCGCATCGTCAAGCAGGATAATTCGAATATCGCCGATGACGCCCGTGTAGCCCTCATAAACTATCCTCTAGCCACTCTCTTTAATCAGGTCGATATTACTCTGGGGGACCGAGTTATCTCACAATCGGACAATCTCTACAGCTATAGAGCGTACATAGAGACTCTCTTAAATTACAGTTCACAGACGCTGTCCTCGCAATTTACTGCCGGATTGTTCTATAAAGACACAGCTGGTCACCATAATGACCGAAGCTTGGATGGCCCAAATGCAGGATTTATTAAAAGAGCCGCTGCAACCCACCGCTCCAAACCCCTGGACCTCATTGGGCCAATTTTTGGTGATATATTTAATCAACCAAAGCTAATATTGAACGGACTCGATCTTAAGGTTAAGCTAACGAGAAATAAGGACGCTTTCTGCCTCATGTCGGCTGAGGCCGATCCGCTGAAAGTGCAAATTATGCAAGCCACTCTCTTTGTAAAGAGAGTACAAGTATCCCCAGCGGTCCGAATAGGCCACAGTCAGGCCCTCTTGGCAGCGACAGCCAAGTACGCTATTGACAGGACATGCATGAAAGTGTACAGCATAGCCGCTGGAACCCGGATCACGAACCACGAGAATCTCTTCCTAGGCCAGATACCGAAAACTGTTATATTGGGTTTTGTAGATAATGAAGCATTTAGCGGGTCTTACGCCAGAAACCCCCTGTTCTTCCACCACTACAACGTCAATCACGCAGCCCTCTACCTGGACGGACAACAGATCCCTGCGAGGCCTTATAACCCTAACTTTAATGACTACTTAGCCGTCAGAGAGTATATGGCTCTCGCACATATATCAGGCAAACAGAAAGCTGATTGTGCCATGGCCGTGGATCGTGAAGAGTTTATGTCCGGATTCACTCTGTTTGCGTTTGATTTATCAGTTGATCAGGAACCCGGCGGCCATTTCTCCCTCATTAAAACAGGTAACCTACGTGCTGAAGTCCGGTTTGCAGTAGCGACACCCCATACGATAAACATGCTTGTTTTTGCAATCAACCCGACCATTCTGGAAATTAATAATAGAAGAGAGATCTTGTACGATTTTAATTAGTGATGGATAGCCTACAACTCACGACCATACTGAAGGGGGATAGCTTTACAGAGCGTGTGTTTGGCGGTGTGTTTCCGTGTGATTTGCTTCCACCACATCGGGTAACTCATCGTCCTGTCGGATTCATCGTAAGTACAGACCCCGCACACCAACCTGGCAAACACTGGATATTAATTGTGCTCTGTGACGCCAAGAAAGCCATATTTTTTGATAGCTACGGATTATGTGCTGACAACGCTATCTTTCCGAGAGAGTTTGTGACTTTCCTGAACACGAATTGTGAGACTTATTATTATCAAAGCAGCCAGATCCAAGACACGTTTAGCACCGTCTGCGGTCACTACTGCGTGTACTTTTTACATTTTTTAGCTCGGAACATACCGTTCAGTAAGATATTGAAGAAGTTTTCGGCTGATAAAACGCGTAATGATACAATTGTGAGAAATTTTATTGGTGATAGAAGATCAAGTTTAAAAACACACCACTACTTCTGCTGGAACATACATCAAACTTGCTCTTGTCTAGAGAGAACAGATTGTGAGAAATTTTATTGGTGATAGAAGATCAAGTTTAAAAACACACCACTACTTCTGCTGGAACATACATCAAACTTGCTCTTGTCTAGAGAGAACAGCATAATCGGACTGTATATACTTTTAAATGCGTGAAATGTCTTTGAGTTGTATTTATTACATAAAATCTTGTAACCATGTTTTTACAATACCGTGTCATTGCCTTTTAAAAATCGCGTGTCTAATTTGTAACACGGCTATATACATAATATGCCCGTGATCATTTCATATGAGCATTTAAGGGACTTGTCCGGGCATTATGCGATTTCTAGCAAATGAGTTACCGTAGCATCGACCTTCACTCATTCTGTCAACAACGCCACTAGATAGATAAATATTTAAACTTCTAACACAACACAAGCCTTAGATACACAGCTCCTAATAGATTACCGATCTGTAACAAAAGTCTGTATTTCACTAAAACTCTTCTCGACCTTCACTCATTCTGTCAACAACGCCACTAGATAGATAAATATTTAAACTTCTAACACAACACAAGCCTTAGATACACAGCTCCTAATAGATTACCGATCTGTAACAAAAGTCTGTATTTCACTAAAACTCTTCCCCAGTACTAATATAAGTGTAGATACAACGCCAAGCTAAAAATATATATACTGAATAAAACTATAAGATGAGCGTCGTAATTCCAAATGTGCTATAAGATGATACTTCAATAAAAGTTTCTCTCCTCTTTAATACACTAATACTCCACAGAATAATCTAATCCAGTGGATAAAATATCAATAGACCTGAATAAATCACTTTGATTGAAATTCACAAATCCAGCAGACCAGATTTCGCAGACTGAGCAAAGTTCAGCCAGGGGCGTGACGACCTGGATCAATCTGACAGGGAGACGGATTAAATGATAGGGGGCGTGTCGACCTGTCAGATTTGAGTTTGACGAATAATGGAACTACTATACTACTCATGTAGACTGAGGATGAACAAGTCTTACTTGAGGACGGGCCACAGTAACAGTAACAGTAAAGTAACCCTTTAAGTAGAGCCAATTATGGGAGCGGTTGACTCCCTTTCTGAACAGTACAATCTAGGTGAACGAGAGTTTCCAGCAGTAGATGCACGTGGGGAAACTTCTGATTCTTTCCTACAAAATTGAATTCATGACGTTATCATCTCTCAGGATATGCAAGTTACGATTTACAATATTGGAGATGACTTTAAAATGAATACTAGAAGTTAAAAGTAAAGTAGGTTTATGGGATGAAGTAGTATTATTATTGATGGGAGTTTCATTCATAGATCCAATCTAGTCTTTGAGTTTACAATATTCACTGCACGATTTAAGGACCAGGTGGGATCATTTATATTTTTTAAACACTGCAGTCTTGAATGCGATTCCTTTTGAAAAGAAGATGGGTTACTGCAGTTTCTCTTGGCCCTGATTCGCCGACAGGAATAGAATTAATAGTATGTGGCAGATGAAAACTGTGGGCATGTAAAATTGTATTCCCCTCAGTTGCTTTTCTGCGTGCACTACTATCGACGGGAAAACCATGTCTTCCCATCAAGTGTGCATCCAGAAAAGTAATGGAATCCAGGTGAAAAAAAACTAGTGAAAAGATGATTGAATTGATTCTTGTTTAAATAGTCAAGAAAAAGGAGGTACCCGTATATACTCATGTATAAGCCGACCCGTGTATAAGCCGACCCCCCTAATTTTGCAACAAAAAACTGGGAAAACTTATTGACTCGCGTATAAGCCTAGGGTGAAAAATGATTATGCCCCCATATGATGCTCCACAGATTATGCCCCCATATGCTCCACAGATTATGCCCAATATGCTCCACAGATTATGCCCCCATATGCTCCAGATTATGCCCCCATATATTCCACAGATTATGCCCCCATATGCTCCAGATTATGCCCCATATGTTCCACAGATTATGCCCCCATATGCTCCAGAATATGCCCCATATGTTCCACAGATTATGCCCACATATGCTCCATATTATGCCCCCATATGTTCCACAGATTATGCCCCCATATGCTCCATATTATGCCCCATATGCTCCATATTATGCCCCATATGCTCCATATTATGCCCCATATGCTCCATATTATGCCCCCATATGCTCCAGATTATGCCCCATATGTTCCAGTTTATGCCCCCATATGCTCCATGTTATGCCCCATATGCTCCAGATTATGCCCCATATGTTCCACAGCTTATGCCCCATATGCTCCATATTATGCCCCCATATGCTCCAGATTATGCCCCATATGTTCCACAGTTTATGCCCCATATACTCCATATTATGCCCCCATATGCTCCAGATTATGCCCCCATATTATGACCCCATATGCTCCAGATTATGCCCCATATGTTCCACAGTTTATGCCCTCATATGCTCCATATTATGCCCCCATATGCTCCAGATTATGCCCCATATGTTCCACAGTTTATGCCCTCATATGCTCCATATTATGCCCCCATATGCTCCAGATTATGCCCCATATGTTCCACAGCTTATGCCCCCATATTATGCCCCCATATGCTCCAGATTATGCCCCCATATGCTGCACAATTATGCCCCACAGTATAGGCCTCATATGCTGCTGCTGCAAAAAAAAAAAATGACATACTCACCTCTCGTCGCTGGGGGCCAGGTGCCGGTGTCCTCAGCAGGCGGGGGGTGTCACCGCTCGCTCAGGACCCCGGCACCTGAGATATTTACCTGTCCCTCGGTCCACCGCAGCGCACTGCTCCGACTCCTCTGTGTGTGAATGATCAGGCAGGGCACACACTAACGACGTCATCGCGCCCTCTGCCTCATCATTCACACACAGAGGAGTCGGACCGAGGGATTAGTGCGCTGCGGTGGACCGAGGGACAGGTAAATATCGCTATACTCACCCCTCCGCCGCGCGTCCCTGCAGTCTCTCCTCTTCTCCCGGCGCTCTCCACAGCGCTTCAGTCCTGCAGCGGTCACGTGCTACCGCTCATTAAAGTCATGAATATGTGCATATTCATGACTTTAATGAGCGGTGCCATATGACCGCTGCAGGAAGGAGCTGGAGATCGTGGGAGAAGCAAGGGGGCTGCAGAGACCGCGGCCACGGAGAGGTGAGTATAATCCGACACTCCGCTCCCCCTCCCCCGCCGACCCCCGTATATGACCCGCGTATAAGCCGAGAGGGGGACTTTCAGCCCTAAAAAATGGGCTGAAAATCTTGGCTTATACATGGGTATATACGGTATGTCAGAAACTTGATCGTCAGAAACAAGAAGCAAATCGTCTATGTATCTTGCATACCATTTCATAGATTTTAAAAAGGGTTAAAATGTTATAAATATGGTATTCTTCCCACCATGCCATGACTAAATTAGCTACTGACGAGGAAATTTTACACTTATGGAAACTACTATTTTGCTGAATTTTTTTTTTAAAACATAAAATAGTTTTCTGTTTACAGGAAAGATAATACTGATTTAATGAAATTCTGGAGCTGCATAGTGTAGGAATTATATTTGGATAAATGGTGACTAACAGTGTGGAAAGCTGTGTGATGTGGTATGCTGGTATAACGCTAAACCACATCACAAGTGTGCCAAGACCAGTTGGTATCCAAGCATGTATCCTAAAACATTTCCAATACGTCCTTTGAATCATGTAAATAGCCTCAGATACACTGGACCAGAGGCTGTAGAGCCAAATTCAGCCACTGACCCAAATGCTTTCAGGGAACCAATGCCAGAAACTATGGGACAGATTGGTGGGGGAAATATCGTTTTGCGTGTTTTGGGAAGAGAATGCATTATAGTAATTGTATTTTTTCAAAATGAGATAGTCCAAACCTTCATGAACAATGCACTCACATAGTGTCACGCTGTCTCTGTATACAGGAGGACCGGGGTCTATGCTGACCCTAAGCTGGGGTCCTGACTAATCCCTCTACCTGGAGGTACTGTTGATGGTACAGAGGTCCAGGCCGCCAGCGTAACCCTATCTCCTGTGAATCCCTAACACCTGTAATCTAGTCCTGAGAAGGACCCTGATTACCACCACAGGGAACAGGAAGGTAACTGCCTTCACACACAGTATAAGACAAACGAGACAGTACAAGGGGTAAAATAAAAGACCACCTTGCATACAAAACTATCACTACAGAGGGAACACCAACGGGTAAGGAGATAAATAATAAAGCGAGGAGAGGAGAAAACCACAACAGTTACTCTTAGCTTTAGACTTCTCAATACGATCCGCTCTGCTGGTCTGCATGAATGCTTTCACCGACACTTCCCCAGCAGACAGGCAGGTATATGAAGGAAACCAATTACCACAACATTAATTGCAGCTGAGCGAGGCTGGTCTAGTCCAGCACAGAGAGAGAAAGAATTAACTCCCTCTCTGCCGAAAAACACCCAGCACCAGAAACTCAGCTGTGAGAAGTCAGGGTGTGCAATCGCGACGATCTTCGCAGCGACACACCCGTGACAGTACCCCCCCTTCTACGAGGGGCCTCCGGACCCTCAGGGCCGGGTTTATCTGGGTGAGTAGTGTGGAAGGCCCGAACCAATCGGTCTGCGTTAATATCCGACACAGAAACCCACGTCCTCTCCTCAGGACCATACCCCCTCCAATGAACAAGGTACTGAAGGGACCGGCGATTCAGACGTGAATCGATGACTCTCGACACCTGGAACTCCAAGTTACCATTGACCACCACAGGAGGAGGAGGTAAAGGTGAAGGTATCACCGGCGCCACATACCTCTTAAGCAACGATCTGTGGAACACATTATGAATTTTAAATGTAGGAGGGAGGTCAAGACGGAATGCAACCGGATTAATTATAGCACTGATCTTGTATGGCCCGATGAACCTGGGACCCAGTTTCCAGGAGGGAACCTTAAGTTTTATATTTTTGGTAGACAACCATACCAGATCGTTCACACTTAGGTCCGGACCAGACACTCTCCTCCTATCAGCCATACTTTTGTATCGGTTCCCCATAGTACTCAGATTATTCAGCACTCCTCTCCACACTGAAGCAAGCGACGACGAAAATCGTTCCTCCTCAGGAACCCCAGAAGAGCCCCCCCTATTGAAAGTACAAAACTGGGGGTGAAAACCATATGCCCCAAAAATCGGGGACTTACCAGTGGACTCGCTCCGCCTATTATTTAGAGCAAATTCCGCCAGAGGCAAAAAAGAAGCCCAGTCCTCCTGGTTCTCTGACACAAAACACCGGAGATATGTCTCCAAGCTCTGGTTCAGACGCTCTGTCTGACCATTGGTCTGCGGGTGAAAAGCCGATGAAAATGACAACTGCATCCCCCGCCGTGTACAAAATGCTTTCCAGAATTTGGACACAAACTGAGACCCCCGATCCGACACCACATCGGAGGGTACCCCGTGAAGCCTTACAATCTCCCCAATAAACACCTGCGCAAGAGTTTTAGCATTAGGAAGAGCAGGAAGAGCGATAAAATGTGCCATCTTGCTGAACCTGTCCACTACAACGAGTATGACTGTTTTACCCGAAGATGGCGGGAGGTCCGTAATGAAGTCCATAGATAGATGAGTCCATGGACGCTCCGGGATCTTCAAAGGTAAGAGGGTCCCCGACGGACGGGTATGTGGGGTCTTAGAGCGCGCACAAACCTCGCAGGACGCGACAAAAGTTACCACCTCCTTATGTAAGTTAGGCCACCAAAACCGACGCGAGAGGAGATCCTCAGTTGCTTTACTCCCTGGGTGTCCTGCCAAAGCTGAATTATGGTGTGCCTCGATCACCTTTTGTCGCAACTGATTTGGAACAAACAGTCTCCCTGGAGGTCCTACAGGGGCGTCCCCCTGAGCCTCCAATACCTCCTCCTCAAGCTCAGAGCATACTGCCGACACCACCACCCCCTCCTGAAGGACCGGAACCGGGTCCTCCGTATTCCCAGCCCCTGGGAAACAGCGAGATAAGGCATCCGCCTTAACATTTTTTGAGCCAGGACGATATGTGACGACAAAATTAAACCTGGTAAAAAACAACAACCACCTAGCTTGTCTGGGATTCAGACGTTTAGCGGACTCTAAATATAGCAGGTTTTTGTGATCGGTAATGACGGTGACCGGGTGGACTGCCCCCTCCAAAAAATGACGCCACTCCTCAAAAGCCAACTTAATGGCCAAGAGTTCCCTATTGCCGACATCATAATTCCTCTCAGCGGACGACAATTTTTTAGAGAAGAAGGCGCACGGATGCCATTTACCAGGGGACGAACCTTGTGACAATACTGCTCCTACCCCTACCTCGGAAGCGTCCACCTCAACAATGAACGGCTGTGACGCATCAGGTTGAATAAGTATGGGTGCTGAAGCAAAACATTTTTTCAAAGAGGAAAACGCTTGACAAGCCTTGTCAGACCACTTTGAAAAATCCGTCCCTTTTTTAGTCATGTCTGTGAGAGGTTTAACTATGGACGAAAAATTACGAATGAATTTCCGGTAGTAGTTAGCAAACCCCAGGAAACGTAATGCCTTAAGATCCTCTGGCAGATCCCACTCAAGGACTGTCCGCACTTTCCCAGGGTCCATACGAAAACCGGATGCTGACACCAGGAACCCTAAAAACTGAAGTTTCTGTACGGCGAACACACACTTCTCCCATTTTGGCGTACAGTTTATTATCCCGCAAGATCTGTAACACCTGCCTAACATGCTCCTGATGAGACACAAGATCTGGCGAGTAAATTAAGATATCATCCAGATATATGACCACAAACTGTCCCATTAGGTGGCGAAAGATGTCATTTACAAAGTGTTGAAACACCGCCGGGGCAATACTCAGACCAAATGGCATGACAAGGTTCTCATAATGCCCCTCCGGAGTGTTAAACGCCGTCTTCCACTCATCCCCCTCCCTCATCCTAATCAGATTGTACGCCCCCCTGAGATCCAACTTAGAGAACCATTTGGCACCCACGATCTGATTGAAGAGATCGGGAATAAGTGGGAGCGGATACGGATCTCGGACCGTAATCCGATTAAGCTCACGGAAATCCAGGCAAGGGCGTAGGCCTCCATCTTTTTTCTTCACAAAGAAGAACCCCGCGGCCACCGGGGAAGATGAAGGTCTAATATGCCCCTTAGCCAGACTCTCTGAAATATAATCCTTCATGGCCTGTCTCTCAGGACCAGAAAGGTTATACAACCTAGATTTCGGTAACTTGGCCCCAAGGAGCAAGTTAACAGAACAGTCATACTCGCGATGAGGAGGTAGTTCTTGACACCCTTTTTCCGAGAATACATCCTCAAAGTCCACCAGAAATGGAGGTAAGGCCCTAGGAGCGACCGCACCAATGACCGTATTCATGCAGTTTTTATTACAGAAATCGCTCCATTGGGTTATCTCTCTGGATTGCCAATTAATAACCGGGTTATGCTTAGTTAGCCAAGGCAGGCCCAGCACTATAGGAGTGGGAAGACCCTCCAACACATAACAAGACAACAGTTCCTTATGTAGCGCCCCCCTTGAAGATCTATGTTATGCACTGCTTGCACAAAACTTCCCTGACCGAGAGGTCTGGCGTCGATCGAGAATATGGGACGGGTTTAGCCAAGCCACTCAATCGTATACCTTGAACCCGGGCAAAGCGAGCATCCACCAGATTAGCCCCGGCCCCACTATCCAGAAGAACAGATATCCTCTCAGTTTTCGCACCCACCACCACCTCCGCCGGTACGAGAAACTGAGACGAACTTAGGGACGAAATACTTACTCCCAGATTGCCGTCCACCACACAATCTGGGATCAATAGTTTTCCGGCGACTTCTCACTCTGCAAAGGACGGGATGGACACCCCCTAATAAAATGTCCCTTTTTTCCACAGAAGAAACAACTTCTTGTTTTGTGGCGCCCCACCGATCCCCTCCCCCGGAATGATGTCCCTCCTAATTGCATAGGCTCCTCTGGACTGACCAGGGGAACCTCCGTATAAGGGACCCTTGAGGAAGGTGGAGTCATCACAGGGGCGAAGTTACCCCGCACCTCTCCCGAAGACGTCTGTCAATACGAATAGCAAGGGCCATAGCGGCTTCCAGTGTCGTGGGAGGGTCATACTGCGCCAACACATCTTTTAATTTGTCAGATAAACCTTGACAAAACTGGCTCCTAAGAGCCGGGTCATTCCACTGGGTGTCCGTGGCCCACCTACGGAACTCCGAACAGAATTCCTCTGCCGGACGATCTCCCTGCTGTATCTTACGTAACTTAGTTTCAGCAAGGGAGACCCGATCCGGGTCATCATATACAAGACCCAGAGCTGCAAAAAATCTATCCACTGACTGGAGAGCCGGGGAGCCCGGGGGGAGAGGGAACGCCCAGGATTGGGGGTCCCCTTGTAGGAGTGAGATGACAATTCCCACCCTTTGATCTTCACTCCCAGATGACCGAGGTCGCAGCCGAAAGTACAATTTACATGCCTCCCGGAAAGCAAAAAATTTGTCCCGCCCTCCAGTTAACCTGTCCGGGAGAGCTACTTTAGGTTCAGGTCTGGCTTGCTCCGGGGGGTACAAAACCTTGGTCTTAACGTCCCTCAGCTCCATGGACAAACTCTGCAACTGCTGAGCTAGACTGGCTACTGGATCCATGGTGGCTGGGGAGAATCTTTAGTGTGGTCGGTGAAAATGTCACGCTGTCTCTGTATACAGGAGGACCGGGGTCTATGCTGACCCTAAGCTGGGGTCCTGACTAATCCCTCTACCTGGAGGTACTGTTGATGGTACAGAGGTCCAGGCCGCCAGCGTAACCCTATCTCCTGTGAATCCCTAATACCTGTAATCTAGTCCTGAGAAGGACCCTGATTACCACCACAGGGAACAGGAAGGTAACTGCCTTCACACACAGTATAAGACGAACGAGACAGTACAAGGGGTAAAATAAAAGACCACCTTGCATACAAAACTACCACTACAGAGGGAACACCAACGGGTAAGGAGATAAATAATAAAGCGAGGAGAGGAGAAAACCACAACAGGTACTCTTAGCTTTAGACTTCTCAATACGATCCGCTCTGCTGGTCTGCATGAATGCTTTCACCGACACTTCCCAGCAGACAGGCAGGTATATGAAGGAAACCAATTACCACAACATTAATTGCAGCTGAGCGAGGCTGGTCTAGTCCAGCACAGAGAGAGAAAGAATTAACTCCCTCACTGCCGAAAAACACCCAGCACCAGAAACTCAGCTGTGAGAAGTCAGGGTGTGCAATCGCGACGATCTTCGCAGCGACACACCCGTGACACATAGTGACTGGAAAGATTTGGTGGAACCATTGGATAAGGGAATGTAAGTGTTAATATTAGACAACATTTGTTCAATGGTGATAACATAGTCTATTTCATTCATCACTACCACTGAGAGCTTGTTCTGTAAATTGTTTCTCTTTAAAGGAATTAGTTTGAGGAGAAATTTCCGCATTGGGACAATCATCATTATCTGTCCAAAAATGTATTTTTTTGTCAAATCTCGCACAAATCTGTTCATGTCCTTAGTAACAGAAAAAAAACATCAAATCTATGATTAGCTGGTGAAAAATTGAATACTTCTAGCACTGGGTTCGGCTCTGGCTCCTCAGACGATTCTTGAAAAAGGTGTTTGCTGTGCTTTCTAACCGCCTCTTCTCATTTTTTGAATATTTATTACATCTTTTATAGTTTCTTCTACTAATTAGATTGAGATTTATTGGAAGAATTGTTATGACTAATACAATTTTACATATATATATATATATATATATATATATATATATATTGTGATGTAGTGACCCATGCTGCAGCTAGGGGGCACTGTATGTGCTCCTCAAGATATGCATGGAGGCGTGATTTTGATGGTAAAAACAGTCCCCGGCATTGTTGTGAATGGCAGGTATGTGTCGCAGAGGTCCTCTGCGCTGTAAGCCAGTAATGTTGTTCTGGGACTTGTAGTCCCACAAGAGTTGTGTTTACTAGGGTGGCGTACAGGGTTATTCGGAGAGCTGGGTGGGACTGGCTAACGACACATACACTGCCCACTTGTGGTTGTGAGTTTTGAGGACCTGAAGTGAGGTCATGACCATGTGACCAGACCTCACCGGTGGGAGTGGTTGCAGATATGTAAGGAAGGTGTTTGGCACATGGAGAGAGAGTGTTGTGAGTCTGTCAGTCTGGACAAAGCGCCCATGTTTCCAGGCTGGACGTCGCACAGACTGGGAAAGCAGTGCTGGCGAGTCTGAGCCAGAGGAAAGGACGGGCTTGAAAACAGTGAGTGATATTGATCGGGGTCAGAGAGAAGTGTTTATTGGATACCTCTGAGGTTAAGAGGGATCAGAGAACCTTCGTGGCCAACAGGTGAAAGACAGGAGTCTGTGGTATGCTGACTGGGGTCAGAGAAAGACTGTGTTCATGCCCGTGAGAAGTATTTGTGAGAAAGAGACTGTGTTTTGATGTTTACTGGATACCTCTGAAGCTAAGAGGTCTCCGGGAACCTGTGTGGTCAACACCAACAGGTAATGGACAGGGATCCATGTGGTGCTGACCAGGGTCAGGAAGAGACTGTATTTGGTGTAATGGCTGCTGTAATAAACTAAACGGACTGTTGTTTTAACCCTGAGTGTGCCAGTGTTTACCTCCAAGACCAGCAAAGCGAGTAATCCCCCGTCCACAGACAGTGTGGAACGTTACAATATATATATATTTTCATATATAGAATTATGAAATGAGGAGATAAATTAAAATATAAAGCTAAATGTTACAGCTACCAGATCTTCCTCAACTATACAGGTGTAATGTATGTAGTACAGTTCATATAGCGTCTTGTGCTTGGGTGCGATGAAAATACATGAGACACAGGTTTGATATAGAAGGTCTTGTATTACTTCATACAAGTGGCAAAAATAGTCACACAGTTTGCAGATACAGAAGCAGGAGACACAGCAGGCCAGAGTAACTTAAGCTCAGCAATCACTCTCCACAACAGGTTCAGGATCTTCTTCTCTGTTACCGTAAGTCCATGCAAACGTGGATCTTTCAAAGAGCAGGGTTCCAGAGTCCACAAGTGTTCCAGAGTTCCTCAGTAGGAATAGCTGGAATACATAGTCCAAGGCTTCCAGGAGTCAGGTCACAGGTTCACTGCAGGCTAGATTCTGAAGCACTGATTGCTCAGCTGTGGCTGCTTAAGAAGCAAGAGGGAGAGAATCAGGGCGGGAACATGAAAGCTGAAAACTCCATATTGACTGAGGGCAAGATAGCTGCAGCAAGACAGAAGCAAAATGGCTGACGGAAAACTGAGTTTCAAGAACATGTACAAAGAACCTTACAACAGGTTCTAGGGCAGTATCTTAACATATAAACAATAAAAAAAAATATAGGTACCGATGGATATTAGTATTAAAGGTAGAAGTTTATTAATCTTAGGTTACAAGTTCTAAAGAGGTGGTCAGAAGCCTTTCTCTTCTATGTGGTCTGGTATCAGTTGCGGGTAGATGATGTTGTACTTGATTAGGACAGTTGAAGCGGGAACCATCCAGTCCCCAGCTGGTCTCATCTGATTAATAAGACACCACAATTATTACATTTGACATGCTTGGTGTTGGACGTTTGCCTTTGCAACTGTCCCGATCATGTACACCAGAGAAGTGCTGGTCATCTTTTGTTCACATAGCGGTTAGCCTAAATAAATGGTGAAATGTTTAGGATTGTTATATGCATTCTACTTGCTGATGTTTATTGATCATTACATACCGTACATTTCCTTATCATTATCATTTCATGTTCTAAATGGCTTTACCTTTCAGACTTGTGGCTTATCTTTTACTGTAACTTTTCTTGTACATTTCATCAATAAAATAATTTTATAAAATGTGAATTGGCTACTTCCCTGTGTAATTTTGCGATGTTTAAGAAAATATAATTTCTTTGTTAAACGTTTTCCTATTCTCAATATGAAAATGGCTTCTCCTGTGTGTATTCATTGATTCACAACAAGAGCGGATTTACAGGAACAACAATTCCCACATTCTGACCATGAAAATGTATTATCATGTGTGAATTCTCAGATGTGCAGAAAGATTTGATTTTGTGCCAAAACATTTCCCACATTCTGAACATGAAAACGGCTTCTCCCGTGTGTGAGTTCTCAGATGTCTAACGGAATCTCCCTTTTGAGTAAAACATTTCCCACACTCGTGACATGAAAATGGCTTCTCCCCTGTATGAATTCTCTTGTGTGCAACAAGATTTTTTTTGTATGCAAAGCATTTCCCACACTCTGGACATAAAAATGGCTTTCCCCCTGCGTGATCTCTGCTGTGTTTAAGAAGATCTCTTTTGCAAGGGAAAAATTTCCCACATTCGTGACATGAAAATGACTTCTTCTCTGTATGACTTCTTCTCTGATGTACAGTAAGATTTACTTTATGGGAAAAGCATTTCCCACAGTCCGAACATGAAAATGGCTTCTCACCTGTGTGAATTTTCTTATGTGAAGCAAGATTTGTTTTATTTGTAAAATGTGTCCCACATTCTGGACATGAAAATGGCTTCTCCCCTGTGTGAATTCTCTGATGTACCCTAAGATTTTCTTTCTTGGCAAAACATTTCCCACATTCATTACATGTAAATGGCTTTTCCCTTGTGTGAATTCTCTGATGTACAGTAAGATTTACTTTACTGGTAAAGCATTTCCCACATTCTGAACATGAAAATGGCTTCTCCCCTGTGTGAGTTCTTATATGTGTAAGGAGATGTCCTTTGCAAGTAAAACATTTCCCACATTCTGGACACGAAAATGGTTTCTCCCCTGTGTGAATTTTCTTATGTGCAACAAGATTTGTTTTGTATGTAAAATATTTCCCACATTCGTAACATGAAAACGGCTTCTCTCCCGTGTGAGTTCTCTTATGTCTAACAAGATCTCCTTTTTGAGTAAAGCATTTCCCACATTCTGAACATGAAAATGGCTTCTCCCCTGTATGAGCTTTTTCATGCTCAGCATCTCTTTTGTTATTTTCATTTTGCTTTACAGTCTGTAATGAATTTGAAGATGGAACCTGTTGATAAGGAATAGATGATAGATTTTTGCTGTGAAGGGCTGGAATAATGTGATGTTCTTCATATATATATGGTGTGATACCATAATCAGCTGCTTCAAAATCAGTAAATGCCGGATGTCCCTCTGACGCACAGTCATCTGCCAAGATAAAAAATATATACAGTATATTTTTCATAAATGCTGCCTTTTTAAACAAATTGTATTAAAAATGAATTATTAGGTGACTTCAATGTAATATCTGAAGTAATATCTGAAGTAATAGCTTAACATATTAGACAAAAGGTTGTGCTCTTTCAATTTTTAATTTCTCTTCTAATGCTAGTTGTCATAGATGGGACCAAAATCCATACTGAGCATTGAAGAATGGCTTAATTATAACTTGGGAAGGGAAAAAGAACTTTCATTTCATTCCAATCCCTATTCAACTATGATCCCCTGCTCTAAGGCTATGTGCCCACGTAGCAGAAATGCTGCGGAATTGTCCGCAGCATTTCCGCAACTCCCCGCCACGGGTAAAAAGCATGCGGAATTTGCATGCGTTTTCCCGCAAAACACAAGCGTTTTTAGCTTGCAGAATTCAAGCGCTTTTCCAAGTAATTTGAAGCATCACTTGAAAAAGTGATTGACAGGTTGGTCACACGTGTCAAGCATAGTGCTTCACAAGTGTGACCAACTTTTTACTATTGATGCCGCCTTCGCAGCATCAATAGTTAAAGATAAAATGTTAAAAATAATAATAAAAAAAATATTGATATACTCACCTCCTGTAGGCCACTGATCTTCTCAGCAGCGTTGTCGGCAAGTTCCGTTCCCAGGGAGTCATTGTGAGAATGACCTCTGATGACCTAGCGGTCACTCGACAGCGACGTCACAAAGGTAATTTTGTCGCAAAGCACTCCTGGGAATAAAGCAGCCGTGTGCACCGCTGAGGACCGGAGGAACTCCAGGGGCTGAGAGAGGGTAAGTATATGCCTATTTTGTATTTTAATTCTATTTTTAACAGGAATATGGTACACAGGGCTTGGAGGAGAGTCTCCTCTCCTCCAGACCCTGGGTACCATCCGCACATGAAACGCTCACTTTACGCATGCTGGGTATGGCCACATGCGTAAAGTGAGTGTTTTAATGCATTCCTATGGCAGCGGAATCGCCGCGATTCCGCAACATTAATGAACATGCTTCGTTTTTTTACGCAATGCGGTTCTGCTGAGGAAAAAAACGCAGCATGGCCACAGCAAATGCGGAATCCCATAGGATTGCATGGGATGCGTTTTAACTAGTGTTTTTTAAGCGTTTCTGCGGCGGAAACGCTTAAAAAAACGCAACGTTGGCACACAGCATAAACCGGAATTGAAGTGGTTATCTGATGCAGAGCAGAGAAGTCTTTACCAGAGGCTGGCAGGCGACAAAACTAACACCTCCGGAGGTAACTGTTCTGGTCTTCAGAGGAATTATAGCAGACTTTGTGGAGCCGGATTAATATTGGACAGATGGATAACGACATATAGGCCATGTTCCCTATCTATAGAAAGCTTAAATTATGATAGGAAAAATAGCATTAATATCTCCTGCCTGGGACATCCAGATGGTCAGATGTCCTGAAAATTGTGGATCTTATTTTTTGGGACCAAGCTGAATCCCATAAATATTACTCAATCTGAGGTCACCCAGGGGAGGTATGTGGGAGTGACTTTTAAAAGCAGATTTTGGATTATTGTCATGGTCAAACCTGGGCTACACAGTTCGCTGTAGTTCTGTATCATTTTCCAAAAAGGAGAGCGTCCCTCCGCTGATCTGCACCATTTCTGTGACACAAGTTTAAATCTTTCATTTTATTATCCCTTTTTATTTTATGTAATTGTGTATACTCTGTTGTTTTGTTCGCTTTTGAAATATCTTTTGTATATATTTTTTATAAACACTGCCTACTTTTTGGATTAAATATATAAAAATGTAATATATCTGTTCCTCTTGATATAAACCGCACTCTTGGAAGTTTTATGCTACCTGTAAGGCTACTTTCACACATCAGTTTTTTTGTGTCAGGCATAATCCGTCGTATACCTGATAGGACGGATCCGGCGCTGATTTTGAAAAAACTGATGCAGCTGATCAGTTTTCTTGCCGGATCCGACTGACCTTTTCAACCCGGAAAAAGAAATTTTCTATGTGGAAAATGCAGGTACGCATAGAGAGAGACAGAGAGACCTTGGTTTCCACATTTCGAATCAGTCTTGCACGAAAGACTGGTCCAGTTCCATAGACTTGTATTATTTCCGGCTGCCTGATGCGCCGATTCAGGCACTATCAGGCTGCTCCGGAAAAAAAAAAACGTTGCTGTCAGCGTCTTGTCCGGCCAAAAACGGATGCAACACAATGACATCAGGCGCGATCCGGCGCTAATGAAACACATCAGGCGCGATCCGGCGCTAATGAAACACATCAGGTTTTTGCCGTCAGGCACGATCCGGCTATTTTTTTTAAAAACCGGATCCGGTGAAATGTACTGTCTCTCTCTCTCTGCACTTCTCAAGGTTCAAAAGTTCAGAACAGATCCATCAAAACAACTGATCCTTCGCGTCAGTTTTTTACAATCTGCACTGGATCCGTCTTTTTTCAACTTTGACGGATTGTGACTGATTGTAAAAACTAGATGTGTGAAAGTAGCCTAGCAGGTGTCCAATCGGCCTGTATAAATGATTGGTGGTGGCAGCTAATTTTTCTTGGGTTATTGTGGAGTTTGGCAGCGACCATACTGGTGTGTGTATATATATATATATATATATATACTAGCTGTAGTACCCGGCTTCGCCCGGGTTAATGTACTTAACTGTGCCCTCATCAGGATAGCAGCATAGAAGGACAAAGCTGTGGCTGCTACTATATATATATCCTCCCACATACAGGTGATGTGACTTACATCAGTCATTACACCAACATTGGCCAAGCATAGTAACTGAAATCCTATTACCTCACACAAGCTTTCTTATACTGACAATGTCCTCTGTTGCCTATAGTAACCAAACAGAGCTCATATTAATGACCTATGGCAAAATAGAAGCTGAGCTGTGATTGGTTGCTATAGGCAGCCTGATAAATCCCCAGCCAACAGAAAACATTCCTGTTGTGAATGTGTTTGAGATGAGTTCTGAGCAGAGGCTCCCTCTGGTGGTTACAAGCGGTACTAGTGAGGATTGTGAGGACTGGGAATCAGGTGTTACTGATTGGTCTTATATAAGGGAGTAATTTTCCCATCAGGGTTGCCGGTGATCAATTGTTCTGGTCTGAATCCTTCTTTCCAGTTTCCCTTTTAGCCTGCTTTGTCGTGTCTGCATCTCCTGCTATCAGATAAGACAATTTCTTATTTTGTATTTTTGCTATATTTTTGCATTTGGTCCTGCACTCCTTTGGGGGCCTTCAGGGTCCCCTCCGGGGGCTTCTGCCCTCTCAGTTTAGTTCAGCCACTGTGTTTTGTACTTTTGCTTTTTCCAGTTTTTTCAGTGGCTGCTGTTTTTGTTACACCAGAGAACTAATTTAGGTGGTAGAGGTCGTGTGATCTCAGGTGATTTTGAAATTAGTAGAGTTGGTGTTTTTCAGGGTTTTCTGAGATTGCAGTAAGTACCCTTCCTGTCCTTTTCTATTTAGATAGTTTGGGCCCCAGCGTTTGCTCATACTATTTTCTTTCTGTGTCAGTATTTCCTCTTGTCTAACCGCCATTACATGTTTGGGGGCTTTCTATTATCTTTGGGGTTCTGCTCCGGGGCAGATAGCTTTCCTATTTCTATCTTTAGGTGTAGTTAGTTTCTCAGGCTGTGACGAGGCGTCTAGGACCAACGTAGGAACGCTCCACGGCTGCCTCTAGTTGCGGTGGTTAGTCAGGGTACTGCAATCTCATAGATTCCAACTGCTCTGGTGTATTTCCTTTTTGCCTGCACTCCTCAGCTACCGTAACATAACAGTATCACCGGCCATAAAAATTGTATGGTACTCACAGAAGGGAAAAAATATTTTGAAGGAAGAAAAGTTGTCAGAGATATTTTTCTGTTTGTTGCATTTTTTTTTTTTTTCCCTCTGTATCTCTGGGTGCTGGGGAGGATCTTTTCTCCCAATGGAGTTTGCACAGTTGTCTGGCCGTGTGGATCAGCTTGCCACTGAGGTTCGGAGTATTGCTATCTATCTTGCTGGGTTGCCTGTTGTGGAACCTAGGATCCCCATGCCAGATTTGTTTTTAGGGGATCGAGCTAAGTTTCAGAATTTCAAAAATAATTGTAAATTGTTTCTTGCCTTAAAATCTAAGTCCTCAGGAAACGCAGCGCAGCAGGTTCAAATTATCATCTCTCTCCTGCGCGGCGATCCTCAGGATTGGGCTTTTTCCCTGATACCTGGGGATCCTGTTTTGAGTGATGTTGATGCATTTTTTCAGGCTTTGGGGTTATTGTACGATGAACCTAATGTCACTGATCAAGCTGAAAAAGCCTTGTTGGCATTAAATCAGGGGCTTGTTGACGCTGAGTTATACTGTCAGAGATTCCGTAGGTGGGAAGTCCTGACCAAATGGAATGACGACGCTTTGGCGGCCCTTTTCCGGAAGGGTCTGTCGGATAATGTAAAGGATGTTATGGTGGGATTCCCTGTCCCCTCTGGTCTCAATGATTCTATGTCATTAGCGATTCAAATTGACAGACGTTTGCGTGAGCGGAGAAGTATGCGTGGAGTGGTGTTGCCTTGTGAGCCAGCTGCTGAGCCCATGCAGTGTGATGGAGTGGTGTCTGGGGCACAGCGTCATGAGTTTCGAAAGCGCAATAGGTTATGTTTCTACTGTGGTGATGCCTCTCATGCTATTTCAGTCTGCCCTAAGCGGGGAAGACGTTTTGCACGCTCAGTTGTCTTGGGTAGTGTTCAGACTAAGTTTTTATTAACTGTCACTCTGATATGCTCTCTGTCCTCATTTTCTGCTCAGGCTTTCGTTGATTCTGGAGCAGCTATTAACCTGATGGATTATGATTTTGCTAAACGTTGTGGGTTTCCCTTGATACCCCTACAGAAGTCTATTCCCCTACTGGGGATCGATTCTACCCTTTGGCTGAGAATAAACCCCAGTTTTCTACTCAGGTGATAATGAGGGTTGAACCTGATCACCAGGAGTGCTGCAAATTTTTGGTTCTATATAATCTGCATGACATTATAGTGCTGGGTTTCCCTTGGTTACAGTCTCATAATCCTGTTTTGGATTGGAAATCTGTGTCTGTAACCAGTTGGGGCTGCCAATGTGTTAGTGCCAACACTCCTGTTTTTTCTGCCTCCCCCAGGCTGAGGATGTTCCTGACTTTTTGTTTGATTTTTCTGATGTGTTTAGCGAAAGTAAATCTGCATCCTTACCTCCCCATAGGAGCTATGACTGCGCTATTGAATTAGTGCCAGGTAGTAAATTCCCTAAAGGTCGCCTTTTTAACTTGTCTGTACCTGAACATGACGCTATGCGGTCTTATATCAAGGAATCATTGGAGAAGGGTCATATCAGACTATCCTCTTCACCCTTAGGTGCCGGTTTTTTCTTTGTGGCCAAAAAAGATGGTTCATTAAGGCCGTGTATTGATTATCGTCTCTTGAACAATATTACTGTGAAATATCAATACCCGTTACCCTTGATTTCTGACCTGTTTTCCAGGGTGAAAAACGCTACTTGGTTTACCAAGCTTGACCTCAGGGGGGCGTATAACCTTATTCGCATTAAGCACGGGGATGAATGGAAGACGGCATTTAACACCCCTGAAGGGCATTTTGAGTACCTTGTGATGCCCTTTGGGCTCACTAATGCTCCTTCCGTCTTCCAGTCCTTCATGAATGACATTTTCAGGGATTTTGTGGACAAATTTCTGATTGTTTATTTGGATGATATCTTGATTTTTTCTAATGACTGGGACTCTCATGTGAAACATGTTCGAACTGTATTCCAGATTTTGAGAGAGAATGCTCTGTATGTGAAGGGATCAAAGTGTCTTTTTGGCGTACAGAAGATCTCATTTCTGGGATTCATTTTGTCCCCATCTGTTATTGAAATGGACCCGGTCAAGGTTCAGGCCATCTGTGATTGGGTCCAACCTACTTCATTAAAGGCTCTTCAGAGATTTTTGGGTTTTGCCAATTTTTATCGTAAATTTATTGGTAATTTCTCTGTTATTGTTAAACCATTAACTGATTTGACCAGAAAGGGTTCTGATGTGGTGAATTGGCCTCCTGAGGCAGTCTCTGCGTTTCAGGAACTTAAGCAGAGATTCACTTCTGCTCCTGTTCTACGGCAGCCTGATGTTTCTCTGCCATTTCAGGTGGAGGTTGATGCCTCTGAAATTGGGGCAGGTGCCGTTTTGTCCCAAAAAGATCCAGAGACCTCTAAAAGTAACCCTTGTGCCTTTTTCTCTCGAAAATTTTCTCCTACTGAACGTAATTATGACGTGGGTAATCGGGAGTTATTGGCCATGAAGTGGGCTTTTGAAGAGTGGAGACATTGGCTGGAGGGAGCCAAACATCAGGTGGTGGTCCTTACGGACCATAAGAATCTGGTCTATCTGGAATCTGCCAAGCGACTCAATCCTAGACAGGCCAGGTGGGCCTTGTTTTTCACACGTTTTAATTTTGTGGTTTCCTTTCTTCCTGGCACTAAGAATGTTAAGGCGGATGCCCTCTCGAGGAGTTTCCTTGCGGACTCTCCTGAGCTATCTGATCCCTCTGTTATTTTGAAGGAGGGTGTAGTTCTTTCCGCCATCTCGCCCAATTTGAGACTTGCTCTGGAGGGGTGTCAGGAGGATAGGCCCGAGCGCTGCCCTGTTGGAAAATTGTTTGTCCCGGACCAATGGAAAAAGAGTGTGATGTCTGAGATTCATTGTTCCGCATTGGCTGGGCATCCCGGAATTTTTGGTACCAGAGACTTGGTTAGTCGGTCCTTTTGGTGGCCTACCTTGTCTCGCGATGTCAGGGAATTTGTGCAGTCCTGCGGGACTTGCTCTCGCTCCAAGCCTTGCTCTCGCTCTAGTGGTTTGTTGATGCCATTGCCTGTGCCCAAGAGACCATGGACCCATATCTCTATGGATTTCATTTCCGATCTTCCTGTTTCTCAGAGAATGACCACCATCTGGGTAATTTGTGATAGGTTTTCCAAAATGATACATCTTGTGCCATTACCTAAGTTGCCTTCCTCCTCTGAATTGGTGCCGTTGTTCCTTCAGCACGTGGTTCGTTTACACGGCATTCCTGAGAACATTGTGTCTGACAGAGGAGTCCAGTTTGTTTCCAGATTTTGGAGGACTTTTTGTTCTAAACTGGGTGTTCAATTGTCTTTCTCCTCGGCATTTCATCCTCAGACCAATAGTCAAACTGAGAGAACAAACCAGACATTGGAGACTTATCTAAGATGCTTTGTGTCTGCTGATCAGGATGACTGGGTCTCTTTTTTGCCTTTGGCTGAGTTTGCTCTTAATAATAGGGCTAGCTCTGCCACTTTGATGTCTCCGTTTTTCTGTAATTCTGGGTTTCACCCTCGATTTTCTTCAGGACAGACGGAGGCTTCTGTCTGTCCAGGTGTTGACTCTGTTGTTGAGCGTATGCAGCAGATTTGGGACCAGGTAGTGGAGAGGTTGTCCCTCTCTCAGGAGAAGGCCCAGCGGTTTGCTAACCGGCATAGGACTGATGGTCCTCGGTTTAAAGTGGGGGACTTGGTCTGGTTGTCCTCAAAGAATATTCCTATGAGAGTTGCATCTCCTAAATTTAAGCCTAGGTTCATTGGACCTTATAAGATCATGGAGATTATTAATCCTGTTTCTTTTCGTTTGCTTCTTCCAGGGACATTTAAGATCCATAACGTGTTCCACAAGTCCTTGTTGAAGAGGTTTGTTGAGCCAGTGGTTCCTGCTGCTGTGCCTCCTGACCCTGTTTTGGTTGAGGGCAATCTGGAGTATGTGGTTGAGAAAATATTGGATTCTCGTTTTTCTAGACGAAGACTCCAGTATTTGGTTAAATGGAGAGGTTATGGTCAGGAAGACAATTCTTGGGTGTTTGCTTCGGACATCCATGCTAGGAGACTTATCCGTGCGTATCATAGAACTCATCCTGACCGACCTGGTTGCTCAAATGAGGGTTCGGTGACCCCTCCTCAAGGGGGGGTACTGTTGTGAATGGGTTTGAGATGAGTTCTGAGCAGAGGCTCCCTCTGGTGGTTACAAGCGGTACTAGTGAGGATTGTGAGGACTGGGAATCAGGTGTTACTGATTGGTCTTATATAAGGGAGTAATTTTCCCATCAGGGTTGCCGGTGATCAATTGTTCTGGTCTGAATCCTTCTTTCCAGTTTCCCTTTTAGCCTGCTTTGTCGTGTCTGCATCTCCTGCTATCAGATAAGACAATTTCTTATTTTGTATTTTTGCTATATTTTTGCATTTGGTCCTGCACTTCTTTGGGGGCCTTCAGGGTCCCCTCCGGGGGCTTCTGCCCTCTCAGTTTAGTTCAGCCACTGTGTTTTGTACTTTTGCTTTTTCCAGTTTTTTCAGTGGCTGCTGTTTTTGTTACACCAGAGAACTAATTTAGGTGGTAGAGGTCGTGTGATCTCAGGTGATTTTGAAATTAGTAGAGTTGGTGTTTTTCAGGGTTTTCTGGGATTGCAGTAAGTACCCTTCCTGTCCTTTTCTATTTAGATAGTTTGGGCCCCAGCGTTTGCTCATACTATTTTCTTTCTGTGTCAGTATTTCCTCTTGTCTAACCGCCATTACATGTTTGGGGGCTTTCTATTATCTTTGGGGTTCTGCTCCGGGGCAGATAGCTTTCCTATTTCTATCTTTAGGTGTAGTTAGTTTCTCAGGCTGTGACAAGGCGTCTAGGACCAACGTAGGAACGCTCCACGGCTGCCTCTAGTTGCGGTGGTTAGTCAGGGTACTGCAATCTCATAGATTCCAACTGCTCTGGTGTATTTCCTTTTTGCCTGCACTCCTCAGCTACCGTAACATAACACATTCCCCTCTGGCAGTATATATTACCTCACACATACAAATAATATACAGCTCATGTGACTGACATGTGGCTTATTTCCCTACATGGTCATATTAACCCCTTAATGACCAAGCCATTTTGTAGGTTAAAGACCAGGCCAATTTTTACAATTCTGACCACTGTCTCTTTATGAGGTTATAACTCTGGAACGCTTCTACGGATCTTGGCGATTCTGAGATTGTTTTCTCGTGACATTGTACTTCATGATAGTGGTAAAATTTCTTCAATATAACTTGCGTTTTTTTATGAAAAAAATGGAAATATGGCAAAAATTTTGAAAATTTTGCAATTTTCAAACTTTTAATTTTTATGCCATTAAATCAGAGAGATATGTCACAAAAATTAGTTAATAAATAACATTTCCCACATGTCTACTTTACATCAGCACAATTTTGGAACCAAAATTTTTTTTTGTTACGAAGTTATAAGTGTTAAAAGTTGACCAGCAATTTCTCATTTTTCCAACAAAATTTA
Organism: Oophaga sylvatica; assembly: GCA_033576555.1. Classification (NCBI taxonomy): domain Eukaryota; kingdom Metazoa; phylum Chordata; class Amphibia; order Anura; family Dendrobatidae; genus Oophaga; species Oophaga sylvatica. The sequence goes on along the minus strand of JARQOD010000176.1, from coordinate 145,548 downwards.
CAAAACCATTTTTTTAGGGACCACCTCACATTTGAAGTGAATTTGAGGGGTCAATATGACAGAAAATACCCAAAAGTGACACCATTCTAAAAACTGCACCCCTCAACGTGTTCAAAGCCACATTCAAGAAGTTTATTAACCCTTTAGGTACTTCACAAGAATTGAAGCAATGTGGAAGGAAAAAATGAACATTTAACTTTTTTTCCCAAAATTTTTCTTTCGACACAATTTTTTTAAATTTTGTCAAGGGTATCAGGAGAAAATGAACCACAATATTTGTTGTACAATTTCTCCAGAGTACACTGATATACCATGTGTGGGGGTAAACCACTATTTGGGCGCATGGCAGAGCTCGGAATGGAAGCAGCGCCATTTGACTTTTTTGGCTGGAATTGAGATTGGACGCCATGTCGCATTTGGAGAGTCCCTGTGTGCCTAAACAGTGGAAACCCCCACAATTGACCCCATTTTGGAAACTGGACCCCTCAAGGAACTCATCTAAACGTTTTGTGAGAGCTTTTAACCCCCAAGGGCTTCACAGAAGGTTATAACGTAGAGCCGTAAAATTAAAAAATCATATTTTTTCCACAAAAATGATCTTTTCATCCCAATTATTATTTTCCAAAGGATAAAAGGACCCCAAAAGTTATTGGGCAATTAGTCCTAAGTACGCTGATACCCCATATGTGGGGGTAAACCACTATTTGGGCGCATGGCAGAGCTCGGAAGGGAAGCAGCGCCATTTGACTTTTTTGGCTGGAATTGAGATTGGATGCCATGTCGCATTTGGAGAGTCCCTGTGTGCCTAAACAGTGGAAACCCCCACAAGTGACCCCATTTTGGAAACTGGACCCCTCAAGGAACTCATCTAAATGTGTTGTGAGAGCTTTTAACCCCAAGGGCTTCACAGAAGGTTATAACGTAGAGCCGTAAAATTAAAAAATCATATTTTTTCCACAAAAATGATCTTTTCATCCCAATTATTATTTTCCAAAGGATAAAAGGACCCCAAAATTTATTGTGCAATTAGTCCTGAGTATGCTGATACCCCATAGGTGGGGGTAAACCACTATTTGGGCGCATGGCAGAGCTCGGAAGGGAAGCAGCGCCATTTGACTTTTTTGGCTGGAATTGAGATTGGATGCCATGTCGTATTTGGAGAATCCCTGTGTGCCTAAACAGTGGAAACCCCCCACAAGTGACCCCATTTTGGAAACTAGACCCCCCAAGGAACTTATCTAGATGTGTGGTGAGAGCTTTGAACCCCCAAGGGCTTCACAGAAGGTTATAACGTAGAGCAGTAAAATTAAAAAATCATATCTTTTCCACAAAAATGATCTTTCCACCCCCAATTGTTATTTTCCAAAGGGTAACAGGACCCAAAAGTTATTGTGCAATTTGTCCTGAGTACGCTGATACCCATATGTGGGGGGAAACCACTATTTTGACGCATGGCAGAGCTCGAAAGGGAAGTAGCGCCTTTTTCAAATGCAGACTTTGATGGAATGGTCTGTGGGTGTCATGTCACGTTTGGATAGCCCCTGATGTGCCTAAACAGTAGAAACCCCCCACAAGTGACTCCATTTTGGAAACTAGACCCCCCAAGGAACTTTTCTAGATGTGTGGTGAGCACTTTGAACCCCCAAGTGCTTCACAGAAGTTTATAACGTAGAGCCGTGAAAATAAAAAAATCATATTTTTTTCCACAAAAATAATCTTTTTGCCCCAAATTTTTATTTTTATAATGGTAACAGGAGAAATAGGACCCCAAAAGCTATTGTGCAATTTGTCCTGAGTACGCTGATATCCCATATGTGGGGGGGAACCACTATTTTGACGCATGGCAGAGATCGGAAGGGAAGGAGCACCGTTTTTAAATGCAGACTTTGATGGAATGGTCTGCGGGTGTCATGTTGCGCTTGGAGAGCCCCTGATGTGCCTAAACAGTAGAAACCCCCACAAATGACCCCATTTTGCAAACTAGACCCCCAAGGAACTTATCTAGATGTGTGGTCAGCACTTTGAACCCCCAAGGGCTTCACAGAAGTTTATAACGTAGAGCCGTGAAAATAAAAAAAATCATATTTTTTTCCACAAAAATGACCTTTTTGCCCCCAAATTTTTATTTTTATAAGGGTAACAGGAGAAATAGGACCCCAAAAGCTATTGTGCATTTTGTCCTGAGTACGCTGATACCCCATATGCGGGGGGGAACCACTGTGATCGCCTTACTGCGATCTTTGGGAGGCACAATGAACAAATCTACCAAAGGTGAAGAATTGGTTTTCTTTTTTACGCCGTTCCTCGTGCGATATTAGTGATTAGGCGACTTTATTCCTCGGATCGGTGCGATTACAGCGATACCAGATTTACATCCTTTTTTCATGTTTAGCTTCTGTCACACTCTAAAAGATGCTTTTTTTTGGAATAATTTTTTGTAAGAATTTTTTGCATCGCCGTATTTTGAGAGCTATAATTTTTCCATATTTCGGCCGACAGAGTTATCTGTGGGCTTATTTTTTGCGGGACGAGCTGACGTATTTATTGGTACCATATACGGCACATAACGTTTTTTGATCGCTTCCTATTCCGATTTTTGTGGAAGCAGAATGAACAAAAACCAGCAATTCAGGAATTGGTTTTTTTTTTATTTTTTTTCCCCCGTTCCGCGTGTGGTAAAATTGATAAATCAGCTTTATTCTTCGTGTCACTACGATTACAGCGATACCTCATTTATATATTTTTTTTATGTTTTGGCGTTTTTTACACAATAAAGAATTTTATGGAAAAAATAATTATTTTTGCATCAGTTTATTCCGCGAGCTATAACTTTTTTATTTTTTCGCTGATGATGCTATATAGCGGCTTGTTTTTTGCGGGACAAGATGACGTTTTCAGCGGTACCATGATTATTTATATCTGACTTTTTGATCGCATGTTATTGCACTTTTTCCAAGCGGTATAATGATACCGCTTGGAAAAAGTATAATTTACTACTTTTTTGTGTTTTTTTTTTACGGCTTTCACTGAAGGGGTTAACTAGGGTTATGCTTTTATAGATGGGATTTTTACGGACATGGCGATACCTAACGTGTATTTTTTTGTTTTTTATTTTTTTTATTACATAAAAATGTGTATTTTTTAGGGGATTTTTTTTAAATTATTTTTTAATATTTTTTTTACAATTTTTTTTAAAAAATGATTTTTTTAAACTTGTCCCTTTATGGGACTTTCACTTTTTTTACTTTTGATTGCAGTTACAATGCATTGCAATGCTCTGGCATTGCAATGCATTGCAACTATAGTGGAAGCTGCTGTGACATGATCACAGCAGCTTCCCGTAGCTAAATGACCCGGAGGTTGTCATGACAACCCCCGGGTCATCAAGGCAGACATCGGCCCCTGCAAGGTGCAGGGTGCTGATCTGAGGCAGAGGGAGCTCCCGACCCTCTGCCTCCCCCCCTGAGCTCTGCGATCGCGCTGGATCGCAGCAGTCAGGGGGTTAACAGCCAGGGGCGGTGGGGGCTCCGCTCCTGGCTGTCAGTGCAGGAAGCCTGGCCACTGTAGCGCCGGCTCCTGCACTGATCGCGCTGGGGAAGCTGAAATTTCAGCTTCTCCTGCGCGATCGCTGCTGTGTTTGGTCAGTCAGATTGACTGACCAATCACAGCGCTGTGAGTGCGGGGACCGACGGCAAAGGTCCCCGCACCGCTTGCCGTGCCTGTCAGCTGTCTGTGACAGCTGTCGGCACTGATCTACCACTGCGTGTTTACACGCAGTGGTAGATCAAAGGCATGACGTGCAGAGTCCGTCCTGGTGCCGGAACTGGCACCTTGCCATGACGGACTCTGCACGTCAGTGGACATTAAGGGGTTAATGTCCTGTCGCAAAATAGAAGCTGAGCTGTGATTGGTTGCTATAGGCAGCCTGATAATTCTCCAGCCAACAGAAAACATTCCCCTCTGGCAGTATATATTACCTCACACATACAAATAATATACTGCTCATGTGACTGACATCTGTCTTATTTCCCTATATGGCAAATTTATAACAAATTGGTCTTGTAGTTTGGCTGGTTATTAATCAGATATTTATTTTAAAAGATAAAAATACCAGACGTGTGTGTGTTTTTAATGCGCGCAATTTTGAACACGTGGGGTTAAAATGTCGACTCAAAACACAGCCTATGATGCTCCCGGGGTCGAGACGTGCGGGTGTGCAAAATTTCATGCCCGTAAATGCAGATTCCTATGCCGGACATACACACAAGCATTCAGCTTTCTCCCCATTATGTAGATAGGGCCAAAATTGTTTGGCGATTTGGAACGTGCGGGGTTAAAATTTCCATTCAACACATAGCCTATGATGCTCCTGGGGTTGAGATGTGCGGGCATGCAAAATTTCATGCCCGTAAGTACAACGGTGCAGATTCCTATCCCGGGCCAAAATTATTTGCCGATTTGGAATGCGCGGGGTTAAAATTTCGACTCAAAACCTAGCCTATGACGCTCCCGGGGTCGAGACGCGCGGGTGTGCAAAATTTCATGCCCGTAAATGCAGATTCCTATGCCGGACATACACACAAGCATTCAGCTTTCTCCCCATTATGTAGATAGGGCCAAAATTGTTTGGCGATTTGGAACGCGCGGGGTTAAAATTTCGATTCAAAACATAGCCTAGGACGCTTTCGGGGTCGAGACGTGCGGGCGTGCAAAATTTCATGCCCGTAAGTGCGACGGTGCGGATTCCAATCCCGGACAAACATACCCACATACATACACACATACATACATTCAGCTTTATATATTAGACTAGCTGTAGTACCCGGCTTCGCCCGGGTTAATTAATAACTGCTGTTAGCTGTAACAAAATAGACTATGTTAACAAAAATTTATTCTGCACATAAAAATCACACACCAAAACGTGCGGGGGTTAAAATTTCCATTCAACACATAGCCTATGATGCTCCTGGGGTTGAGATGTGCGGGCATGCAAAATTTCATGCCCGTAAGTACAACGGTGCAGATTCCTATCCCGGGCCAAAATTATTTGCCGATTTGGAATGCGCGGGGTTAAAATTTCGACTCAAAACCTAGCCTATGATGCTCCCGGGGTCGAGACGTGCGGGTGTGCAAAATTTCATGCCCGTAAATGCAGATTCCTATGCCGGACATACACACAAGCATTCAGCTTTCTCCCCATTATGTAGATAGGGCCAAAATTGTTTGGCGATTTGGAACGTGCGGGGGTTAAAATTTCCATTCAACACATAGCCTATGATGCTCCTGGGGTTGAGATGTGCGGGCGTGCAAAATTTCATGCCCGTAAGTACAACGGTGCAGATTCCTATCCCGGGCCAAAATTATTTGCCGATTTGGAATGCGCGGGTTAAAATTTCGACTCAAAACCTAGCCTATGACGCTCCCGGGGTCGAGACGTGCGGGTGTGCAAAATTTCATGCCCGTAAATGCAGATTCCTATGCCGGACATACACACAAGCATTCAGCTTTCTCCCCATTATGTAGATAGGGCCAAAATTGTTTGGCGATTTGGAACGCGCGGGGTTAAAATTTCGATTCAAAACATAGCCTAGGACGCTTTCGGGGTCGAGACGTGCGGGCGTGCAAAATTTCATGCCCGTAAGTGCGACGGTGCGGATTCCAATCCCGGACAAACATACCCACATACATACACACATACATACATTCAGCTTTATATATTAGATTGTAGTGGGTATAGTGGTGCATCCACTGTGTCGTGTGTCGAGGAGCACATGGTGGGGCGTAACTAGGCAAACACCTGACTCTTCACTAAAGATGGACGAAAGGTGCCACTCCAGGACAGACATCGGACACAGTGCAGCTGGCCCCCAAAGGCAGGTGCAGGCAGGTACGTCTGGTATGCAAACTGGCACGGGAGCTGCATGCAGATACTGTTAGACAGGACAGGTATACCGGAAGATACAACTGAAATACAGGCAGGCACAGCAAGCACAGATAGACAGGACAGGTTCACTGAGAAACGAGGAATGGGGAGCTGAAAACTAGCAAGAATGCAGACAACAGGCATGCTCAGACTCAGGCAATTCCCAACAGGTGGAGGAGCCATAAATAATAATATAAATAATAATAATCTCTTTATTTATATAGCGCCAACATATTCTGCAGCGCTTTACAGTTTTTGCACACAGCATCACCACTGTCTCCAATTCCTATCACTATGTCTTTGGAGTGTGGGAGGAAACCAGAGTATCCGGAGGAAACCCACGCAAACACAGGGAGAACATGCAAACTCCTTGCAGATGTTGTCCTTGGTGGGATTTGAACCCAGGACTCCAGCGCTGCAAGACTGCAGTGCCACCGTGCAGCCCATAATAAGTCCCCCAGCAATTGGCTGGGGACAATGTAGTATGGTGAGCGCTGTCTCTTTAAGAGATGAGTAGTGCGTGAGCCCTAGACACGGTGTCCGGGGATCTGCCAGGTATGAGAAGACCCCAGGAGGCAGCAGCAGGAAGAAGAAGAGTGTGCCGAGGATCAGGGCAGTGAGTGAGTTAGCAACTCAGCTAAAGGAGGGGAGGACTGGAAGTATGCAGTGACGCTGACCCTACATAACTTAGTTCAAAGCAGGATGTGCTGTAAAATTTTTTTTATAAGAATTTGGGAAAGTTATGAAATGTGCTACAAATGTCTGTTCTATTCCTAAACTAAGGGTCTAGGCATTTAGTTGAGATTAATCTGTGCTGCACTTTATGTACAGTTGAAACCAGAAGTTTCCATACACTATATAAAAAGACACATCTGTATGTTTTTCTCAATATCTAACATAAAATCAGAATAAACCTTTCCCGTTTTAGGTCAATTAGGATTACCATAATTATTAATATTTGCCAAATGCCAGAATAATGAGAGAGAGAGAATGTTTTAAGGCATTTTTATTACTTACTGCAAAGTCAAAATTTTACATAAACTAAGATTACTATGCCTTTAAACAATTCAGGACTGTCCATATGATGATGTCATAGGTTTTTTGGCAACATCTGAGTTAATTAGAGACACACCTGTGGATGTATTTAATGCACACCTGAGACACACTGCTTCTTTGTGTAGCTGTAATAACCTGCAGGAACGCGGGATGCAGTCACGCACGGGGAGGCAGAGCAAGGGTTAAACAGGTTTATTTACAGGGACTTTTCTCTCCACACAGGGAGGAACAGCGGGGGTTAAATGTGACAGAGTAAACAGTAAATCTGCACAATGATACTAACTACAGCTATATATCAGTAGAACAGCACAAAGGAACTGTAGAGATCAATAAAACCGTTATGCAGGCGTTGAAAAGGTTAAACTCAGATACAGGTAACTTATCAGTCCGGGAAAACTTGATTGAAGGGGTCTACTTCTCCCACGTTGGCACCGATAACAGCGGCGCTTGCAGCCTCTAGAGTCTCTCCTCTGAATGCAGTTGGGACCTCAGGGTTAAAGCAGGAAGCAGGGAGACGCTGCGAACCTGAGTCTCCCCTGCTCTAAGTCTCTGCATGTTACACTAACAGTCTCTACACGGGAACGATCCTGCGCACTCTGGGAAGGCTCTTTGCCACACTCAGGGGCCCCAGCTTGTCACTGCGGTCTCCGGGACTGCGCTCACGGGTCACTGTCTCTGCACGGTCAGGGGGAGAGTCTCCTCTGGTCACAGAGGCTACCGAGTCCACGTACTCACATACAGCTTTCACTAGGGCTCGTACTTCAGTCCCAGTCTTCTGATGGGGAGTTCTCTCTTTCTGGGAGCGCGGTGCTGCACCCTGGTCTCTGCCCGGCGCGCTCTGCGTTCTGCTCTGTCTCTGGCGCGCTCTGCTTTCGCGCCCTCTGGCTGCACACCTTCCTGTCCACTGCCCCTTCTCTGTCAACAGGAAACTCCGTCTCCTTTCTCCTTCCCTCCTGCAGCAGGGGAAGGTCGCCCTCTCTCAGGCTTCCCCCCAGGAACAGAGGATGCAGCCCTTTCAGTTCTGGACCAGGCATGCAGGTACCCACGGTCCGGTCCACCTCCTTACATAGCATCATAGGAAAGTCTCAAGAAATCAGCCAAGATATCAGGAAGAGAATTGTGGACTTGATAAAAAATTACTTCATACACTCAGGGGTATTAAAAAAAAAACACAAACTACTAAGTTTTACTCTCTTTAGCTTTGTTGATTGGCTGCAGCTGTGAAGTTGTCTGCAGTGCTGCAGTCAATCACTGAACTCAGTGTCTGTTGTATATGTCACAAGTCACTGAGCCCCGTGTTAGATTACAGCATGGTAGAAATGAAGTCACTGCTGCAGACAATCCGCAAAGGTGAGAACAGTGGAAAGAGGCCTCGCTGGCCCCCGATAGAGTGACTAAGGTTATGTACACATGGTGTTTTTTTCAGGATTAGTTTGCTTAGAAAACAACCTGAAAAAATGCTAAAAAAAAATAAAAATCCAATGATCTGCAATGTAATAATGACTTGTCCATAAGTTCACTCTTTTTCAGCTTCTTCTAACAGCTTTAGGTTTTCATAGATGAAAAATGGTTGAAAGAAGTAAGCGAGAAGCTCACTATTAATATCCACAATATTAAAAAAGAAATCTAAAAAGACACTTCAGAAAAAACACCTGTGTTGCATTCCTGAAAACTCTTCCTATAGCAAAAACAATATGGGTAGGCCAGCATTTAAAAGATGGGTGCACACCCTAGAAACTCAAGTTGTTTTTTTTTTTGTGTCCCTGAGCCTTCCGAGTAATAATCTTTTTATATGGGACAACCCCTTTAAATGGTATGCATTCTCTGTTGACAGCGTTGTCAAAATCAAGAACTTATATAAAATTAAAAATAAAAAGATTGCTAAAAAAATACTGAATCTTGAAGGTCTTAAAGTGAATAGGGATAGCTACGATCACATCTGTATTAAGGTTTTTTTGTATTGTATTGCGCATTTGTTGTGTGTTGTTGTGCATTTAAAGTCTTTTGTACTATGTATTTATTTTCTGTATTGCGTATTTGCATGCAACAGTGATAATGAAAGCGATGGTTGCCGGGGGTGGCGCATGCGCAGATGGAGATCTCGGCACCAAGATCTAGGAAGATGAGATATCAACGCTCCACTTTCCCGGAGTCCACCGCACAGTAAACCATGTAAGTGCGGGGGCTCTGGGCTTTCAAAAAATGTCGGCAGAGCCCCTACACCACTGAACACCCACAGCGGCGCGCATCGGAACATCCCCTCATCCCAGCCTGCGGCGTGCAGCAATGTTCCACTCTTCCCTCCTCCAGCAGCGAACCTGGGACCCTGCTCCACTGCGGCTGGTAAGGTATTTGGGGGAAAAAAGTGCGTCTTATAATCCGAAAAATATGGTACAAAAAGAGTGAGAAATTAAGTACAAGAAAGATGAACAAGAAAAATCTTTATTGTAGCCAAAACTGTACACAATATTATATAAAATTTTTTATAATATTGAAATTTTCTCTTCAAAGCTTCTCTTGATACCTATTCTCTTATAGAAGGACTGCAGATCTTCTCTGTGAAGCATTCAGCAGTAGTCCTCCATCATGTTCACGTTCCATCTACCTTGGTATCGTCGTTCCATCTCGTTAATGTCAAGGTTTTTAAGAAAGTAGTCCAAATGGGAATGTAAAAAATGTAACTTCAAATTCATCAGATAACCAAAGGCTTTGAATCGTTTCAACATGTTCTTCATGATTGACTTAAGTTTTGGATGATAAAATAAAATCCAGCTCACCGTGATTGCATCGAGGGTGTTCGGAGCCCTGAAGAGCCTTGCAAAGGCATGGAAAATGCAAAATGAAGAAACTCCAGCTCCAAGATCTGTGATTCCTTATTCACATAAGCAATTCGAAGGACATACACAGCTATACAAATTCTCATGACACGCATCAACGAGTCCTTCATGAGTTTCCGAATATACGGACTCACAAAAATGCCTTCCTTCAGTTTTGCTTCAGACCGTCTCTGAAACGTGATACATGGGTACTTAAAATTTTCTCCTTCTTTCGGTAGAGCTTTCACAAACTGCTTCATCAGTCCAAGCTTAATGTGGAGTGGCGGCAGTAGAACTTTAGTGGGATCAACTAAACTTTCTGCAACTACGAGTATATTCTTGAGTTCAGGTTGCAAAGATGTTCTCGTTGGCCAGCTTTTTTGGCTCCAGTGATGCGTCTTGTCACGGCTGTCTAATTCACACAAAAAGCATGGGTACTTCATGTAGCTACCTTGCTGCCAAAGGAGCAAAAAGAGAACATGCAGATCACCACATATTGACCACCACTGATCCATTGTAGCCAACACCACTGCAATACACTAGTGCACCGTCTTGAGAAAAGGAAGGAATTCTTTTTCTCTTCTTCTGTACCATGAAAAACAGGTACAAGAGCTAGCAGGTTCTTTTCCTTTAGTCTAGAGCCTAAAAGTTCTGCAGAATGTTTAAGAAGATCCAAGTCCCTGACAAAATCATTAAATTTGAGATGTGAAAAAACATGTGGCTTGTAAGCACTAGAGTGAAAGCATTCGTTGGCATCCTGGTCTTCATATTAAGAATCTTCTCAATCAAGTACATTTGTGCTCAAAAATTTACATAGCCCGGCAGAATTTTTGCTTTCTTGGCCTTTTTTCAGAGAATATGAATGATAACACCAAAACTTTTTCTCCACTCATGGTTAGTGGTTGGTGAAGCCATTTATTGTCAAACTACTGTGTTTTCTCTTTTAAATCATAACGACAACCCAAAACATCCAAATGACCCTGATCAAAAGTTCACATACCCTGGTGATTTTGG
>JARQOD010000176.1:58470-134639 GCA_033576555.1 Oophaga sylvatica | reverse complement strand
CTCTCATGCATTTCATCTCCCCTTTGGGGGGAAAAATTTTTGAAAGCTCATTGGGGGGGTTTAGTTTTCGACAAAAATTTCTGTTGACTGTTCCCCTTTTTTTTTGCTCCCTTCCACTTTTTCGCTCAGGTTTTTTTTGATTCAGGAAAATATTAACCTGAGGTTTTTGACTTTGAAAAACCCTTTTTTGGGTTTCCCAGATACCCGGGGGAAAAGTCATTCCCTACTGGCATTGATTCCCCCCCGCTTTGGGGGAAATAAACCCAGTTTTTACGGGGGTGATAATGAGGGTTGAACCAATCACAGGAGATTGAAAATTTTTTTGGTGCGTATATCTGCAGAATTTTTTAAAAAATTTTTTTTTTCCCCTTTGGTTACAGTCCAAAATTTCCTTTTTGGGGGATTGGAAACTGGGGGTCTGTCCCTTTGGGGGGCTCCCAAAAGGGGTTTAAAATGCCGCCACCCCTTTTTTTTTCCCCTCCCCCTCCCAATCCGGATTTTTCCCCTTTACTTTTTGACTGTTTTTGGGGGAGATTTAGTAAAAGAAAATCCTTCCTTTGCCCCCCCACGGGAGTACGTTTGTGCAAAAAAATTTGGGGTCCTGGGGAAATTTTTAAAAAAGGGGCCCCTTTTTTTAATTTGCCCTGTACCTGAACACATGCTTTTCGTTTTTATATCAAGGGTCATGGAGAAGGGTCATACGACCACCCTTTTTTCCCCTTGGGGCCGGTTTTTTTTTTTTGGGCCCAAAAAGGAGGGTTTTATTGGCCGTGTATTGTTTTTTCCCGCCTTGAAAAATCACTGTGAAGTATCAAAATCCGTTCCCTTTTTAATTTTTTAACGTTTTCCAGGTGAAAAGTGCTTTTTGGTTTTTTCCAAAAACTTGCCTCGGGGGGGGTAAACCCCATTTTCCCCATTAACAAGGGGAGAATGAAAAACGGCGAAAAAACCCCCCAAAGGGGTTTTTTTTACTTGGGGACCCCTTTTGGGGGCTCACTAATGCCCCTTTTTCCCTCTTCCAACCCTTTCATGAATGATATTTTCAGGGATTTTTTTGTATAAATTTTTGTTGTTTTTTTGGATGTATCTTTTTTTTTTCCAATGACTGGGACTCCAGTGAAACATTTTGGGGGACTGTTTTCCAAAGTTTTAAAAGGGGAAAGCACGTATGAAAGGGGGGTCAAACCCCCTTTTTGGGGTACAAAAGGGGCCCTCATTTCGGGGGTTCATTTTTTCTCCGTCTGTTTTTAAATGGACCCGGCCCAAGGGTTTTAAGCCATCTGTGTTTGGGGCCCAAACCTACCTCATTAAAGGCTTTTTAAATTTTTTTGGGGTTTTTTTTCCCAATTTTTTTTTCTTTAAATTTATGGTAATTTTTCCGGTTTGTTAAACCATTGCCCTGTTTTGAAAAAAAGGGATCGAGGGGGGAAATTTGGGCCTCCTGAGGCAGTCTCTGCTTTTTAGGAATTAAGCAAAATTTTACCTGCTCCTGTTCGCGGCAAGCCTGATGTTTCTCAAAACCTTTTTTCCGGGGGGAGGTTGATCCTCAAATTTGGGGGGGAGGTGCCGTTTTGCCCAAAAAACCAAAACCTCTAAAAGTAACCTTGTGCCTTTTTCTCTTTTTTAAAAAATTTTTCCCCAAATGAACGTAAAATTTCGTGGGGAATCGGGGGTTATTGGCCATAAAGGGGGCCCCTTTTTTAAAATGGGGACATTGGGTGGAAGGAGCCAAACACAGGTGGTGGCCCCACGGACCATAAGAAAACTTTTTTTAAAACCCCGAATCAGCCAAAACGGGCCCTTTAACCCCAACCAAAGGGCCGGGGGGGCCTTTTTTTTTTTACAAAAGTTTTAATTTTTTTTGGTTTCTTTTCTTCCGGGGACTAAGAATTTAAAGGGGGAAAGCCCCCTCGGGGAGTTTTTTTTTGGGGCTTTTCCCATTTTTTTGATCCTACTTTTTTTTTTGAAAGGGGGTGTATTTTTTTCCGCCACTCGCCCAATTTGAGACTGCCTTTTGGGAAAGGGGTCAGGGGATAAACCCCAGCGCTTTCCCTTTTTGGGAAAATTTTTTCCTAGACCAGTAAAAGATGTGTGTCTGAGATTCTTGTTCCGCGTTGGCTGGTCTCCCCGGGGTTTTTTGGGACCAAAACGGGTTTTAGGGCGGCCCCTTTTGGGGGGGCCAATTTGTCTCTGCGCAGGAATTTGTTTCAGTCCAGGGGACTTGCCCGTCCAAGCCTTGCCCGCTCCCAGGGGTTTTTTTAAAGGGCCCTTCCCTTTTTGGGGCCCAAATGTCACGCTTCAATGAATGAAACAATGCAGTAAACATTTTAAAAGGGAAAACCACACTCTATAAACATATGTTTAGCAACATAAATGAAGTAAAAAAAAGATTTACCTGAACAATCTCTGAAAAACTTGGGGTTAATTTTGAGGACTAGATGGGAAAACATATATTTAACTCTTTTTTTAAAATTTTGGGACTTGTGACGAAAAGGGAAAGAGGGGGCCCGGGTTTTAAACCGCCCATGCATGGGGTCCTAACAATCCCTTTCCCCTTGGGGGTACTGATAAGGTTTCAGAGGCCAAGTCTCCACCTAACCCGTCTTCTTCAGACCCTAAACCCCTGAAATCAGTCCAAGGGATCCTGATTCCCCCCAAAAAGGGATAGGGCTATCTCAGCTAAATACCATTTTAGACAATAAACAGACGGTAGCACTCACTTGCAACACCCCCAAACCCGAAGGAACATAAATGGTCGGGGGAATAAACTCTAAGCAAGTTGGCTTAAAAACAAAGACTCAAAACAAAGCCTATACGATTCATTCCTATCTGTGGCGCAGAAGGATTTCACGGAATCCCAAAGCAGACAACCAAAAATTTAAAGGAAACCAATCAACAAAAATCAATTGCGCCGGGGAAACGCACCCACCCCACACCACACAGACGAAAACTCCCTAGCTCCAAAAACAAAAACAGCAACTCACGGAAAGCAAAAGTGCAACCCCGCGATCTTTGGTAAGCACACTACAGTCCCCCCCCCCTTTTTTGGGGGGGTGGGGCCCTCAGGGCCGGGGCCCGCCCGGGTTCTGTGGAAGGTCCAAAAACCAAAATCTGCGTTAAATCAGACGCAGGGACCCACGCCCCTCTCCCCGCCCCAACCCCTTTTTAAACCCAAGAAAGGGGCCGGGGGATTCAAAAGTAAATGATTTTGAACTTGAAATTCCAAATTCCATTGACCAACACGGGGGGAGGAGGGTGCGGTAGATGGGCCAATACCTTTTAAAAATGACTTTGGGAAACATTTGAATTTTAAACAGGGGGGTTTCCCCGACAAATCCACAGGATTAATTTGGAACGATCCTGTAGGGGCCCCTGAATCGGGGCCCCCCTTTCCCAGGGGGGCACTTTAAGTTTTATTTTCCCCTGGTAAAACCATACCAGACTTCACATTAGATCTGGACCAGAAACTCCCCCACAGCCTACGTTTGTAAGGGTTTTCCCCCACCAAATTATTCAATAACCTCGCCACACAGAAACAAGTGACGAAAAAAAATCCTCCCCAGGAAACCCCCAAAACCCCCCCCATTTAAATACAAAAGGGGGTGAAAACCAACCCCCAAAAAACGGGGATTACCAGGGGGGCTCGCTCCGCCTTTTAAGACGAACTCTGCCAAGGCAAGAAAGAAGCCAGTCCTCCGGGTTTTTCCGATACAAAACACCAGAAATGTCTCTAAAAATGATTCAGACGCTCTTCTGACCTTTTGGGTTTGGGGAAAGCCGAGGAAAACGACAATTGCTCCCCCGCGTAAACAAAATGCCCTCCAAAATTTGAAAAAACTGAGCCCCCCCTCTGACACCCCAAAAGAAGGACCCTAAGCTCACGATCCCCTAATGAACCCGCGCCGAGTTTTTTATTGGGGGTGCAGGGACAACGAAATGTCCCTCTTACTGAAAACCGTCAAAACCACCCGTAGACAATTCCCAGACGAGGAGGAAGGCCGTAATGAAGTCCATAGATAAAAGACCAGGCGCTCCGGGAAGTTTAAGGGTAAAAGGGGGCCCAGACGGAGGGGGGGTTTTAGGAGTTTTTTAGCGAGCACAAAACCCCCAGGACCGGGCAAAATTTAACATCTTTTATTGCGTTGGCCCAAAAAAAAAGGGGGGAAAGGGACTAAATAGCCTTCCCCTGGGGTCCGCTAAACAAATTTTTTATTTCCTCAATAACCTTTTGTCCAACTGATTCGGGGCAAACATCTCCCAGGGGTCCTGCAGGGCCGTCCCCCTGACCCCTAACCCTCCCCCCAAGCCGAACTACAGCCACACACCCCCCCTCCAAGGATGGAATCGGGTCCCCTTTTTTTCCCCGGGCCCCGGGGGAAAATGCGAGACAAGGCATAGCCTTTACATTCTTAACCCCGGACGATAAGGGCAAAATTTTAAAAATGGTAAAAAAAACGACCATCACTTGCCCCGGAATTTTAGACGCTTAGCGGTTTTTAAATCACGGTTCTTGTGATCGTAAAACGGTGAGGGGGTGGACTGCCCCCCCCAAAAAGTGACGCCATTCTTAAAAAACCAAATTTTTAAAAAGGCCAAAATTTTTCCCATTTCCCATTAAAAAAATTTCCCTTTTGGGGGACACAAATTTTTTGAAAAAAAAGCGCACGGATCCCCTTTTTACCGGGGGGGGACCCGGGGGCAAATTGACCCACTCCAAGTCAGACGCGCCACCCCCAAAAAATGAACGGCTGACATAATTGGTTGGATGAGAAAGGGTGCCCAAGCAAAACATCCCTTCAAAGGGGAAAAAAGGTTTTGGCAAGTTTTCACCTTTTGAAAAATCCGTCCCTTTTTCTATTTGGAGAGGTTTACACAGACAAAATTACAAAAAAATTTCCGGTGAATTGAAAACCCCCAAAAAACCTGCAGAGCCAAGATCCCCGGCGATCCCTTAAGACTGCTCTCCCCTTTTTTTAGGGCCATCCAAACCCGGGAGGCTGACACCAAAAAACCAAAAATGAATTCCTTACGGCAAAACCACACTTCCCTTTTTTGGGTTGTTTTTGTCTCGCAAGATCTCAACACCTGTCCACAGCCCTGGTGAGACCAAGATCGGCGTAAATTAAAAAGCACCAAAAAATTTACGACCACAAAACCCCCCAAGTGACAAAAAATGTCTTTAACAAAAGTTGAATAGCGGGATTCAAAAAAAAAGGGTGACCGGGTTTCATAATGCCCTCCGGCGTGTTAAACCCTTTTTTCCCCCTACCCCCTCTTTTTCCTAAAATTATACCCCCCCTTGAGACCAAATTTTAAAGAACCATTTGGGCGCCAACAATTTGATTAAGAGATCGAAAAAGGAAGTGGTCGGATCTCGAACAGAAAACCGTTAAGTTTGGGAAACCAAGCAAGGGCGTAGGCCTCCATTTTTTTTTCACAAAAAAAAAACCCCCCCCCAAAGGGAAGGGAAGGTCTAATGCCCTTTGGCCAGACTTTCAAAATATAATCTTTCATAGCCTGTCTTCAGGCCAAAAGTTTACAACCACTTTGGGGAACTTGCATCGGGAAGAGTTTAAAGAGCTCATACCGCGTGAGGGAAAACCCAAAACCCCCCTCAGAGAAAACATCCCCAAAATCCCCCAAAAAAAGGGGGGCAATGTACTAGGCACGCCCACTGAGACTGGTTCATGCAGTTGCTTTGCAAAACCCCCCTTGGTTTTTCTCTGGACCCCAAAATTATCACAGGGTTATGTTAAACCAGCCAAGAACCCCCAAACAATGGGATAGGAAACCCCCCAAACCCCATAACAAGAAAATGTTCCCATGTATTGCCCCTACCCAAGGTCAATGTTATGAACCCATGAAACAAAGCACCTTGGCCCAGGGGCCCGGCGTCAATGGGGGGAAAATAGGATCGGTTTGACAAATACACTCAAAAGCATACCTGAGCCGAGCAAACTGGCATCAACCAGATTAGCCCCAAACCACTATCCAGAAGAACAGACAATCTCTTCACTCTAGTACCAACCACCACCTCCCTGGTACAAGGAACTGAGAAGAACCGGCGGATGAAATACATACTCCCAGTTGTCGTCCACCACACAACCTGGGATTAGCAGTTTTCCGGTGACTTTTTACTTAACAAGACACGGTATGGACATTCTCCAACAAAATGTCCCCTTTTCCCGCAGAAAAAACACCTTCTAGTCCTGCGGCGTGCGCCAATCCCCTACTACGAAAAAGATGTCCCTCCCAACTGCATAGGCTCATCCGAACGACAAGGGGAACCTCAACATAAGGGACTTTAGAGTAGGTGGAGAAACAACAGGGAGTGGAGTTACCTCACCCCCTCTCCCGAAGCCGTCTATCAGTACGGATAGCTAGGGCCATAGCAGCCTCCAGAGAAGGAGGAGACTCATACGAGCCAAAACGTCTTTTAATTTGTCAGAAAGCCCATGACAAAACTGGCTCCTAAGAGCTGGGTCATTCCCTGAGTATCCGTGGCCCATCTACGAAACTCAAGAAGCAAATTTCCCCTCCCCGGACAATCTCCCTGCTGTAACTTACGTAATTTGGTCTCAGCAAGAGAGACCCATCTGGGTCATCATATACCAATCCCAGAGCAGTAAAAAATTGATCTACAGACTTGTGGAGCCGGGGATCCCGGAGGAAGGGAAAATGCCCAGGATTTGAGGTCCCCTTGAAGAAGTGAGATAACAATTCCCACTCTCTGCTCATCACTCCCTGATGAATCGCGGCCGAAGCCGAAAAATACAATTTACATGCCTCCCGGAAGGTAAAAAATTTGTCTCGCCCACCAGTGAACCTATCTGGAAGAGCTACTTTAGGTTCAACTCTGGTTTGCTCCAGGGGAGACAAAAACTTTGGACTTAATGTCCGTCAGCTCCATGGATAATTCCTCAACTGCAGAGCCAGCTGGGCTACTGGATCCATGGTAACTAGAGATAATTTTTTATGGCAGTGAAAATGTCACGCTGTCTAATGATATGAATACAATGTCAGTAAACTATTTTACAGAACCACACTCTATACAACATATAGTTTAGCAACATCAGAATGTAAGTATAAAATAGATTTACCTGACACAATCTCTGCAGAACTTAGGGTTAATCTTGAGGACTAGATGTGCAGAAACGATATAGTTGAACTCAGGGTTAATCTTGAGGACTTGATGAGCTGTAACAGGAAAAGGAGGACCGGGGTCTACCTGACCCTGCACTGGGGTCCAAACTAATCCCTTACCTTGGAGGTACTGAAAGGTTCAGAGGTCCCAAGTCTCCAGCCTAACCCTGTCTCCTGTCAGACCCTGAACCCTGTAAACAGTCCTAAGAAGGATCCTGATTACCACCAAGGATATGGGCTGATCTCAGCTAAATACACAGATTAGACATATAAGACAGACAGGATAGCACTCACTTGCATACACACTCAAACACTGAGGAACATAAATGGTCTGGGGAAATAAACTCTAAGCAAAGTTGAGCTTAAAACAGCTAAGAGCTCTCAACTTAAGTCTATACAGATTCATTTCCTATCTGTGGTCTGCATGAAGGATTTCACTGCAACCCCAAAGCAGACAACCAGGAAATTTAAAGGAAACCAATCAACAAATAATCAATTGCAGCCGGGAGAAACTGCACCCAGTCCCAGCACCGAGCACAGACAGAATTAACTCCCTAGCTGCCAAACACAAAGAAACAGCAACTCAGCTGTGAGAAGTCAAAATGTGCAACCGCGACGATCTTCGTGGTAATGCACACATGACACAAGAAGGCCATGGACCCATATCTCTATGGATTTTATTTCCGACCTCCCTGTTTCTCAGAGATGACCGTTATCTGGGTATTCTGTGATAGGTTTTCCAAGATGATACATCTTGTCCCATTATCTAAGTTACCTTCCTCCTCTGAATTGGTGCCTTTGTTCCTTCAGCACGTGGTTCGGTTACATGGCATTCCGGAGAACATTGTGTCTGACAGAGGAGTCCAGTTTGTTTCCAGATTTTGGAGACATTTTGTTCTAAACTTGGTGTTCAATTATCTTTTCTCCTCTGCTTTTCATCCTCAGACCAATGGACAAACCGAGAGAACAAACCAGACATTGGAGACTTATTTGAGATGTTTTGTGTCTGCTGATCAAGATGACTGGGTCTCTTTTTTGCCTTTGGCTGAGTTTGCTCTTAATAATAGGGCTAGCTCTGCCACCTTGATGTCTCCATTTTTCTGCAATTTTGGGTTTCACTCTCGATTTTCTTCGGGACAGGCGGAGGTTTTCTGTCTGTCCGGTTGTTGACTCTGTTGTGGAGCGAATGCAGCAGATTTGGGACCAGGTAGTGGAGAGGTTGTCTCTCTCTCAGGAGAAGGCCCAATGGTTTGCCAACCGGCATAGGACTGATGGTCCTCGGTTTAAAGTGGGGAACTTGGTATGGTTGTCCTCAAGAAATATCCCTATGAGGGTTGCATCTCCAAAGTTTAAGCCCAGGTTCATTGGCCCTTATAAAGATCATGGAGATTCTTAATCCTGTTTCCTTCCGTTTGCTTCTTCCAGGGACATTTAAGATCCATAACGTGTTCCACAAGTCCTTATTGAAGAGGTTTGTCGAGCCCGTGGTTCCTATGACTGCGCCTCCTGACCCTGTTTTGGTTGAGAGCAATCTGGAGTATGTGTTTGAGAAAATATTGGATTCTCGTTTTTCTAGACAGAAACTCCAGTATTTGGTTAAGTGGAGAGGTTATGGTCAGGAGGACAATTTTTGGGGTGTTTTCTTCGGACATCCATGCTAGGAGACTGATCCGTGCCTATCACCGAGCTCATCCTGATCGGCCTGGTTTCACAAGTGAGAGTTCGGTGACCCCTCCTCAAGGGGGGGGGTACTGTTATGAATGTGCTAGAGATGGTTTCTGAGCAGAGGCTCCCTCTGGTGGTTACAGACAGTACTGAACCTTTCAGCGAGGAGTGGCAATCTGGAATCACGGACTGGTCTGATATAAGGAGGTTCCCTCCCATGATGGTTGCCGGTGATCAATTGTTCTTGTCTCAATTGTGGTTCCTGGTTCATTTTGAAGTTTGCTGGAGTCCTGCCTGCATCTCCTGCTTTCAGATAAGATATTTTTTGCTTTTCTTTTTGTGCTTGCTTTTTGCATTGTTTTCTGCACTTTTGTGGAGGTCAGCCAGGTCCCCTCCTGGGGCCTGAGCTCCTCACAGTTTTTCTGCAGCCATTGTTATTTGCTCATTTGCGTTTTCCTGTTTTTTCAGCGGCTGCGGCTTGGTTTTTGTTCACACTGAGATCTGATTTAGCGGGTGGCGAGATCGTGTGATCTCAGTATTTTTGTAATCAGAATTGTTGGATTTTTGTAGGGTTTTCTGGGTTGCAGAAAGTAATCTCTCCTGTCCTATCCTATTTAGTCAGCTTGTGGCCCCAGCATTTGCTCAGTCTATTTTCTGCCTATGTTTGTATTTTCATCTTGTCTAACCGCCATTATATGTTTGGGAGCTTCCTATTTTCTTTGGGGATCTGCTCCGGGGCAGATAGCTTTCATCTTTCTTTTTTTTTGTTGAATATGTATTTATTAACACACATATATAACACATATCAAGGGTATGAACAGTAACAAAACATGTCACATAATATAAGCCAAGCGTCATCATATCAGGTCATGTCCAATAAAACAGAGCACAATATATATGAATGAAACAGCGTGATCGAGGATCACTACTAGTATTGCGTGAGATTTGGCACACAAATTGGGTTCCTGGACTAACGAACCCCAATAACATTCTACAAGAACAAGAACTAAGAACAAATAAAACAAGAAGACACAGAAAATATAAGGGGAAATAAAGAAAAATAAGGGAATTAAATGAACCTAAATGAAAAATAAATAACTGGACAAAGAAAAAAGGAAGAAGGTTTAAAGGTAAGGGAAGGAAGAAGGGGAGGGGGGCGCCCTCGGTCTCCGCCCACAGCACACCACGTGGCAGAGAATCTTACATACAAAAATAGCACTCCAATGAGTCACTTACACTATGTAGGCGAAGGGGTATGAAAGGCAATCCACGGCGACCAGATGGTCTGGAATTTATCCCGGGTATGGTTGATCCATGCCGACAGGTCCTCCATGTCCCTGATATGGTCCACAGCAACAGTCCACTCCTCCAGAGAAGGCGCCACAGTAGACAGCCAATGCTTAGGCACTAGAAGTTTGGCAGCCGTCAACATAAAGGTCGCCAGTTTGTGCTTAATGGGGTTATAACCTGTCGCCGGCACCCAAAAAAGGACTGAGTCCCTGGGTAAATCACAAGGCAGAAGGCAGATATCTTTGATTTTTTGTCGTATCGCATTCCAGAAGGGCACAATGAGGGGACAATCCCACCAGATGTGAGCATAAGTTCCTGAACCCGCCCCATATCTCCAGCAGATGTCAGAGGTCTGCAAGCCATGGCGAAATAGGAAGGACGGGGTTCGGTACCACCTGGCAATCAGTTTATAAGAATTCTCTTTAATGCGAACGCACCTAGAAAATCCCAGTGCGTGTCTTTTAATACACCTGGCGACTCGTAGGGACAATGGGTGCCCCAGTTCCCGTTCCCAGGCAGCAAGGAAGTAGGCTCAGTATCAGAGCGAAGAGACATAAGCCATTTGTAAATGGTGGAGATCACGCCTTTGACAGGACTCTGTGCCAGCAACAGCCGCTCCAAGTTGGAGGCAGCCCGCAAGGGACTATGTTGCTCCATAAAGGTCTGACAGACATGATGTACATGTGCTAGCGATAAAAAGTTGGCGTGTGTAGGTCCGAGGATGGATGACAGGCCCTCCGCCGAAGGGACATTGCCTCCAGCAAAAAAGGAATTGAGGGGCGTTACCAGTTTGTTCCACAAACCCTGAAAAGTCCAAAAACCCTCATCCGAGCAGGTCAACAAAGGGAGTAAGCGTACAGGCATGAGCAGAGGGGGGAACTTACTCATAGTGTCATGATGTAGACAGTTCAGGCATGTGTGGAGCAAACCCTTCAGGAGAGGGGAGAAGCCGCGTGTACGAGGGATCTGAGTATGCACACCCCATAACTCAAGTGCCTCCCGAGGCGAAAGAAGAGCCGTTTCTAGGGAGGACAAGAAAGACCTTTTGTTCCAGCTGTTTATCTCCACCCAACGACGAAGATGGCAAGCGAAGTAATAGTTCTTCAGGTCGGGCATACCCACTCCACCTGCATCTGTGGGCAGAGTCAAAGTCGAGAAAGCGATACGAGCCGGACGTTGGTTCCATAGGAACCGTGAGAACAGAACGTGTAAAGCACGAAAAAAGGAATTGGGAAGGAATATAGGAGCTGCATGGAATAAGCAGAGGAATTTTGGGACTATATATGTGGACAGATAATTTTTTCGGCCCAACCAAGACATGAACGGTATTCGTAGACACTGGAGCTGTGTCCTAACCGAGGAGAGTAGGCGTAGGTGGTTCAGAGCGTAGAGACGAGAAATATCCCTCGGAATAAGAATGCCTAAATATTTTACATGGTCTGTCTTCCAGGTGAACGGTGACATTCGTTGGAGGCGGGTTAGAGTGTCCCTGGGGAAGCCGATAGCAAACGCGACCGATTTATTATAATTGATTTTGAAGTTTGAAAGAGTACCAAAATGGTGAAAAAGATCCAGCACAGTGGGTATAGCAGTCTCCGGGTTAGTGATACTAAGCATGATGTCATCAGCGTATGCGGACACGAGGGCCTCGCCTTTAGGCGTGGACGCGCCTCGGATGTCTGGGTGTGTACGAAAAGCCTGTAAAAAAAGATTCCAGGCACAGAGCGAACAGACCGGGGGACAAGGGGCAGCCCTGGCGGGTTCCATTGGATATAGAGAATGGAGCCGATAAAGAATTGTTCACCTTGACCCTGGCAGTGGCGAGATGTAAAGTGTAAAAATGGAGTCTATAAAGCGATCGGAAAATTAAATAGGCGTAGGACCGACTTCATGTAAGACCAATCTATGCGGTCAAACGCCTTTTCGGCATCAGTACTTAACAACAACAAAGGCTTTTTTTCGGGAAACTGCTCCATGGATTAGGTGTAAGATCTTTGTGGAGTTTTCCCTCCCCTCCCTACCCAGTACAAACCCAGTCTGATCGCTCTGCACCAGGAGGGGGACCAAGCAGACACCCGGTTCGCCAGGACCTTCGCCCAGAGCTTCAAATCACAGTTAAGAAGAGATATTGGCCGATAACTACTACACTGTGCTGGATCTTTGTCTTCCTTATGGATTAAAGCTATATCCGCAGAAAGGGATTGGGGAGGAAAGGAGGAGCCAGTCATCAAGGCGTTAAAAAGTCGGGTGAGGTGTGGGAGAAGGTAGCTTTAAACTTTTTGTAGTAAAGTATTGTCAGACCATCTGGGCCAGGAGATTTTCCCGATGGAGTAGACTTCAGAGCTTCCTCCACTTCCTCCACCGCAATTGGAGATAACAATTCCGCGTGATGGGAAGGTTTCAATTTAGGGAGGTTCAGGGAGGAGACAAAGTCCACAATAGCAGGATGGGGGTCTGCAGTGGGGGCAGATTCATACATGGGGTTATGTAAGTTATACAAGGCGGTGTAATATTGATGAAAATCTTGCGCGATTTGCGCCGTCTCGGTGTGTGCGGCACCCGAGGGGCATCTCGTCTCAGCGATGAATGTACGCGGAGACGTTTCTTTGACGTAGGCGGACATAAGTTTCCCCCCTCTGTCACCTGAAGCATAAAGACGGTGTTTCGCGTGTAAGAAATTTTTCGCAATTTTTAGGTTTAGGAGGGATTTACGGGCCATACGCAAGGACAGGAGATCGGAGAGGTGTTGTTGGCACAGAGATCGCTTGTGGAGCGACTCCAATTTGCAAATTTGAAGGAGCAAGGCATCGGTTTGTTTCTCCCTAGATTTTTTAAGTCTAGAGGCCAGTGAGATGAATTCATCCCAGACGATGGGATGGCATGCCTGGAGTGTAATTTCTATGGAAGAAATCCTGAAGGGGTATTTCAATGGCATTTATATTATCTTGAACGTCCAACAGTGTCTCATTGAATCGCCAGGTGTATCCGAGACCACCCACCCCAGGTAAGGCCAGTGTTAAGGATACAGGCGCATGGTCCGATACTGTCATGGATCCAATATCCGCCGTAGAATAACACCCCAGGTGGCGTCGGGATAGAAAGAGTAATCAAGTCTTTGGTATGAGCGATGCGGCGTCGAATAAAACGTATAATCCTTAGTGTCAGGATGGAGGACTCTCCAGGCGTCCACCAAGGACAGCTCCGCCAATAGCAGTTTAAGTCTTCTGAGATTCCGAAAAGAGATGGCGGAGCGGCCCGTGGAGGAGTCCACGAGAGGCTCCATAGTGAGGTTAAAGTCTCCACCCAGTACCACTAGCCCCGACATAAATTTCTGTAAAAGACGTAGAGTAGATAGTAACCAGTCGACTGTGCGAACATTGGGCGCATAAATATTAGCAAAAGTCACTAAAGTGTTTCCCAGTTTACCCTTCAAGAAAAGATATCGACCATCTGTATCTGCCAACTGCGCTTGCAACTGAAAATGAAGATTGCGGCAAAAAGCTATACTCACCCCTCTCGACGCGTGGGAGTCGCTGCAACTGTGGAACCATACTGGAATGAAGAGCGAGACAGCTGTGGAACATGATCGTGGCGGAAATGTGTTTCCTGCATAAAAATAACAGAGACACCATCTTTTTTAAGGAGTCGAAAAACCTGAGCACGTTTCGCAGGCGCATTCATACCCTTAGCATTATAGGATTGTATAACAATATCACGTGGAGTCATCATGGAGGTGCACTGGGAGGATAGAGAAGCGATAAAGCGGTGTACGTAGCAAGGACAGAGAGCGACCCCAAGGAAAGAGGAGTGTGACAAGGAGGACACAAGAGGGACAGAACACAAAAAAATCAAAACAGAGACAAAAAATAAAGCACCATAGGTAGCGTGCTTGTAAACATTTGGAGAAATGTGAACTAGGCGGATCCACAAGGGGAGCCGGGAGACATTGCACCCCTCCTGAAGGAGGAGGGGCAGTGGAGGCGATGCAAGGGTCGCATAAGAGCCCACCTGCAATAACCTCCAGCCAGCCTGTGGAACCCAAGAAAACCTGGGTCATAGTGAAATGTATTTGCCCAAAAATGGGGAGGAGAGTGGGGAGAGAAGGTAAGGAAGAAAAAGAAGGGAAGGGACCAAGAGAAGAACAGCAGGAGATGATGCCTTCCCAGGTGCAAGCAGAAGGGGCAGCGTATAGGAGACAAAAAGGGGGGAGGTGGGAGAGAGTGAAGGGGGAGAAGGGAGAGGATAGCAGACCAGACCCACATATAGCTACAGGTGGGGCGACTACCCGGACCAAGAAGGTGAAGAATAGGGTAATGGAGGAGAGAGGCTGGGGGTCAGGAGGGTAGGAAAGAGGATGGGGAGAAAAAGATTGTGACCACAAGGCAGACTGTGTCCTGTGTATCAGGATCCTATGATATAGTAGAGAAGGGCAAGGGTGCCCTAGTGTGGAAGGTGAGGGGGAGATTATGAGAAGTAGGGTCAGGTCCCCCAAGGATGAGTGGAAGAGGGAACGGAGAGAAAAGGGAGAGGAAGGGAAAGGTAGCCGGAAAGAGGGAACAGTGAGAGGGGAGAGTGGGGAGGGAAAAGATAAAGGAATGCAGAGAATGGCAAGATAGAGGGAGGAGAAGAAAGTGCTGTGTAGTGTAACAACAAGTAGTAACTGTAAATGAACTGCAGATGGCAGCAGTGAGCAATGTACCAGAAAATAACAGCATAATGAAACTGTAAGGTTCTTTGTCTCTGTTGACATGTTCCTTGAAACTCAGTTTTCCGTTGGCCATTTTGCTTTCTGTCTTTCTGCAGCTCTTGCCCTCAGTTAATATGGAGTTTCCAGTTTTCATGTTCCCGCCCTGATTCTTCCCTCTTGCTTCTTAAGCAGCCTCAGCTGAACAATCAGTGCTCCTGAATCAAGCTCAGTCAGTCTGTGACCTGACTCCTGAAACCTTGGACTTGTACTCCAGCTATTCCCTACTGAGGAACCTTGGAACACTTTTGGACTCTGGAAACCTGCTGTTTGGTGAATCCATGTTTGCAGAGGAATTACGGTACAGAGAAGAGATCCTGAACCTGCTTTGGAGATGTATTGTAGTGCTTGAAGTTACTCTGGCCTGCTGTGTCTCCTGTCGCTGTTCCTGCAAACTGTGTGAACTTTTCAGCATGCTTGTATGAAGTAATACAAGTCATTTCATTTCAACCTATGTCTCCTGTGTTTTCCTCGTACCCAAGCACAAGACGCTATAGGAACTGTACACTATACATGACAAGATTCAGGAGCCAATGTTTAGTGTCTGCTGGGTCTGGGAAAGCCGTGTCTGCTGTGACTGTGGATATCAGATGTCCGTTTAATACCTTATGTGATGACAGTGGTTGTGACTTCTCACAACCATTCCAGGTGAGAGCATTCCCTTAAAATTTTACTCTGGAGTGTTACCACAGGTAAACACTATTGTTTTTTTTTTTTTTTTTCCTTTCCTCTTCTCCTTCCAGCACCTCTGCCTTAAAAGATCTGGAAGATGGAGGCCCGCATAAAGAACTTTGCGGAGTGACTGATACAATCCTTTCAGATGTACAGACTTTAAAAACCCGTTTTGCAAGCCTACAGGACCTCACTAATCATAATTTGCAAGTGTTTGGACAGACTACCAGGAATTGCGAGCCAGGATTGAGGCTCTAGAGGAACGAGCCCAGGCTCCTGCCATAACCCCAAGTTCTGGGATCCCCAAATTACCTCCTTTTCGTTTTGGCGGTGAACGTGAGAAATTCAGGGGATTTATTAATCAATGCAATTTATTTTTCTCTGCACATGCTTCACAATTTCCCACTGAACGATCCAAAGTGCTTACTATAATCATGTTGCTTACCAATAAGGCTTTGATGTGTGCAAACCCTCTGATTGAGACTGAGGATGATTGTTTGAATCACCTTGATGCTTTTATTTCAGCCATGGGCAGGTGTTTGATGACCCCAATCGAGGTGCAACAGCTGAAGCAGCCATGTTAACTTTGCGCCAAGGTAAGCGTTCAGTAGCCGAATATGCCCTGGATTTCAGGAGATGGGCTCTTGATACCACTTGGGACACTTCCGCTAAAAAATCTATTTTTCGGAAAGGGTTGTCTCCACTGATTAAGGATGAACTTGCTCGTGCCGACCCTCCCACTGCGTTAGGTGACTTTATTAACTATTGTATCCGTATTGATGCTCGTCTGACTGAACGCAGACAAGAGAGATGGTTCGAAAATAATCGCACTAACCTTTTACTACCTCCCTCCTCAGCTAAGGAACCTTTGAGTAGGATCACAAGGGAACCAGAACCCAAGCAGGTGGACTCTTTACAAAGACGGGTTAGTGATGCACGCAAAGAACATCGTATAAAGGAAAATCTATGTTTCTACTGTGGTAAGTCAGGGCACTTCATTATAAACTGCCCCAGCCGTTCTCGTAAGACTACTGCAGCAGTCATTCACTGTGAGTGTTGCGAGAGGAGCTCTGTCATGTCCGAGCCTCAGGCTCCAGAGAGATCTGCTGCAAGAGATCTTGATTTCTCAGACTTAAACTCTGTTAGTTCTGGGGACGATGACGGTATAAACGCTGCAATTTTTCAAGTTTCCTCAGCGGTGTCCCAGCTGAGTTGTAAAGAAACAATTCTCATTGCTTCCTTTCCATCAAACTCTGGGTGACTCAGTCTGGGTGTCTAGCTCTGCTATGATCGACTCAGGAGCAAGTGGAAATTTTATGGATATCTCCTTTGCTCTGAAACAGGGGATACGTTCAGTGAAGAAGGCTACTCCAGTACAGATGGAGACTGTGGATGGCTCTCTACTGACTTCTGGACCAGTGGATCAAGAAACAGAGCCTTTAAGGGTCCTTATGGTAAAGATCATCAAGAGAAAATGTCTTTTTTGCTTATCTCTTCTCCCCACTTTCCCATCATTCTAGGGCTACCATGGCTGCAGGCGCAGAATCCTACGATTAACTGGGAGACCAAGGAATTACACTTTCCGGAGAAACAGATGAGTCAAGGAGTTTCAGCTTGCTCTGTTCCTAAAGGAACCATGTCAGTCCCTGAACTACCAGCTGTATACCAGGACTATGACGATTTATGTGACAAGAAGAACGCTGATCAGCTTCTTCCTCACCGTCCATATGATTGTCCAATTGAATTATTACCCGGAGCAGAGATACCTTTTGGTAAGATCTACCCCCTAGCGGGGCTCGAGCTAAAAGCTTTGAAGGATTATATAGACGAAAATTTAGCCAAGGGCTTCATACGCCCCTCTTCATCTCCCGCAGGTGCTCCCATCTTCTTTGTGAAGAAGAAAGATGGATCTCTGAGACCCTGCATAGACTATAGGGAACTCAATAAGGTTACTATTAGAAACCGTTATCCATTGCCTTTAATCCCTGAGTTGTTGGAGAGAGTGCGGCATGCCAAAATTTTCTCTAAACTGGATCTCCGTGGGGCCTATAACTTGGTCCGTATCAGACCTGGGGATGAATGGAAGACTGCTTTCAGGTCACGCTATGGACACTTTGAATATCTAGTTATGCCTTTTGGTCTGAGTACCGCCCCAGACACTTTCCAACACTTCGTGAATGATATCTTCAGGATCTCCTAGATACATTTGTGGTGATTTATCTGGATGATATTCTAATTTTTTCTAACTCCACAGAGGAACATCATGGACATGTGAGAATTAGTCTTAGAACGCCTAAGACAAAACCATCTCTACATCAAACTTGAAAAATGTGAATTCCATAGGACCGAAATTCAATTTCTGGGGTATGTACTATCTACGCAAGGGATTAGTATGGATGGAAGCAAGACCCAAGCCATCAAGGATTGGCCAATTCCTAGAAATGTGAAGGAGGTGCAGCGTTTCATCGGGTTTGCCAACTTCTATAGACGTTTCATTAATAATTTTTCTGAGGTAGTGTCACCTATCACCCAACTTACCTGGAAACAGTCTAGGTTCTCCTGGACCCCGCAAGCTCAGGAAGCATTTTCCTGTTTAAAGGATAAATTTACCACCGCACCTATCTTAGTACATCCCAACCCCGAGCTTGCCTTCATAATAGAGGTGATGCTTCAGACTGTGCCGTTGGAGCTATACTCTCTCAGAGAACAGGTGAGAAGAATGTCTTGCATCCCTGTGCCTTCTTTTCCCAGCAGTTGTCTTCGGCTGAGAGGATCTACGATGTGGGCAATAGAGAATTGTTGGCCATTATTGCCGCCTTCAAGGAATGGAGACACCTTCTTCAGGGAGCTGCACAGCAAATAGTCGTCCTGACAGACCATCGTAACCTTGAATTTATCAGGTCGGCTAAGTGCCTGACTCCTCGCCAGGCTCGCTGGAATCTTTTCCTAAACCAATTTAATTTTGTCATTTCTTATAGACCAGGATCGCGCAATGGAAAGGCTGATGCACTCTCTAGGATTCATTCAGCAGAGACACGTCCACTTACTCCTCCTAAGACTATTCTTCCTGACTCTAGATTCCTGGAGTGATTCATAATCAAGACCTACTTAAGGACATCAAGGAAGCATACCATGCGGATTCTTTGTTGGCTCAACCCCCAAGGGACGTAAGTCTTGTCTTTAAGAATGGTGTGTGGATTCAGGGACAACGTCTGTATATACCTGAAACAGTCAGATTGAGAGTATTGCAACTCATCCACGATTCCAAGATAGCCGGGCATAGGGGAATTCTAAAGACACAAGAATTTCTTTCTCGTTTCTTTTGGTGGCCCACTTACAGGAAAGATGTCTTAAACTATGTCACTTCATGTGAAGTCTGTGCAAGATGCAAAACACCTCGCTCCTCACCAGCTGGTCTGTTGCAACCTCTTCCCACCCCGTCCCGCCCGTGGGGATCCATTTCTATGGACTTCATTGTGGAGTTACCAACCTCTCAAGGGAAGAACACCATTCTAGTGGTGGTTGACCGTCTAACAAAGGCAGCTCATTTTATCCCTTGTGTCGGCTTACCCACTGCAAAACAGACATCAGACTTGATGATTAAGAATGTGTTTCGCTTACATGGAGTACCGGATGAGGTCATTTCGGATCGAGGGGTGCAATTCACTTCAGGTTTTGGCAAAATTTCTGTGCAGCATTGGACATTAAAGTAAACCTTTCTTCTGCTTTTCATCCCCAGACTAATGGACAGACAGAACGAACCAATCAGACCCTGGAGCAGTATCTCCGCTGTTTTATCTGCCACCTACAGGATGATTGGGTGGATCTACTTCCACTGGCTGAGTTCTCTTATAACAACTCTCAGAGCGCCTCCACTAAGCAGTCTCCTTTTTACTCCAATCTAGGTTATCATCCTAACATTCTTCCTCGATTTCCCATAGATACGCCCTTGCCGGCAGTGGCTGAAAGAATCACTTCTTTACAAAAGAATATGGATCTTCTAAAGGAAAATCTAGAATTGGCTCAGGAAAGGTACAAGAAAGCAGCAGATAAATTTCGTAAACCTGCACCAGCTTTCAAGGTAGGAGATTTGGTCTGGCTGTCAACCAGAAATCTTAAATTAAAGATTCCATCGTCTAAATTGGGACATAAGTACATTGGACCTTATAAGATCAATAAGATTATAAGTGCTGTTGCTTGTCGTCTTCAACTACCCAGAACTATGAGAATCCACCCTGTCTTTCATGTATCCCTACTAAAGGCTGCAACACCCAATACGTTTCCTGGACGTTCTTCTCCTTGCCCTGACCCAGTGCTGGTCGATGGTCAGGAAGAATTTATGGTGGAAAGGATTCTAGATTCCAGGTTGTACAGAAATCAGTTGCAATATTTGATTAAATGGCAGGGCTACCCAGTGGAGGACAACTCATGGGAACCAGTCAATAATGTAAATGCTCCTTGCCTGCTCCGCCAGTTTCATCAGAGGTACCCTGACAAGCCTGGTCTGAGGTCATCCGGAGGTTGTCCCTAAGGGGGGAGTAATGTAAGGTTCTTTGTCTCTGTTGACATGTTCCTTGAAACGCAGTTTTCCGTCGGCCATTTTGCTTTCTGTCTTTCTGCAGCTCTTGCCCTCAGTTAATATGGAGTTTCCAGTTTTCATGTTCCCGCCTGATTCTTCCCTCTTGCTTCTTAAGCAGCCTCAGCTGAACAATCAGTGCTCCTGAATCAAGCCTCAGTCAGTCTGTGACCTGACTCCTGGAAGCCTTGGACTTGTACTCCAGCTATTCCCTACTGAGGAACCTTGGAACACTTTTGGACTCTGGAAACCTGCTGTTTGGTGAATCCATGTTTGCAGAGGAATTACGGTACAGAGAAGAGATCCTGAACCTGCTTTGGAGATTTATTGTAGTGCTTGAAGTTACTCTGGCCTGCTGTGTCTCCTGTCGCTGTTCCTGCAAACTGTGTGAACTTTTCAGCATGCTTGTATGAAGTAATACAAGTCATTTCATTTCAACCTATGTCTCCTGTGTTTTCCTCGTACCCAAGCACAAGACGCTATAGGAACTGTACACTATACATGACAGAAACGTTGAAAAATTGCAGGTAATTTTAAAACAGACCACAGGGGAACAAAAGCCATCTCTGTTGTCCAAAATCAGCAATGACAACAGGTAGATCCTGAAAATCAGAGAGGGCAGTGCAGTGCAATAGGTCATGTGAACAGCACACTACAGCAATCTACAAAGCACATAGTAAACCTAGATATCACATTGAGTTTCAAAGGTGAAAGAAGAGAAGATGGAGGAGGGGGAGGGGAAGAGGGACAAGGGTGAAGAGAGCACAGGAAAGCAGTCAGCACTAGCAACAATACGAGCCTGAGTGAACAGAATCATAAGTTGGATATAACCACAGTGAGTCAACAATTCAACAGGGAGGCTGCAAAGTGGAAAATGTAAACCTCAGGTTTCAGGTAGGAGGGCAGGAGACCTCCAGAACAAAGGCATTACACCGGGTCTACCATGTCCTGGCAAGAACAAGAGCAGCAAGCCAGTCTGGTAACAGCTCAGTCTCCAGCCGGGTCATCGCGGGCAGATAGAGAGCGACGATGCGACTTGTTCTTGGAGCGGGTGACTTGCCAATCGTCCGGGCGCGGCTGGATCGGTGGTATGGACGACTCCGGAACAGGCAGCCAGGACGGCACAGGCAGTGAAGGGATCGATAAGGCCTTCCACAAAGTAGGTAAGTCCTCTGGATGACGTATAGTAACTTTCTTGTCGTGGCGTGTAACAAAGAGCCCAAAGGGGAACAACCATCTGTACTGGGCGTCACGTTCCTTCAGGTGGGTCAGAAGAGGCTTTAACAAGCGGCGCTTCTGGAGGGTAGAACTGGCCAGGTCTTGGTAGATGGCCACTGGGGACCCGTCTAGCATCGGGGACCCCTGCTCCCTTGCAGCAGTGAGAAGCGCAGCAGTATGGTTGTAGTCCAGTATACCACAAATAATATCCCTGGGGGGATCAGTGTCCCTGGGGCGAGCTCTGGGGGCCCGGTGGATGCGCTCCACAACCACAGCTTCAGCAGGTTCTTCCCCCAGCAATGCAGAGAATAAAGTGCGTGCCACAGAGCGCAGGGCCTCAGGGGCATAGGACTCAGGGATACCTTTCATTCGCACAATGCGGCGGCGATTCCTGTTCTCAAGGTCATCGGCAGCACCGAGGGCCGCATTAAGATGCTTGGAGTGGTCCTGGAGCGTGGTACAGATGCCATTGCCGAATTCCACATAAGAAGTGTGGGCCTGCTCCAGCTCCTCCACACGGCGTCCCACATGCGACACCTCCGCCTTAATGCTGGCTAGCTCCTGTAGCACTGGAGCAATGATCCGGCGGATGAAAGAGCGGGTGACCTGGTTGGAACGCTCCGGCCTGCGGGGTGATTGCCCTGAGCAAGCATCAGTGTCTATATCCGAGTCCTCTGCGTCAGACAGAAGAGAGGTTCCGGGTGCCATCTTAGGTGAAAGCACTGGTGCAGAAGCTGGCTTTCTCCGGAGATAATGATCCAAATCCCCCGTCTTTCTTGGGGGTTTTGGGGTGCCAGTGGAGTCTTTAGCCTTTTCTCTTCCTGATTTCCCCATTTTGGACAGAAATACGCTGTGACAATGCTAAAGCTGGCTGGGTTGAAGAGAGGAGCTCACAGACTCAGCTCCTTCCTCATGTGCAGCTAGGCTCCGCCTCAGCTTTCATCTTTCTGCCTTTAGGTGTAGTTATCTCTCAGGCTGTGACGAGGCGTCTAGGATTAACGTAGGAACGCTCCACGGCTACCTCTAGTTGTGTCGTTAGTTTAGGAATCTGCAACCCATCAGTTACCAACATCTTAGGTGTTCGGCTGCCCTGCTGTTGTTCCTGTCCTCCTCAGCTACCGAAACATAACAATAAGCATTGCAAATCCACTTCTACTCTTCAGGTCGGTGACAAGGTGTCACGCTGTATAGCAGATATATATATATGTGATGTCAGTAATCTATATCAAAAGGGCAACATACTATAAAACATGCGCATAGATATATGATAACATAGAATTACCTGACAGAATGTCCAGTGGGTCAATACGGAATCCGTTATACGCTGTTTCCGGCTAGAGGGTGACCGGGGTCTATACTGACCCTAAACTGGGGTCCTAACTAATCCCTCTACCTGGAGGTACTGTTAAAGGTACAGAGGTCCAGGCCACCAGCGTAAACCCTGTCTCCTATCAATCGCTGCCAACTGTAATCTAGTCCTAAGAAGGACCCTGATTACCACCAAAGGGAATGAACAGGTAACGGTTAATGAACAGAAAGACATACAAGAAAGACAAGAAATAAAGTAAATAAAGTCTTACATACAACACTCACACACAGTAGGAACACCTAAGGTCTCAGAGATACAGCTTATAGTTTAAGAGTAAAAACAACTAAGGAGCTCTTAGCTTAAGTATTCTCAGAACCGATCCAGTCTGCTAGACTACATGAATGCTTTCACCGGCATCTAACAAGCAGACTGGCAGGTATATGAAGGAATCTAATTAGAACATAATCAAAAGCAGCCGGGCGAGGCTGGACCTAGTCTTAGCAAAGAGCTAGGTAAAATTAACTCCCTCATTACCAAACACAAAGAAACAGCAACTCAGCTGTGAGAAGTCAGAGTGTGTAATCGCGACGATCCTCGTGGCGATAACCCATGACAGTACCCCCCCCTCTACGAGGGGACTCCGGACCCTCAGGGTCAGGTCTGCCCGGGTGAGTTGTGTGAAAGGTCCGAACCAATCGATCTGCGTTAACATCAGACGCAGGGACCCACGTCCTCTCCTCAGGACCATACCCCCTCCAATGAACCAAGTACTGAAGGGATCGGCGACTGAGACGTGAGTCAATGATTTTCGACCCATGAAATTCCACGTTATCATTGACCACCACTGAAGGAGGAGGTAGAGGTGACGGTATGACTGGTGCCACATACTTTTTAAGTAATGACTTGTGAAACACATTATGAATTTTAAACGTAGGAGGGAGGTCCAGACGAAATGCCACAGGATTAATTATGGAACTGATCCTGTACGGCCCGATGAATCTGGGACCCAACCTCCAGGAGGAAACTTTAAGTTTTATATTCCTGGTAGACAACCAAACCAGATCGTTCACCTTCAGATCTAGACCAGAAACTCTCCCCCTATCAGCCATCCGTTTGTAACGGTTCCCCGTAACCTTCAGTCTTAACCGATCTGGAACTATCAGTCTCCCTGGAAGTCCCACAGGGCGTCCCCCTGAGCCCCCAATACCTCACCCTCAAGCTCAGAGCATACAGCTGACACTACAACTCCCTCCTGAGGAATAGGAACCGGATCATCCGTCTTCCCGGCCCCTGGGAAAGTACGAGATAAGGCATCAGGAAGCAACTTTATTGAGCAGTCATATGTGCGATGAGGAGGTAACTCTTTACACCCCTCCTCTGAGAACATCTCCCCAAAGTCCTCCAGAAAAGGAGACAAAGTCCTAGGCACAACCGCACCGATGACCGTGCTCATGCAGTTATTCCTGCAAAATTCACCCCACTGGCTTATCTTTCTGGATTGCCAATCAATCACTGGGTTATGTTTAGCCAACCAAGGAAGTCCCAACACAATAGGAGTAGGTAGACCCTCCAACACATAACAAGACAATTGCTCTTTATGTATTGCCCCTACTCGAAGATCTATGTTATGAACAGCTTGTACCAAGCTACCTTGACCGAGAGGTCTAGAATCAATAGAGACTATAGGGACCGGTTTGGCCAATACACTCAGTTGCATACCATGCACCTGGGCAAACCGAGCGTCCACCAGATTAGCCCCGGACCCACTATCAAGAAAAACAGAAATCCTCTCAGTTCTAGTACCAATCACCACCTCCGCAGGCACGAGAAACTGAGAGGGATTTGGGGACGAAATACACACTCCCAGGTTAACTCCTTTGCTCAAAGAGGCCCGGGATGGACACCCCCCAACAAAATGTCCCTCTCTCCCGCAAAAGAAACACCTTCTAGTCTTGCGGCGCACCGCCGATTCCCTCCTACAAAAAGATGTCCCTCCCAACTGCATGGGTTCCTCAGAACAGACCAGGGGAACCTCAGTATAAGGGACTTTAGTAGTAGGTGGAGTCATCACGGGAGGCGGAGTTACCTCGCGTCTTCCCCGAATTCGTCTATCAATGCGAATAGCGAGGGCCATAGCAGCCTCCAGTGATGGAGGAGAATCATACTGAGCCAACACATCTTTTAATTTGTCAGACAACCCTTGACAAAACTGGCTCCTAAGAGCTGGGTCATTCCACTGAGTATCTGTTGCCCATCTACGGAACTCAGAAGAATATTCCTCCGCTGGACGATTTCCTTGCCGTATTTTACGTAACTTTGTTTCAGCAAGGGAAACTCGATCCGGATCATCATATACCAGACCCAGGGCAGTAAAAAATCGATCCACTGACTGGAGATCTGGGGAGCCTGGAGGAATAGAGAACGCCCAAGATTGAGGGTCCCCTTGTAAGAGCGAGATAATTCCCACCCTCTGCTCTTCACTCCCAGATGACCGAGGCCGTAGCCGAAAGTACAATTTACATGCCTCCCGGAAAGTAAAAAATTTGTCCCGCCCACCAGTGAACCTGTCCGGGAGAGCAACTTTAGGTTCAGATCTGGTTTGCTCCGGTGGGGACAAAACCTTGGACTTAATGTCTGCAAACTCCATGGATAACCCCTGCAACTGCCGGGCCAGCTGGGCTACTGGATCCATGACAGCTGGGGAGAATCTTTAGTATGGGCCGGTGAAAATGTCACGCTGTATAGCAGATATATATATATGTGATGTCAGTAATCTATATCAAAAGGGCAACATACTATAAAACATGCGCATAGATATATGATAACATAGAATTACCTGACAGAATGTCCAGTGGGTCAATACGGAATCCGTTATACGCTGTTTCCGGCTAGAGGGTGACCGGGGTCTATACTGACCCTAAACTGGGGTCCTAACTAATCCCTCTACCTGGAGGTACTGTTAAAGGTACAGAGGTCCAGGCCACCAGCGTAAACCCTGTCTCCTATCAATCCCTGCCAACTGTAATCTAGTCCTAAGAAGGACCCTGATTACCACCAAAGGGAATGAACAGGTAACGGTTAATGAACAGAAAGACATACAAGAAAGACAAGAAATAAAGTAAATAAAGTCTTACATACAACACTCACACACAGTAGGAACACCTAAGGTCTCAGAGATACAGCTTATAGTTTAAGAGTAAAAACAACTAAGGAGCTCTTAGCTTAAGTATTCTCAGAACCGATCCAGTCTGCTAGACTACATGAATGCTTTCACCGGCATCTAACAAGCAGACTGGCAGGTATATGAAGGAATCTAATTAGAACATAATCAAAAGCAGCCGGGCGAGGCTGGACCTAGTCTTAGCAAAGAGCTAGGTAAAATTAACTCCCTCATTACCAAACACAAAGAAACAGCAACTCAGCTGTGAGAAGTCAGAGTGTGTAATCGCGACGATCCTCGTGGCGATACACCCATGACACAAGGTTGGCTTTCTACAAAAAAACTGAAAACTAACGTACCATCTTCTAAACTGAGTCAAAATTTCATAGGACCTTTTAAAATTTCTGCACAAATTAACCCAGTTGATTTTGGTTTAAATCTTCCGAAGAGCCTGAAAATTCACCGTGTTTTACATGTGTCCTTGCTCAAACCAGTCAGTGAGAACCCATTTTCAGGAAGAACAGTTCACTGTGGATGAAATTCTGGACTCTAGAAGATTTAGAGGAAGATTACAGTATTTAGTGCGTTACGGGAAAAAAAATTCCGGTGGGCAACGTCCATGCAAACAGGCTTATAAGAGCCTTTCATCACAGACATCCAGAGAAGCCCGCACCTGAGATGTCCAGAGGCCATCCTGGAAGGAGCGGAGTACTGTCAGGATTCAAACCCATCAGCTCTTGTACACCAGGCTCTTGCCTCTGTACTATTCAGCTCGCTGGACAGTTCTTTGCTAGCCCAAATACTAGTATGTGTGTTGTTCCTGATAGTTTCAATCCTGTAATCTCCTGATTGAACACCCTACTTAAACCGGACATTACACTTCATTCCTTGTGAGATTATTGACCTCCCAGCCTTTTGTCAAGCTCTCCTTTCACCTGCTGCTTCATCCAAGATTATACTGCTGCTACCGTGTACCGACCCCTGGCTATTCCTGACTACGCAACCTGCTGGTGCTGCCCCTAGTAGTTACAATACCGGATTGCCGATAGATGCTACTGTGCAGGTGCGGCCGGAGCCATTTTGAAAAAGATTTTTTTTTCTGAAGAAATTTTATCACTAAATAAAAAGAATATATGGAAATTATATATCCAATCATGCTAAATTGCATGGTGCCGCCAATGCCTGCACGATGAATGTAATTTTTTTTTTAAACAATAAGATATACAGTATGTTAAATAAGGGGCAGGTTACTGAGGGATCAGTGAGCTGTCATAAGCCATACACAAGAATATGTAAGCAGAGCAACGCAAAGTCCCCCCACAGGCCGCCCCGAAGCACGAAAATGTCATTAACCGAAAACTACAAATAAAGATTAAACAATAACCACATGACATATTTTAATCATTTATAATCATTTTAATCAGTATAACGGAGCCGACCTGACACTGTGTGTAGGTTACTGTGCACAATCCTGCTGACAGGTTCCCTTTAGCAATAATAAAAATAAAACTCAGCAATCACAATATTTCTTAATCCATAAATCCAAATACATCCTCACGGGAGAGTAACTAAGTGTATGATGAGCGACAGCCGTTTCATGCCAACTGACTCTCCAGCCATGTATGTTGGCATCAGTGCGCTCATAATAGCTCAGTATTTAATGAGCAAACTGAGTACAATATACCAAATACCAGATAATTATGTTGCAAATTCGACTGCAGCACGATAGATGAGGTCTCTCACCCTGTCCTTTATAAAGTAGAATGAAAAGAGGTTCTGGGATGTCATGTAATCGTCACAAATGTAACAATAAGCCTCCTGCACTATACCTGGTGCATCAATGCTACCTCACAAAGTCATCACAATGTAATAAAAGCCAGGAGATCTGATACTTATGCATCTAGTATTTTCCTGTTCCAGTATTTGTACCTGTTGGACTTAAATGACGGACATGTCTGAGATAGTCCTGAGATAATCCTGTTGAGTCCTCTTAATTATAATGAGCAGTGGCTTCATCATACTGGTTTATTTATATCGGAAACGTTTTACTAGAATAGTTGGACATATCAGTGCTTGCTAGCCTGGCTCAGTGATGTCATATGCTTAATAGAGGAAAAAAACAAGAAATCAGCTCACCCTCGAGAATCTAGAGAAGTTCCGGCAAAATGAAGAACAGGATCACGTTGCTGATGAACGTCCGGTAAGTATGCAGAAAGAAAACAGCCAGATTCATATAGAGACGCACAGAAGAAAAATTGTCTTTTTTATTTAATAATTAAAAATGTATATATAAAGGCAACCCTATATGGCACACAGGCATAGGTTCAATTGGGGATGAGGGGTACAGAGGAGACCAAAAAATGAATGCATCTCAAACACTCTATTCGTTCTTAAATTCGGTCTGAATGAAATGAAAGAATGGGCGTTTAAATGTTCTCAGAATCATTAATTAAGATGCACATGGGGACAAAACAGGTGAATGGGATGGACAAAAAGGTAAGTGAAATACACATGACAAAGCATAAAGTGAAAACAACCACTGACATCAGGAATAAAATAACACAATTATCATACAAAATAAATGGAAAAAAATGAAATAAAATCAATAATGTAACCCAATCTCCTCCCATTTCAATTCTAACCCTTTGGGATCTCGTATATTTTATAATGAAAACAAAAAAGTACAAAAAGCTTCCGTGTTGCGGAGAGTGTGTTCTATATCACCACCACGTAAATGTTTGGGAACAAATTCTATGGCATAAGTAATAAAACTGAAGATCTTCCTGTTGTATTCAGTAATGAAATGGTTTGAGGCATTAGAAACATTTCGGATCATAATGACTTAAGTGTTTTTTTATTTGTGTGTTTGTTTTATTTGGTTTTGATTGTTTCTAAAAACAAAATTAAAATGTGAATATACTGTATCTTGATAGTTTTCACAATAAAAATTGATCTGATTGACAAAAGTGAAGGTTTAAGTGCCATCATAGTTATAGAATGATCGCATGTAGACTGAGGATGAACAAGTCTTACTTGAGGACGGGCCACATTTAAAGTAACCCTTTAAGTAGAGCCAATTATGGGAGCGGTTGACTCCCTTTCTGAACAGTACAATCTAGGTGAACGAGAGTTTCCAGCAGTAGATGCACGTGGGGAAACTTCTGATTCTTTCCTACAAAATTGAATCCATGACGTTATCATCTCTCAGGATATGCAAGTTACGATTTACAATATTGGAGATGACTTTAAAATGAATACTAGAAGTTAAAAGTAAAGTAGGTTTATGGGATGAAGTAGTAATATTATTGATGGGAGTTTCATTCATAGATCCAATCTAGTCTTTGAGTTTACAATATTCACTGCACGATTTAAGGACCAGGTGGGATCATTTATATTTTTTAAACACTGCAGTCTTGAATGCGATTCCTTTTGAAAAGAAGATGGATTACTGCAGTTTCTCTTGGCCCTGATTCGCCGACAGGAATAGAATTAATAGTATGTGGCGGATGAAAACTGTGGGCATGTAAAATTGTATTCCCCTCAGTTGCTTTTCTGCGTGCACTACTATCGACGGGAAAACCATGTCTTCCCATCAAGTGTGCATCCAGAAAAGTAATGGAATCCAGGTGAAAAAAAACTAGTGAAAAGATGATTGAATTGATTCTTGTTTAAATAGTCAAGAAAAATGAGGTACCCGTATATACTCATTGTAAGCTTTTCAGGGATATAGCTCTGGGATCGCCGTCTGGGTAGACAGAGTGGCACGGAAACAGTTCATTCACAGCAGTTCTGGTAAAAACTGGCCGCAACCAGTTTTATTAAAGTCCACAGCAAACAAGACATAAAACAAAATCATAAACAGAAGACCTAGGCTTGTCTAGCCACTAATTACACTTAGATAGATTTCCCTATCTATCCGGGTCCCGACTCTAACAGCCGGGGCCAAAACAACACATATGTTCAGCATTTACCAGCATGGAGGTTCTCAGAGTCTCCTCCTTGTGTCTGAAGGCACCTTCAACGTCCAGACTTGAGAGAGCTCCCCTCCTATTCAGCAGCTATCCGCATGGATTCTCACAGAGACTACTCCTGTGTCCGGGGTACATCGAGCACCCAGACTGAGATAGCTCAAACTCCTGGAGACACCTTCTGTGCCTGGACCCCTCCTGTGTCCAGACTAAGCGAGCTCTCTGACTGTGCTCCCAAGCACCTACTTCTGGCTTCCTAATCAATACCTGAGTGTCTTCAGGTTTGAGCTGCAAGTGTGTATTGAATGGAAGGTGTAGTGACCTTTCTCCACCACTAGTTTTACAAAGCCATACATTCCCCTTATAGTAGTCAGCAAAGTAACTAGGTGAAATGCACATCCCATTCAACATATATCCCTTCACTGTCTCACATATCCCCCCCCTCTTCTCCAGACCGGAGGGCTGGTCATCCAGACCGGAGGACTGGTCAACAATCCAAAAGAGACAGTGAACTCTGGACAAGTCATGGCCATCATCAGCTTCATCTTCACCTGAAGCATGGCCATCATTAGCTTCATCTTTACTATTGTCATCTGTATCTTCACCTGAGGCATGGACACTACCCTGTACCCTTCCAGGCCTATACTCTTTGCGGGCCTCGGGTGTCCTGCACGGTTTCTGCTTGACCTTAGTGCCGGGCTCAGTTTCGGTATAGTGCCTCCCCAGATAAGTACGACCAGGCACGTCAGAACACCTCTGCTGATTCTTCCACAGAAACTCTCGTACCTCCTGTTTTTGGGGCACTGACCCTGTGTCACCAACTGTCACAGGAGGTATAGGGGTTTTTTCACCTTTCTCTAATTCCCCCTGAACCTTTTTTGGCACATCTACTTTCTTAAATATCAGTTGGTTCATAAATTCTATTTCACAGAACTTAAGCACCTCTGCCATGGTCTCTAACCATTTTGAGCCACACTGTTCAAACGATTGGCACTGAAGAGGAAGCTGATCGTTTTTCTTTTTCGGTACACATATGTCACGCGGTCTTATGATATGTGTACGATGTCAGTAAACTATTCTTAAAAGAACAACACTCTATACAACATATAGATTAGCAACATCAGCATGTAAATATAGAATAGATTTACCTGACACGATATCCGTTGAACTCAGGGTTAATCTTGAGGACTTGATACACTGTCACAGGAAAGAGGAGGACCGGGGGTCTAACCTGACCCTAAACTGGGGTCCTAACTAATCCCTCACCTTGGAGGTACTGATAATGGTTCAGAGGTCCAAGTCTCCAGCCTAACCCTGTCTCCTATCAGTCCCTGAACCCTGTAATCAGTCCTAAGAAGGATACTGATTACCACCAAAGGGATATGGGCTGATCTCTGCTAAATACACTGATTAGACATATAAGACAGACTGGAGAAAACACAGACTTGCATACACACTCAAACACAGAAGGAACATAAATGATCTGGGATATTAAACTCTAAGCAAGGTGAGCTTAAAACAACTAAGGAGCTCTTTAACTTAAGTCTATACAGATACAATCCTATCTGTGGTCTGCATGAAGAATTTCACTGGCAACTCCCAACACAGACAACCAGAGATTTAAAGGAAACCAATCAACAAATAATTAATTGCAGCCGGGAGAAACTGCACCCAGTCCCAGAACTGAGCACAGACAGAATTAACTCCCTAACTGCCAAACACAAAAGAAACAGCAACTCAGCTGTGAGAAGTCAGAATGTGCAACCGCGACGATCTTCGTGGCGATGCACACATGACAACATAATTCATCCTCTTCTTGTACAGGCTCACTTTGCATAAGACTCAGAGCTCTTACTTCTTTCTCCAGGAGATCCTCATGGCTCTGATCACGCTCCTTCATCACAGTTTGGAGTTTTTTCTGAGAAGTAATCAATTCATCTTGTACCTGTGCAACCACTTTTTCTCGATCCGGCAAGGCACCACACACACCTTCCCTTTCACCTCGTGATCTCTGGAGCAACTGCTGGAACCGCTCATGTTCCCAGCGAAGAGATGCCACATCCAGTTCACACTGCTGCAGCTGCTTGCGTAATGCAACATTATCAGTCTTCATTTCTTTGGTGGAAACCTCATGGATACGCATCTTCTCCTGTAGTTGTTGGACGTCCTTTACATCTTCGGCCCCTTCTTCAGGCTCTTCTGGTAGGACATGCTCAGAAGCCCTACCATCAGTCTTCTCTTCCACCACGTTCTGCATCCCATCTGAGCTCCCGTGTGTCTGCAGCGGCAACGGAGCGACACATCGCCCCTCCCACTCACTGGGACGTGGTTCAGGTGTAGACTCCATGAAAATGCGCTTGAGCTCACCAAGGCCAACCTGATGTCTCAAAATCTCATCTTGGTATTTATCCAGATCCTTTGTGTCGCTCGGGAACACCGATGGAGCACCGGGCGCCGAACTTCCGGCCCGAGCTTCGCGAGTTGCAGCTACTGATCCGGACCGTAACCCGTCCACGCCGCTGTCTTCGGCAGAAACAGATTCCTGGACAGAGTCAGTCCCCATATCTTCAGTCTTGTTCCTCACAGCTTCACTTGAGACCTCAGCTTCTGATGAGGCATCTGGCTTGGTGACCACCACTTCCATGGCTTTTTCCACCTCTGCAGCATTACCTTCAGAGTCCTGGGCATGATGCAGCTCCATACCATACATTGATAACTTCTCATCTTCAACAGCATCCACTTGTGCTGTGTTCAGTTTCAGAGTCCTGCCTTTAAAGCTCAGCTCTCCTCCTTTCACCTTAGTCTTCGCCAGGGAACCGGCCAACTGTAAAACATCTTCAGATGCCATCTTCTGTCCGGCTGTAAGGTCAGCATCAGCTTTCTTCTCAGGACTCTCAACCTCCTCTGCTACCATGCCTTCCTCATTTGCACTGGTTGCTTTATGGTCATCAGATGATTCACTATCACTACCACTATCCCTGTCTGACCCCTTTTTCTCAGCCACATCTGGCTCACTTTCAGGGTTATACACTTCATTTTCATTCACATCCGGCTCACTGTCAGGGCTATACAATTCATTCTCATTCACATCCTGCTCACTTTCAGGATTATACACTTCATTTTCATTCACATCTTGATCTGGAACCTTAGTTAACATGTCATCCACAACATTAACTTCACCATCTGGTCCCTCAAGTTTGTGACTATGTGACAACCCCAGCACTATACTTCTATATAGCTCAGGTACCAGGAGCTGACTCACGACCTCTCCCTGGACTTCAGTGTCCCTATACAATAGATTATTGTTCATGGCAGCATGAGGAAACCTCTCCTCAGAGCCAGGCTCTTGGGAACCTCATTCAGAACAATTACATTTTCCTGTGCCGTTTTAAGAGTGGGGTCTCGCACCGGCTCACTCCCAAAATTGTCACAGGACACAGGCAGGTCAGGACACTCGGTTCCCGAGAACCACCATCCTCGTCTCCCAACATCACCTGCAAAGGAATTTCATCTTTATCACGATCATCATCAGTATCATCACTATTATGATTAGCATCATCATCATTATCAATATCAGCATCATCATCATGGTCATCATCATTATCATGATCATGATCATCATTATCATTATCAATATCAGCATCATTATCATGGTCATCATCATTATCATGATCATCATTATCACACAAGATTAACGGCCCACTAACATTGTGTTCCGCCCCTCGGGACTGCGTACCCTCAGTAGGAGCTTCATCACACTGTCCAACAGAATCACCCTTCCCCCAGAGATCCTTAGACCGGGGAAAGTCATTAC
This sequence comes from Oophaga sylvatica, assembly GCA_033576555.1. Taxonomy (NCBI): domain Eukaryota; kingdom Metazoa; phylum Chordata; class Amphibia; order Anura; family Dendrobatidae; genus Oophaga; species Oophaga sylvatica. The sequence continues at coordinate 101,080 of JARQOD010000176.1, read as the reverse complement.
CCAATATAACGGGGTGCACCAGGTTCTTCACTACCCCCACTTCACATGAAACCTCCCCGAGTTTGGGGACCAAGTCCACGGCAGTCTCTGGGTAGACTTTGGTGTCTCCATGGATGCACACTACACTCAGGTGTTTATCAGGGATGAAGTCCCTATTAATCAGGCTGTCACGCACGAGAGTCACTTGACTCCCTGAGTCCAGGAGGGTCTGTGCTGGGCAGTCATTTACAACCACCGGGGACCCCTGTGGTCCAGTCTCTTCGGCTGAGGTGGACACACACACAGGCTCTGCGCAGGAGAGAGGGATCCGCCAACATCACAACATATAGGCTCCCCCTCTATTGGACAGTTGGCTGCAATTTCACAACATCTCCAACACTGTCCATCACACTCTCCCACCCACACAACCCCAACAGCTGGAACGCTCTTACCGGGAGAGTTCGGCGTCCAGGAACTCCGACGTGACAACCTCTCAGACGGCTGGTCATGGAGGCAGTCCCTGGTGGCGAAGGCCCTCTCCATCAGGCTGACCAGACGATTGGCGTCCTGGTGGTCTCCTTGTCCGACCTCTGGCTGTACCTCAGGAGGACGTGCTTGGGTGTAGCGGTCCACTATCACCTTTTCAACTCCATAATCAGGTTTGCTGACTGCAGACTCCCAACTGCATTTCCAGTCATGAACTCCCCTGGCACGGGCTGTCACCGTAACACCCAGCCGGGTAAGAATCTCCGCTTTCAGCTTGCATAGTCTTGGCTGTCCTGCTCGCTCAGGTCAGCATAGGCCCTTTGGGGTTCTCCAATCAGATAGGGTGCGACCATCATGGCCCATTCAGATAAGGGCAAATTCTCCTTCTCTGCCAGTCCCTCAAACCTAGTGAGATATACCTCCACATCATCACGAGGTGTCATCTTTTTCAGGGACCGTCTTACCGCCTTCTTTACAGCGGACAATGCAGGTGACTTTGCAACACCACTTTGGGACGATGCGCCGCAAGTCCCCTGCAGTGCTGCAACCTGCTCAAAAACAACCGGTCATTCTCCTGCTGCTGCTGCAGAAATTGCTGCTGGGCCTGCTGCATGCGCTGCTGGTGCTGCAGGCGCTGCTGCTCCATGCTCTGCTGCATGCTTCGCTGGGCCTGGACCAGGTACTCAACGAGCTCCTCCATACTGCCGGACTTATCTGTCTCAACTACGGCAGTCTTATGTTGCACATTAACTTGCGCCATTTGTTCAAACAGCGCCTCCATGCTGTCATCCATGCTGTCAGACTTCTCTGTCTCAACAACAGCAGTCTTCACTCAAGACATACACACTCCACAGTCTTTTCCACAGAAAATTCAGCTTTGCTGTGCAGACACTTTTTTTTTTCTCTGCAAACTCTATTAGGGCCACTGTCTCTTTAAGACTGCTCCAACAGACGTTTCTCCTTTGCTGCTGCACACTCCACAGTCTTTTCCACAACAAGTTCAGCTTTGCTGTGCAGACACACTTTTTTTTTTCTTTTGCAAACTATTAGGGCTACTGTCTCTTTAAGACTGCTCCAATCAGACGTTTCTTTTGCTGACACACTTTTTTTTTTTTCTCTGCTGCTACTTCAACAGACTTCACCTTTATTTCTGTCTCTAAGCCACTGTGCTGCACGCACATTCCAGCACTAATTGTATCAGCCACTGTGCTGCACGCACATTCCAGCACCAATTGTATCAGCCACTGTGCTGCCCCAGCATTCTCCGCCAATTGTAAGCTTTTCAGGGGATATAGCTCTGGGATCGCTGTCTGGGTAGACTGAGTGGCACGGAAACAGTTCATTCACAGCAGTTCTGGTAAAAACTGGCCGCAACCAGTTTTATTAAAGTCCACAGCAAACAAGACATAAAACAAAATCATAAACAGAAGACCTAGGCTTGTCTAGCCACTAATTACACTTAGATAGATTTCCCTATCTATCCGGGTCCCGACTCTAACAGCCGGGGCCAAAACAACACATATGTTCAGCATTTACCAGCATGGAGGTTCTCAGAGTCTCCTCCTTGTGTCTGAAGGCACCTTCAATGTCCAGACTTGAGAGAGCTCCCCTCCTATTCAGCAGCTATCCGCATGGATTCTCACAGAGACTACTCCTGTGTCCGGGGTACATCGAGCACCCAGACTGAGATAGCTCAAACTCCTGGAGACACCTTCTGTGCCTGGACCCCTCCTGTGTCCAGACTAAGCGAGCTCTCTGACTGTGCTCCCAAGCACCTACTTCTGGCTTCCTAATCAATACCTGAGTGTCTTCAGGTTTGAGCTGCAAGTGTGTATTGAATGGAAGGTGTAGTGACCTTTCTCCACCACTAGTTTTACAAAGCCATACATTCCCCTTATAGTAGTCAGCAAAGTAACTAGGTGAAATGCACATCCCATTCAACATATATCCCTTCACTGTCTCACATCATGTATAAGCCGACCCATGTATAAGCCGACCCCCCTAATTTTGCAACAAAAAACTGGGAAAACTTATTGACTCGCGTATAAGCCTAGGGTGAAAAATGATTATGCCCCCATATGCTCCACAGATTATGCCCAATATGCTCCACAGATTATGCCCCCATATGCTCCAGATTATGCCCCCATATATTCCACAGATTATGCCCCCATATGCTCCAGATTATGCCCCATATGTTCCACAGATTATGCCCCCATATGCTCCAGATTATGCCCCATATGTTCCACAGATTATGCCCACATATGCTCTATATTATGCCCCCATATGTTCCACAGATTATGCCCCCATATGCTCCATATTATGCCCCCATATGCTCCATATTATGCCCCATATGCTCCATATTATGCCCCATATGCTCCATATTATGCCCCATATGCTCCATATTATGCCCCCATATGCTCCAGATTATGCCCCATATGTTCCACAGTTTATGCCCCCATATGCTCCATGTTATGCCCCCATATGCTCCAGATTATGCCCCATATGTTCCACAGCTTATGCCCCATATGCTCCATATTATGCCCCCATATGCTCCAGATTATGCCCCATATGTTCCACAGCTTATGCCCCATATACTCCATATTATGCCCCCATATGCTCCAGATTATGCCCCATATGTTCCACAGTTTATGCCCCCATATGCTCCATATTATGCCCCATATGCTCAAGATTATGCCCCATATGTTCCACAGCTTATGCCCCCATATTATGACCCCATATGCTCCAGATTATGCCCCATATGTTCCACAGTTTATGCCCCCATATGCTCCATATTATGCCCCATATGCTCCAGATTATGCCCCATATGTTCCACAGCTTATGCCCCCATATTATGCCCCCATATGCTCCAGATTATGCCCCCATATGCTGCAAAATTATGCCCCATAGTATAGGCCTCATATGCTGCTGCTGCTGCAAAAAAAAAATGACATACTCACCTCTCGTCGCTGGGGGCCAGGTGCCGGTGTCCTGAGCAGGCGGGGGGTGTCACCGCTTGCTCAGGACCCCGGCACCTGAGATATTTACCTGTCCCTCGGTCCACCGCAGCGCACTGCTCCAACTCCTCTGTGTGTGAATGATCAGGCAGGGCGCACACTAATGACGTCATCGCGCCCTCTGCCTCATCATTCACACACAGAGGAGTCGGACCGAGGGATTAGTGCGCTGCGGTGGACCGAGGGACAGGTAAATATCGCTATACTCACCCCTCCGCCGCGCGTCCCTGCAGCCTCTCCTCTTCTCCCGGCGCTCTCCACAGAGCTTCAGTCCTGCAGCGGTCACGTGCTACCGCTCATTAAAGTCATGAATATGTGTATATTCATGACTTTAATGAGCGGTGCCATATGACCGCTGCAGGAAGGAGCTGGAGATCGTGGGAGAAGCAGGGGGGCTGCAGAGACCGCGGCCACGGAGAGGTGAGTATAATCCGACACCCCGCTCCCCCTCCCCCGCCGACCCCCGTATATGACCCGCGTATAAGCCGAGAGGGGACTTTCAGCCCTAAAAAATGGGCTGAAAATCTCGGCTTATACATGGGTATATACGGTATGTCAGAAACTTGATCGTCAGAAACAAGAAGCAAATCGTCTATGTATCTTGCATACCATTTCATAGATTTTAAAAAGGGTTAAAATGTTATAAATATGGTATTCTTCCCACCATGCCATGACTAAATTAGCTACTGACGAGGAAATTTTACACTTATGGAAACTCTACTATTTTGCTGATTTTTTTTTTTAAAACATAAAATAGTTTTATGTTTACAGGAAAGATAATACTGATTTAATGAAATTCTGGAGGTGCATAGTGTAGGAATTATATTTGGATAAATGGTGACTAACAGTGTGGAAAGCTGTGTGATGTGGTATGCTGGTATAACGCTAAACCACATCACAAGTGTGCCAAGACCAGTTGGCATCCAAGCATGTATCCTGAAACATTTCCAATACGTCCTTTGAATCATGTAAATAGCCTCAGATACACTGGACCAGAGGCTGTAGAGCCAAATCCAGCCACTGACCCAAATGCTTTCAGGGAACCAATGCCAGAAACTATGGGACACATTGGTGGGGGAAATATCGTTTTGCGTGTTTTGGGAAGAGAATGCATTATAGTAATTGTATTTTTTCAAAATGAGATAGTCCAAACCTTCATGAACAATGCACTGACATAGTGTCACGCTGTCTCTGTATACAGGAGGACCGGGGTCTATGCTGACCCTAAGCTGGGGTCCTGACTAATCCCTCTAGCGTAACCCTATCTCCTGTGAATCCCTAACACCTGTAATCTAGTCCTGAGAAGGACCCTGATTACCACCACAGGGAACAGGAAGGTAACTGCCTTCACACACAGTATAAGACAAACGAGACAGTACAAGGGGTAAAATAAAAGACCACCTTGCATACAAAACTATCACTACAGAGGGAACACTAACGGGTAAGGAGATAAATAATAAAGCGAGGAGAGGAGAAAACCACAACAGTTACTCTTAGCTTTAGACTTCTCAATACGATCCGCTCTGCTGGTCTGCATGAATGCTTTCACCGACACTTCCCCAGCAGACAGGCAGGTATATGAAGGAAACCAATTACCACAACATTAATTGCAGCTGAGCGAGGCTGGTCTAGTCCAGCACAGAGAGAGAAAGAATTAACTCCCTCTCTGCCGAAAAACACCCAGCACCAGAAACTCAGCTGTGAGAAGTCAGGGTGTGCAATCGCGACGATCTTCGCAGCGACACACCCGTGACAGTACCCCCCCTTCTACGAGGGGCCTCCAGACCCTCAGGGCCGGGTTTATCTGGGTGAGTAGTGTGGAAGGCCCGAACCAATCGGTCTGCGTTAATATCCGACGCAGAAACCCACGTCCTCTCCTCAGGACCATACCCCCTCCAATGAACAAGGTACTGAAGGGACCGGCGATTCAGACGTGAATCGATGACTCTCGACACCTGGAACTCCAAGTTACCATTGACCACCACAGGAGGAGGAGGTAAAGGTGAAGGTATCACCGGCGCCACATACCTCTTAAGCAACGATCTGTGGAACACATTATGAATTTTAAATGTAGGAGGGAGGTCAAGACGGAATGCAACCGGATTAATTATAGCACTGATCTTGTATGGCCCGATGAACCTGGGACCCAGTTTCCAGGAGGGAACCTTAAGTTTTATATTTTTGGTAGACAACCATACCAGATCGTTCACACTTAGGTCCGGACCAGACACTCTCCTCCTATCAGCCATACGTTTGTATCGGTTCCCCATAGTACTCAGATTATTCAGCACTCCTCTCCACACTGAAGCAAGCGACGACGAAAATCGTTCCTCCTCAGGAACCCCAGAAGAGCCCCCCTATTGAAAGTACAAAACTGGGGGTGAAAACCATATGCCCCAAAAAACGGGGACTTACCAGTGGACTCGCTCCGCCTATTATTTAGAGCAAATTCCGCCAGAGGCAAAAAAGAAGCCCAGTCCTCCTGGTTCTCTGACACAAAACACCGGAGATATGTCTCCAAGCTCTGGTTCAGACGCTCTGTCTGACCATTGGTCTGCGGGTGAAAAGCCGATGAAAATGACAACTGCATCCCCCGCCGTGTACAAAATGCTTTCCAGAATTTGGACACAAACTGAGACCCCGATCCGACACCACATCGGAGGGTACCCCGTGAAGCCTTACAATCTCCCCAATAAACACCTGCGCAAGAGTTTTAGCATTAGGAAGAGCAGGAAGAGCGATAAAATGTGCCATCTTGCTGAACCTGTCCACTACAACGAGTATGAGAGTATGACTGTTTTACCCGAAGATGGCGGGAGGTCCGTAATGAAGTCCATAGACAGATGAGTCCACGGACGCTCCGGGATCTTCAAAGGTAAGAGGGTCCCCGACGGACGGGTATGTGGGGTCTTAGAGCGCGCACAAACCTCTCAGGACGCGACAAAAGTTACCACCTCCTTATGTAAGTTAGGCCACCAAAACCGACGCGAGAGGAGATCCTCAGTTGCTTTACTCCCTGGGTGTCCTGCCAAAGCTGAATTATGGTGTGCCTCGATCACCTTTTGTCGCAACTGATTTGGAACAAACAGTCTCCCTGGAGGTCCTACAGGGGCGTCCCCCTGAGCCTCCAATACCTCCTCCTCAAGCTCAGAGCATACTGCCGACACCACCACCCCCTCCTGAAGGACCGGAACCGGGTCCTCCGTATTCCCAGCCCCTGGGAAACAGCGAGATAAGGCATCCGCCTTAACATTTTTGAGCCAGGACGATATGTGACGACAAAATTAAACCTGGTAAAAAACAACGACCACCTAGCTTGTCTGGGATTCAGACGTTTAGCGGACTCTAAATATAGCAGGTTTTTGTGATCGGTAATGACGGTGATCGGGTGGACTGCCCCTCCAAAAAATGACGCCACTCCTCAAAAGCCAACTTAATGGCCAAGAGTTCCCTATTGCCGACATCATAATTCCTCTCAGCGGACGACAATTTTTTAGAGAAGAAGGCGCACAGATGCCATTTACCAGGGGACGAACCTTGTGACAATACTGCTCCTACCCCTACCTCGGAAGCGTCCACCTCAACAATGAACGGCTGTGACGCATCAGGTTGAATAAGTATGGGTGCTGAAGCAAAACATTTTTTCAAAGAGGAAAACGCTTGACAAGCCTTGTCAGACCACTTTGAAAAATCCGTCCCTTTTTTAGTCATGTCTGTGAGAGGTTTAACTATGGACGAAAAATTACGAATGAATTTCCGGTAGTAGTTAGCAAACCCCAGGAAACGTTGTAATGCCTTAAGATCCTCTGGCAGATCCCACTCAAGAACTGTCCGCACTTTCCCAGGGTCCATACGAAAACCGGATGCTGACACCAGGAACCCTAAAAACTGAAGTTCCTGTACGGCGAACACACACTTCTCCCATTTGGCGTACAGTTTATTATCCCGCAAGATCTGTAACACCTGCCTAACATGCTCCTGATGAGACACAAGATCTGGCGAGTAAATTAAGATATCATCCAGATATATGACCACAAACTGTCCCATTAGGTGGCGAAAGATGTCATTTACAAAGTGTTGAAACACCGCCGGGGCAATACTCAGACCAAATGACATGACAAGGTTCTCATAATGCCCCTCCGGAGTGTTAAACGTCGTCTTCCACTCATCCCCCTCCCTCATCCTAATCAGATTGTACGCCCCCCTGAGATCCAACTTAGAGAACCATTTGGCACCCACGATCTGATTGAAGAGATCGGGAATAAGTGGGAGCGGATACGGACCTCGGACCGTAATCCGATTAAGCTCACGGAAATCCAGGCAAGGGCGTAGGCCTCCATCTTTTTTCTTCACAAAGAAGAACCCCGCGGCCACCGGGGAAGATGAAGGTCTAATATGCCCCTTAGCCAGACTCTCTTTTCTATGCTCCTGAATGCATCATGTATATTGCTTTGTTAATGGTATGAAAACCCCAGCTTTTCTATGCTCCTGAATGCATCATGTATATTGCTTTGTTAATGGTATGAAAACCCCAGCTTTTCTATGCTCCTGAATGCATCATGTATATTGCTTTGTTAATGGTATGAAAACCCCAGCTTTTCTATGCTCCTGAATGCATCATGTATATTGCTTTGTTAATGGTATGAAAACCCCAGCTTTTCTATGCTCCTGAATGCATCATGTATATTGCTTTGTTAATGGTATGATTTGCTCACCCATCTTCCTATGCACATAATTGTACTCCATACTTCTTATCTTCACCACACATCTGAGTGGTCTGTGTAACCCCTCCCCCCTTTTATGACCTGTCCTTAACTCTGTACATCTGGCCTGGGCAGTCCCAGCCCACTTCCCAATCACACCTGATTGCACTTAGCTGCATATATATTCAGTGCAATGGGTCTGCTCCAGACTTTAGTCTGCTCCACATATTTCAAATCCCATATTTCAAATTACAGATTTCTAATTACACTACTGTGAATTAGACTAGAATTGGACTGGAATTTGGCTGCAAGGTAACATTATTTAAAACCACTATGTTTCAGTTTCTTATCACTTTCACCCCCATCCTCCTTTCTTTCTTCCTATCCCCTGTAATCCCCCCACCTAGTAAGGAATTAGTCATTTCCCCCTCCATTCTCCCCAGCCATCTCACCTTTCCCACAGAACTGTTCCTCCACATACAATCCTTTTCACCAAGACACACACGGCCACACCATGGCTTATCCTGCTCTCACCTTCTAACGCTCTGTCTGCTACTCCTCATCGCTGGCGATGTATCCCCAAATCCTGGCCCTCCTCATCACATCCCCACACTCATTTCTAACACCCTGCCACGATCTTCCACACGTTTTTGCAACCCTGTCAACCTCATACCTATCCATCCACACCCCCCTCCCCCAGTCCACCTACCCGGAGCACTATGGAACGCACGCTCCGTCTGCAATAAACTGTCATTTGTCCACGACCTCTTTATCACCAACAAACTCTCCTTCCTTGCCATCACTGAAACCTGGCTCACCCCCTCTGACACAGCCTCTCCAGCTGCGCTCTCCTATGGCGGATTTCATCTTTCTCACACCCCTCGCCCCAGCAACAAACGTGGTGGAGGAGTTGGCTTACTCCTGTCTGATACCTGCTCCTTTACCCCTATTCAAATTCCACCCTCCGCTGCTATTCCCTCGTTCGAAGTGCACTCCGTCCGCATCTATTCCCCTCCAACCTCCAACTGGCTGTCATTTACCGCCCCCCGGAACTAGCCATCTCCACCTTTCTCGACCACTTCACCACCTGGCTACTCCATTTCCTCTCTGCTGACATCCCCACCATCATCATGGGCGATTTCAACATCCCCATTGACACTTCCACCCCGGCTACCTCTAAACTTCTTTCGCTCACAGCTTCCCTTGGCCTCACTCAATGGTCCTCTGTGGCCACTCACAAAGGCGGTCACACGCTGGACCTTATCTTCACCCGTCTCTGTTCCCTCACTAATCTCACTAACTCCCCACTCCCCCTGTCTGACCACAACCTACTGACATTCTCTTCCCTCTCCTCTGTTAGTACGCATCCCCCACTCCACAAACTCACCCACCCTCGCAGAAATCTCAAACACCTCAATTTACAATCGCTCTCTGAGTCCCTCCTCCCTCTCACAGACATAGCCTCACTTAATGACACAGATGCTGCTGCCACATTTTATAACACCACAATAAAAACCACACTTGATTCGGCCGCCCCCCTCATGCAGAGCAAAACTCGTACAATCAACAGGCAGCCCTGGCTGACCGGCCTGACCAAAGAACTGAGACGGGCTTCCAGGGTTACCGAGCGGAGATGGAAGAGAACCCACTCCATCGAGCACTTCAACGCATACAAGCAGTCCCTTGCCAGCTTCAAGTCCACGCTCTCTGCCGCAAAACAAACTTACTTTGCATCTCTCATATCCTCCCTGTCTCACAACCCTAAACAGCTCTTCAACACTTTCAATTCTCTACTCCATCCCACAGCACCTCCTCCCTCTCCTCTCATTTCTGCCGAAGACTTTGCCTCCTTCTTTAAGCAAAAGATTGATACTATCAGAGAAGGCTTTGGCCCGCAGCCCCCAATGCCCCTCTTAGCCACTCAGCCCTGTTCTTCCAAAACCAGCTTCACCACCATGACAGAAGATCAGCTCTCCACTCTCCTGTCAAGATCACACCTCACCACTTGCGCGCTTGACCCACTCCCGTCCCACCTCATCCCTAACCTTGTCACAGTCTTCATCCCTACTCTCACACACCTCTTCAACCTTTCACTTACAAATGGTGTCTTTCCTTCATCCTTCAAACATGCCTCAATCACCCCGATCCTCAAAAAGCCCTCCCTCGACCCATCCTCAGCGTCTAGCTATCGCCCGATATCTCTTCTCCCCTTCGCCTCAAAACTACTGGAACAGCATGTATATCTTGAACTGTCCTCCCACCTTTCCTCCTGCTCCCTCTTTGACCGGTTACAATCAGGCTTTCGACCGCATCACTCAACTGAAACTGCCCTAACTAAAGTCACCAACGACCTACTAACCGCCAAGAGCAAGCGACACTACTCTGTCCTCCTTCTCCTGGACCTGTCTTCTGCCTTTGACACCGTAGACCATTCCCTCCTCCTACAGATTCTCTCATCTCTTGGCATCACAGACTTGGCCCTATCCTGGATCTCATCATACCTAACAGACCGAACTTTTAGTGTCTCCCTCTCACACACCACCTCCTCACCTCGCCCCCTGTCTGTCGGTGTTCCCCAAGGCTCAGTCCTAGGACCCCTACTCTTCTCCATCTACACCTTCGGCCTGGGACAGCTCATAGAATCCCATGGCTTGCAGTATCACCTCTACGCCGATGACACGCAGATCTACCTATCTGGACCTGACCTCACCTCCCTACTGACCAAAATCCCACAGTGTCTGTCTGCTATCTCAGCCTTCTTTTCGGCTCGCTTTCTCAAACTGAACATGGACAAAACAGAATTCATCATCTTTCCCCCACCTCATTCTACCCCTCCACCAGGCCTATCCATCAATGTCAATGGCTGCTCGCTTTCCCCAGTCCCACATGCTCGGTGCCTTGGGGTGATCATCGACTCTGCCCTCTCTTTCAAACCACATATCCAAGCCCTCGCCACCTCCTGCCGCCTCAAACTCAAAAATATTTCCCGGATCCGCTCATTCCTCAACCATGAAACCACAAAAACACTAGTGCACGCCCTTATCATCTCCCGCCTCGACTACTGCAACCTCCTACTGTCTGGCCTCCCCTCTAGCACTCTGGCACCACTCCAGTCCATCCTACACTCTGCTGCACGACTAATCCACCTGTCTTCCCGCTATTCCCCAGCCTCCCCACTATGCCAGGCCCTTCACTGGCTTCCTATTGCCCAGAGGCTCCAGTTCAAAACCTTAACCATGACATACAAAGCCATCCACAACCTTTCTCCTCCATACATCTGTGACATGGTCTCCCGCTACCTACCTACACGCAACCTTCGATCCTCTCAAGATCTCCTTCTCGACTCCCCCCTCATCTCTTCTTCCCACAACCGCATACAAGACTTCTCCCGGGCTTCCCCCATGCTCTGGAACTCCCTGCCGCAAAACATCAGACTTTCACCAACAACGGAGACCTTCAAGAAAAACCTGAAGACCCACCTGTTCCGACAAGCCTACAACCTGCAATGATCCTCAGTCTACTGAACCATCGCACGACCAGCTCTACCCTTTCCTAGTGTATCCTCACCCATCCCTGTAGACTGTGAGCCCTCACAGGCAGGGTCCTCTCTCCTTCTGTACTTGTGTGTCCCTTGTCTAGCACATGTTTATTGTATCTGTCTATATTTTTCCCTTTTCATATGTAAAGCGCCATGGAATAAATGGCGCTATATAAATGTATAATAATAATAATAATAATAATATAATCCTTCATGGCCTGTCTCTCAGGACCAGAAAGGTTATACAACCTAGATTTCGGTAACTTGGCCCCAGGGAGCAAGTTAACAGAACAGTCATATTCGCGATGAGGAGGTAGTTCTTGACACCCTTTTTCCGAGAATACATCCTCAAAGTCCACCAGAAATGGAGGTAAGGCCCTAGGAGCGACTGCACCAATGACCGTATTCATGCAGTTTTTATTACAGAAATCGCTCCATTGGGTTATCTCTCTGGATTGCCAATTAATAACCGGGTTATGCTTAGTTAGCCAAGGCAGGCCCAGCACTATAGGAGTGGGAAGACCCTCCAACACATAACAAGACAACAGTTCTTTATGTAGCGCCCCCACTTGAAGATCTATGTTATGCACTGCTTGCACAAAACTTCCCTGACCGAGAGGTCTGGCGTCGATCGAGAATATGGGGACGGGTTTAGCCAAGCCACTCAATCGTATACCTTGAACCCGGGCAAAGCGAGCATCCACCAGATTAGCCCCGGCCCCACTATCCAGAAGAACAGATATCCTCTCAGTTTTCGCACCCACCACCACCTCCGCCGGTACGAGAAACTGAGACGAACTTAGGGACGAAATACTTACTCCCAGATTGCCGTCCACCACACAATCTGGGATCAATAGTTTTCCGGCGACTTCTCACTCTGCAAAGGACGGGATGGATACCCCCTAATAAAATGTCCCTTTTTTCCACAGAAGAAACAACTTCTTGTTTTGTGTGGCGCCCCACCGATCCCCTCCCCCGGAATGATGTCCCTCCTAATTGCATAGGCTCCTCTGGACTGACCAGGGGAACCTCCGTATAAGGGACCCTTGAGGAAGGTGGAGTCATCACAGGGGGCGAAGTTACCCTGCACCTCTCCCGAAGACGTCTGTCAATACGAATAGCAAGGGCCATAGTGGCTTCCAGTGTCGTGGGAGGGTCATACTGCGCCAACACATCTTTTAATTTGTCAGATAAACCTTGACAAAACTGGCTCCTAAGAGCCGGGTCATTCCACTGGGTGTCCGTGGCCCACCTACGGAACTCCGAACAGAATTCCTCTGCCGGACGATCTCCCTGCTGTATCTTATGTAACTTAGTTTCAGCAAGGGAGACCCGATCCGGGTCATCATATACAAGACCCAGAGCTGCGAAAAATCTATCCACTGACTGGAGAGCCGGGGAGCCCGGGGGGAGAGAGAACGCCCAGGATTGGGGGTCCCCTTGTAGGAGTGAGATGACAATTCCCACCCTTTGATCTTCACTCCCAGATGACCGAGGTCGCAGCCGAAAGTACAATTTACATGCCTCCCGGAAAGCAAAAAATTTGTCCCGCCCTCCAGTGAACCTGTCCGGGAGAGCTACTTTAGGTTCAGGTCTGGCTTGCTCCGGGGGGTACAAAACCTTGGTCTTAACGTCCCTCAGCTCCATGGACAAACTCTGCAACTGCTGAACTAGACTGGCTACTGGATCCATGGTGGCTGGGGAGAATCTTTAGTGTGGTCGGTGAAAATGTCACGCTGTCTCTGTATACAGGAGGACCGGGGTCTAAGCTGACCCTAAGCTGGGGTCCTGACTAATCCCTCTACCTGGAGGTACTGTTGATGGTACAGAGGTCCAGGCCGCCAGCGTAACCCTATCTCCTGTGAATCCCTAACACCTGTAATCTAGTCCTGAGAAGGACCCTGATTACCACCACAGGGAACAGGAAGGTAACTGCCTTCACACACAGTATAAGACAAACGAGACAGTACAAGGGGTAAAATAAAAGACCACCTTGCATACAAAACTATCACTACCGAGGGAACACCAACGGGTAAGGAGATAAATAATAAAGCGAGGAGAGGAGAAAACCACAACAGGTACTCTTAGCTTTAGACTTCTCAATACGATCCGCTCTGCTGGTCTGCATGAATGCTTTCACCGACACTTCCCCAGCAGACAGGCAGGTATATGAAGGAAACCAATTACCACAACATTAATTGCAGCTGAGCGAGGCTGGTCTAGTCCAGCACAGAGAGAGAAAGAATTAACTCCCTCACTGCCGAAAAACACCCAGCACCAGAAACTCAGCTGTGAGAAGTCAGGGTGTGCAATCGCGACGATCTTCGCAGCGACACACCCGTGACACATAGTGACTGGAAAGATTTGGTGGAACCATTGGATAAGGGAATGTAAGTGTTAATATTAGACAACATTTGTTCAATGGTGATAACATAGTCTCTTTCATTCATCACTACCACTGAGAGCTTGTTCTGTAAATTGTTTCCCTTTAAAGGAATTAGTTTGAGGAGAAATTTCCGCATTGGGACAATCATCATTATTTGTCCAAAAATGTATTTTTTTGTCAAATCTCGCACAAATCTGTTCATGTCCTTAGTAACAGGAAAAAAAACATCAAATCTATGATTAGCTGGTGAAAAATTGAAAACTTCTAGCACTGGGTTCGGCTCTGGCTCCTCAGACGATTCTTGAAAAAGGTGTTTGCTGCTTTCTAACCGCCTCTTCTCATTTTTTGAATATTTATTACATCTTTTATAGTTTCTTCTACTAATTAGATTGAGATTTATTGGAAGAATTGTTATGACTAATACAATTTTACATATATATATATATATATATATATATATATATATATATATATTATATATATATATATTGTGATGTAGTGACCCATGCTGCAGCTAGGGGGCACTGTATGTGCTCCTCAAGATATGCATGGAGGCGTGATTTTGATGGTAAAACAGTCCCCGGCATTGTTGTGAATGGCAGGTATGTGTCGCAGAGGTCCTCTGCGCTGTAAGCCAGTAATGTTGTTCTGGGACTTGTAGTCCCACAAGAGTTGTGTTTACTAGGGTGGCGTACAGGGTTATTCGGAGAGCTGGGTGGGACTGGCTAACGACACATACACTGCCCACTTGTGGTTGTGAGTTTTGAGGACCTGAAGTGAGGTCATGACCATGTGACCAGACCTCACCGGTGGGAGTGGTTGCAGATATGTAAGGAAGGTGTTTGGCACATGGAGAGAGAGTGTTGTGAGTCTGTCAGTCTGGACAAAGCGCCCATGTTTCCAGGCTGGACGTCGCACAGACTGGGAAAGCAGTGCTGGCGAGTCTGAGCCAGAGGAAAGGATGGGCTTGAAAACAGTGAGTGATATTGATCGGGGTCAGAGAGAAGTGTTTATTGGATACCTCTGAGGTTAAGAGGATCAGAGAACCTTCGTGGCCAACAGGTGAAAGACAGGAGTCTGTGGTATGTTGACTGGGGTCAGAGAAAGACTGTGTTCATGCCCGTGAGAAGTATTTGTGAGAAAGAGACTGTGTTTTGATGTTTACTGGATACCTCTGAAGCTAAGAGGTCTCCGGGAACCTGTGTGGTCAACACCAACAGGTAACGGACAGGGATCCATGTGGTGCTGACCAGGGTCAGGAAGAGACTGTATTTGGTGTAATGGCTGCTGTAATAAACTAAACGGACTGCTGTTTTAACCCTGAGTGTGCCAGTGTTTACCTCCAAGACCAGCAAAGCGAGTAATCCCCCGTCCACAGACAGTGTGGAACGTTACAACATATATATATATATTTTCATATATAGAATTATGAAATGAGGAGATAAATTAAAATATAAAGCTAAATTTTACAGCTACCAGATCTTCCTCAACTATACAGGTTCTAGGGCAGTATCTTAACATATAAACAATAAAAAAAAATATAGGTACCGATGGATATTAGTATTAAAGGTAGAAGTTTATTAATCTTAGGTTACAAGTTCTAAAGAGGTGGTCAGAAGCCTTTCTCTTCTATGTGGTCTGGTATCAGTTGCGGGTAGATGATGTTGTACTTGATTAGGACAGTTGAAGCGGGAACCATCCAGTCCCCAGCTGGTCTCATCTGATTAATAAGACACCACAATTATTACATTTGACATGCTTGGTGTTGGACGTTTGCCTTTGCAACTTTGTTCACATAGCGGTTAGCCTAAATAAATGGTGAAATGTTTAGGATTGTTATATGCATTCTACTTGCTGATGTTTATTGATCATTACATACCGTACATTTCCTTATCATTATCATTTCATGTTCTAAATGGCTTTACCTTTCAGACTTGTGGCTTATCTTTTACTGTAACTTTTCTTGTACATTTCATCAATAAAATAATTTTATAAAATGTGAATTGGCTACTTCCCTGTGTAATTTTACGATGTTTAAGAAAATATAATTTCTTTGTTAAACGTTTTCCTTTTCTCAATATGAAAATGGCTTCTCCTGTGTGTATTCATTGATTCACAACAAGAGCGGATTTACAGGAACAACAATTCCCACATTCTGACCATGAAAATGTATTATCATGTGTGAATTCTCAGATGTGCAGAAAGATTTGATTTTGTGCCAAAACATTTCCCACATTCTGAACATGAAAACGGCTTCTCCCGTGTGTGAGTTCTCAGATGTCTAACGGAATCTCCCTTTTGAGTAAAACATTTCCCACACTCTTGACATGAAAATGGCTTCTCCCTGTATGAATTCTCTTGTGTGCAACAAGATTTTTTTTGTATGCAAAGCATTTCCCACACTCTGGACATAAAAATGGCTTTCCCCCTGCGTGATCTCTGCTGTGTTTAAGAAGATCTCTTTTGCAAGGGAAAAATTTCCCACATTCGTGACATGAAAATGACTTCTTCTCTGTATGACTTCTTCTCTGATGTACAGTAAGATTTACTTTATGGGAAAAGCATTTCCCACAGTCCGAACATGAAAATGGCTTCTCACCTGTGTGAATTTTCTTATGTGAAGCAAGATTTGTTTTATTTGTAAAATGTTTCCCACATTCTGGACATGAAAATGGCTTCTCCCCTGTGTGAATTCTCTGATGTACCCTAAGATTTTCTTTCTTGGTAAAACATTTCCCACATTCATTACATGTAAATGGCTTTTCCCTTGTGTGAATTCTCTGATGTACAGTAAGATTTACTTTACTGGTAAAGCATTTCCCACATTCTGAACATGAAAATGGCTTCTCCCCTGTGTGAGTTCTTATATGTGTAAGGAGATGTCCTTTGCAAGTAAAACATTTCCCACATTCTGGACACGAAAATGGTTTCTCTCCTGTGTGAATTTTCTTATGTGCAACAAGATTTGTTTTGTATGTAAAATATTTCCCACATTCGTAACATGAAAACGGCTTCTCTCCCGTGTGAGTTCTCTTATGTCTAACAAGATCTCCTTTTTGAGTAAAGCATTTCCCACATTCTGAACATGAAAATGGCTTCTCCCCTGTATGAGCTTTTTCATGCTCAGCATCTCTTTTGTTATTTTCATTTTGCTTTACAGTCTGTAATGAATTTGAAGATGGAACCTGTTGATAAGGAATAGATGATAGATTTTTGCTGTGAAGGGCTGGAATAATGTGATGTTCTTCATATATATATGGTGTGATACCATAATCAGCTGCTTCAAAATCAGTAAATGCCGGATGTCCCTCTGACGCACAGTCATCTGCCAAGATAAAAAATATATACAGTATATTTTTCATAAATGCTGCCTTTTTAAACAAATTGTATTAAAAATGAATTATTAGGTGACTTCAATGTAATATCTGAAGTAATATCTGAAGTAATAGCTTAAGATATTAGACAAAAGGTTGTGCTCTTTCAATTTTTAATTTCTCTTCTAATGCTAGTTGTCATAGATGGGACCAAAATCCATACTGAGCATTGAAGAATGGCTTAATTATAACTTGGGAAGGGAAAAAGAACTTTCACTTCATTCCAATCCCTATTCAACTATGATCCCCTGCTCTAAGGCTATGTGCCCACGTAGCAGAAATGCTGCGGAATTGTCCGCAGCAGTTCCGCAACTCCCTGCCACGGGTAAAAAGCATGCGGAATTTGCATGCGCTTTCCCGCAAAACACAAGCGTTTTTAGCTTGCAGAATTCAAGCGCTTTTCCAAGTAATTTGAAGCATCACTTGAAAAAGTGATTGACAGGTTGGTCACACGTGTCAAGCATAGTGCTTCACAAGTGTGACCAACTTTTTACTATTGATGCCGCCTTCGCAGCATCAATAGTTAAAGATAAAATGTTAAAAATAATAATAAAAAAAATATTGATATACTCACCTCCTGTAGGCCACTGATCTTCTCAGCAGCGTTGTCGTCAAGTTCCGTTCCCAGGGAGTCATTGTGAGAATGACCTCTGATGACCTAGCGGTCACTCGACAGTGACGTCACAAAGGTCATTTTGGCGCAAAGCACTCCTGGGAATAAAGCAGCCGTGTGCACCGCTGAGGACCGGGAGGACTCCAGGGGCTGAAAGAGGGTAAGTATATGCCTATTTTGTATTTTAATTCTATTTTTAACAGGAATATGGTACCCAGGGCCTGGAAGAGAGTCTCCTCTCCTCCAGACCCTGGGTACCATCCGCACATGAAACGCTCACTTTACGCATGCTGGGTATGGCCACATGCGTAAAGTGAGTGTTTTAATGCATTCCTATGGCAGTGGAATCGCCGCGATTCCGCAACATTAATGAACATGCTTCGTTTTTTTACGCAATGCGGTTCTGCTGAGGAAAAAAACGCAGCATGGCCAGAGCAAATGCGGAATCCCATAGGATTGCATGGGATGCGTTTTAACTAGTGTTTTTTAAGCGTTTCTGCGGCGGAAACGCTTAAAAAAACGCAACGTTGGCACACAGCATAAACCGGAATTGAAGTGGTTATCTGATGCAGAGCAGAGAAGTCTTTACCAGAGGCTGGCAGGCGACAAAACTAACACCTCCGGAGGTAACTGTTCTGGTCTTCAGAGGAATTATAGCAGACTTTGTGGAGCCGGATTAATATTGGACAGATGGATAACGACATATAGGCCATGTTCCCTATCTATAGAAAGCTTAAATTATGATAGGAAAAATAGCATTAATATCTCCTGCCTGGGACATCCAGATGGTCAGATGTCCTGAAAATTGTGGATCTTATTTTTTGGGACCAAGCTGAATCCCATAAATATTACTCAATCTGAGGTCACCCAGGGGAGGTATGTGGGAGTGACTTTTAAAAGCAGATTTTGGATTATTGTCATGGTCAAACCTGGGCTACACAGTTCGCTGTAGTTCTGTATCATTTTCCAAAAAGGAGAGCGTCCCTCCGCTGATCTGCACCATTTCTGTGACACAAGTTTAAATCTTTCATTTTATTATCCCTTTTTATTTTATGTAATTGTGTATACTCTGTTGTTTTGTTCGCTTTTGAAATATCTTTTGTATATATTTTTTATAAACACTGCCTACTTTTTGGATTAAATATATAAAAATGTAATATATCTGTTCCTCTTGATATAAACCGCACTCTTGAAGTTTTATGCTACCTGTAAGGCTACTTTCACACATCAGTTTTTTTGTGTCAGGCATAATCCGTCGTATACCTGATAGGACGGATCCGGCGCTGATTTTGAAAAAACTGATGCAGCTGATCAGTTTTCTTGCCGGATCCGACCTGACCTTTTCAACCCGGAAAAAGAAATTTTCTATGTGGAAAATGCAGGTACGCATAGAGAGAGACAGAGAGACCTTGGTTTCCACATTTCGAATCAGTCTTGCACGAAAGACTGGTCCAGTTCCATAGACTTGTATTATTTCCGGCTGCCTGATGCGCCGATTCAGGCACTATCAGGCTGCTCCGGAAAAAAAAAAACGTTGCTGTCAGCGTCTTGTCCGGCCAAAAACGGATGCAACACAATGACATCAGGCGCGATCCGGCGCTAATGAAAGTCAATGCCAAAAAGACGCATCTGGTACCGGATCCGTTTTTTTAAAAACACGCCGGATCGCGCCTGACGTCAAAAAACTGATGTGCGAAAGCAGCCTAAGGCTACTTTCACACATCAGGTTTTTGCCGTCAGGCACGATCCGGCTATTTTTTTAAAAACTGGATCCGGTGAAATGTACTGTCTCTCTCTCTCTGCACTTCTCAAGGTTCAAAAGTTCAGAACAGATCCATCAAAACAACTGATCCTTCGCGTCAGTTTTTTTACAATCTGCACTGGATCCGTCTTTTTTCAACTTTGACGGATTGTGACTGATTGTAAAAACTAGATGTGTGAAAGTAGCCTAACAGGTGTCCAATCGGCCTGTATAAATGATTGGTGGTGGCAACTAATTTTTCTTGGGTTATTGTGGAGTTTGGCAGCGACCATACTGGTGTGTGTATATATATATATATATATATATATATATATATATATATATATATATATATATATATATATATATATATATTCTCCACACATTGGAATTGGATGTGTTCACTGTGAGTTCCCCAATAACCAGCCTAGTAGTGAAAGTAGCTGTGGACTCATCCATCTAATGTCAGTCAATTATGTAATTGTCCTGATAATTGGAAGCAGCGGAGTGCTGTTTGTTGCAAATCGGTGGCAGCAGTGGGATATCTGTGAGATTCCCCCAGCTGCTGTGATGATTGGTGGCAGCCGTCTGATATTGGCATGATTCCCCAGCTGGTTTCCTGACACTAGCTTTTTTATAGCTTTACATTAGTTTTCACTGTGCCAGTAATCAAATTTTTTGTAATGAAATGTTCAGTGGAGAATCATACAGAGTCCTGTAAGTCAGTGCTGTTAGGCGGTGTCTGTCTCATACACTCCCTGATAGCTACATGAATTATAGCACAGAACAAAACAAAGGGGAGGAACAGGATGGTCATGTACATAGAAGCCATGACTTTAGAGCAGGTGTAAGGTTGGTGTAGTATATGTATTTTTGTATATATCTTCATCAGCAAAAAATAAGGAGCAAAGAGAAATAAAAGGAGGACAAGTGAAAGACTGGCTTGGCTGTGGAGTCTGTGTCCATTTTGGTGGAGTCGGAGTTAGAGTAGGTATAAAATTAACCAACTCTGGCTACTAAAATATATAATAAATTGTAGTGGGTATAGTGGTGCATCCACTGTGTCGTGTGTCGAGGAGCACATGGTGGGGCGTAACTAGGCAAACACCTGACTCTTCACTAAAGATGGACGAAAGGTGCCACTCCAGGACAGACATCGGACACAGTGCAGCTGGCCCCCAAAGGCAGGTGCAGGCAGGTACGTCTGGTATGCAAACTGGCACGGCAGCTGCATGCAGATACTGTTAGACAGTATACCGGAAGATACAACTGAAATACAGGCAGGCACAGCAAGCACAGATAGACAGGACGGGTTCACTGAGAAACGAGGAATGGGGAGCTGAAAACTAGCAAGAATGCAGACAACAGGCATGCTCAGACTCAGGCAATTCCCAACAGGTGGAGGAGCCATAAATAATAATATAAATAATAATAATCTCTTTATTTATATAGCGCCAACATATTCTGCAGCGCTTTACAGTTTTTGCACACAGCATCACCACTGTCTCCAATTCCTATCACTATGTCTTTGGAGTGTGGGAGGAAACCAGAGTATCCGGAGGAAACCCACGCAAACACAGGGAGAACATGCAAACTCCTTGCAGATGTTGTCCTTGGTGGGATTTGAACCCAGGACTCCAGCGCTGCAAGACTGCAGTGCTAACCACTGAGCCACCGTGCTGCCCATAATAAGTCCCCCAGCAATTGGCTGGGGACAATGTAGTATGGTGAGCGCTGTCTCTTTAAGAGATGAGTAGTGCGCGAGCCCTAGACACGGTGTCCGGGGATCTGCCAGGTATGAGAAGACCCCAGGAGGCAGCAGCAGGAAGAGGAAGAGTGTGCCGAGGATCAGGGCAGTGAGTGAGTTAGCAACTCGGCTAAAGGAGGGGAGGACTGGAAGTATGCAGTGACGCTGACACTACATAACTTAGTTCAAAGCAGGATGTGCTGTAAATTTTTTTTTATAAGAATTTGGGAAAGTTATGAAATGTGCTACAAATGTCTGTTCTATTCCTAAACTAAGGGTCTAGGCATTTAGTTGAGATTAATCTGTGCTGCACTTTATGTACAGTTGAAACCAGAAGTTTCCATACACTATATAAAAAGACACATCTGTATGTTTTTCTCAATATCTAACATAAAATCAGAATAAACCTTTCCCGTTTTAGGTCAATTAGGATTACCATAATTATTAATATTTGCCAAATGCCAGAATAATGAGAGAGAGAGAATGTTTTAAGGCATTTTTTATTACTTACTGCAAAGTCAAAATTTTACATAAACTAAGATTACTATGCCTTTAAACAATTCAGGACTGTCCATATGATGATGTCATAGGTTTTTTGGCAACATCTGAGTTAATTAGAGACACACCTGTGGATGTATTTAATGCACACCTGAGACACACTGCTTCTTTGTGTAGCTGTAATAACCTGCAGGAACGCGGGATGCAGTCACGCACGGGGAGGCAGAGCAAGGGTTAAACAGGTTTATTTACAGGGACTTTTCTCTCCACACAGGGAGGAACAGCGGGGGTTAAATGTGACAGAGTAAACAGTAAATCTGCACAATGATACTAACTACAGCTATATATCAGTAGAACAGCACAAAGGAACTGTAGAGATCAATAAAACAGTTATGCAGGCGTTGAAAAGGTTAAACTCAGATACAGGTAACTTATCAGTCCGGGGAAAACTTGATTGAAGGGGTCTACTTCTCCCACGTTGGCACCGATAACAGCGGCGCTTGCAGCCTCTAGAGTCTCTCCTCTGAATGCAGTTGGGACCTCAGGGGTTAAAGCAGGAAGCAGGGAGACGCTGCGAACCTGAGTCTCCCCTGCTCTAAGTCTCTGCATGTTACACTGACAGTCTCTACACGGGAACGATCCTGCGCACTCTGGGAAGGCTCTTTGCCACACTCAGGGGCCCCAGCTTGTCACTGCGGTCTCCGGGACTGCGCTCACGGGTCACTGTCTCTGCACGGTCAGGGGGAGAGTCTCCTCTGGTCACAGAGGCTACCGAGTCCACGTACTCACATACAGCTTTCACTAGGGCTCGTACTTCAGTCCCAGTCTTCTGATGGGGAGTTCTCTCTTTCTGGGAGCGCGGTGCTGCAGCCTGGTCTCTGCCCGGCGCGCTCTGCGTTCTGTGCGCTCTGCTCTGTCTCTGGCGCGCTCTGCTTTCGCGCCCTCTGGCTGCACACCTTCCTGTCCACTGCCCCTTCTCTGTCAACAGGAAACTCCGTCTCCTTTCTCCTTCCCTCCTGCAGCAGGGGAAGGTCGCCCTCTCTCAGGCTTCCCCCCAGGAACAGAGGATGCAGCCCTTTCAGTTCTGGACCAGGCATGCAGGTACCCACGGTCCGGTCCACCTCCTTACATAGCATCATAGGAAAGTCTCAAGAAATCAGCCAAGATATCAGGAAGAGAATTGTGGACTTGATAAAAAATTACTTCATACACTCAGGGGTATTAAAAAAAAAAACACAAACTACTAAGTTTTACTCTCTTTAGCTTTGTTGATTGGCTGCAGCTGTGAAGTTGTCTGCAGTGCTGCAGTCAATCACTGAACTCAGTGTCTGTTGTATATGTCACAAGTCACTGAGCCCTGTGTTAGATTACAGCATGGTAGAAATGAAGTCACTGCTGCAGACAATCCGCAAAGGTGAGAACAGTGGAAAGAGGCCTCGCTGGCCCCCGATAGAGTGACTAAGGTTATGTACACATGGTGTTTTTTTCAGGATTAGTTTGCTTAGAAAACAACCTGAAAAAATGCTAAAAAAAATAAAAATCCAATGATCTGCAATGTAATAATGACTTGTCCATAAGTTCACTCTTTTTCAGCTTCTTCTAACAGCTTTAGGTTTTCATAGATGAAAAATGGTTGAAAGAAGTAAGCGAGAAGCTCACTATTAATATCCACAATATTAAAAAAGAAATCTAAAAAGACACTTCAGAAAAAACACCTGTGTTGCATTCCTGAAAACTCTTCCTATAGCAAAAACAATATGGGTAGGCCAGCATTTAAAAGATGGGTGCACACCCTAGAAACTCAAGTTGTTTTTTTTTGTGTCCCTGAGCCTTCCGAGTAATAATCTTTTTATATGGGACAACCCCTTTAAATGGTATGCATTCTCTGTTGACAGCGTTGTCAAAATCAAAAACTTATATAAAATTAAAAATAAAAAGATTGCTAAAAAAATACTGAATCTTGAAGGTCTTAAAGTGAATAGGGATAGCTACGATCACATCTGTATTAAGGTTTTTTTTTGTATTGTATTGCGCATTTGTTGTGTGTTGTTGTGCATTTAAAGTCTTTTGTACTATGTATTTATTTTCTGTATTGCGTATTTGCATGCAACAGTGATAATGAAAGCGATGGTTGCCGGGGTTGGCGCATGCGCAGATGGAGATCTCGGCACCAAGATCTAGGAAGATGAGATCTCAACGCTCCATTTTCCCGGAGTCCACCGCACAGTAAACTATGTAAGTGCGGGGGCTCTGGGCTTTCACAAAATGTCGGCAGAGCCCTACCACTGAACACCACAGCGGCGCACATCGAACACCCCCATCCAGCTGCGGCATGCAGCATGTTCCTCTTGCTCCTCCAGCAGCGACCCTGGGACCCTGCTCCACTGCGGCTGGTAAGGTATATCCGCATTATAGACTCACTCATTTTCCCAATTGGGGGAAAAGTGCGTCTTAGGCTATGGTTCCGTCCGGACATAGCGCTTTGGACGGGCGGAAATTCCGCTCCGTCAAAGCCCGCCCTTTATGACGCGCGATCTTTCCGGAGGTGTCAGGACACCTCCGGACACTCCGGAAAGAGCGCAGGGCTACATAGCCCTGTGTTAATTCGTGCGGCGAGCACCGTCGCCGCAATACGCAGGACTGCTGCGGTCTGAAAAGACGCGCGCATTCCGTTTACGCAGGTCTGCCACTCGTATTGTTACGCATAGTGAGCGGATTTCTTGAAATCCCCCACTAGCTGTAACTCTGGAAGTGCGTGTTGGCGTGCGCCAGGCACAGCGCAAACACGCTGCTTTTCCCTGACGTGAAACTCACCTATATCCGAAAAATATGGTACAAAAAGAGTGAGAAATTAAGTACAAGAAAGATGAACAAGAAAAATCTTTATTGTAGCCAAAACTGTACACAATATTATATATAAAAATTTTTATAATATTGAAATTTTTCTCTTCAAAGCTTCTCTTGATACCTATTCTCTTATAGAAGGACTGCAGATCTTCTCTGTGATGCATTCAGCAGTAGTCCCCCATCATGTTCACATTCCATCTACCTTGGTATCGTCGTTTCATCTAGTTAATGTCAAGGTTTTTATGAAAGTAGTCAAATGGGAATGTAAAAAATGTAACTTCAAATTCATCAGATAACCAAAGGCTTTGAATCGTTTCAACATGTTCTTCATGATTGACTTAAGTTTTGGATGATAAAATAAAATCCAGCTCACCGTGATTGCATCTTGAGGGTGTTCGGAGCCCAGAAGAGCCTTGCAAAGGCATGGAAAATGCAAAATGAAGAAACTCCAGCTCCAAGATATGTGATTTCTTATTCACATAAGCAATTCGGAGGACATACAAAGTCAGCTATAAAAATTCCAATGACCCGCATCGACGAGTCCTTCATGAGTTTCGGAATATATGGACCCACAAAAATGCCTTCCTTCCGTTTTGCTTCAGACAGTCTCTGAAAATTGATGCAAGGGTACTTAACCTTCTTTCGGGAGAGCTTTCACAAACTGCTTCATCAGTCCAAGCTTAATGTGGAGTGGTGGTAGTAGAACTTTAGTGGGATCAACTAAACTTTCTGCAACTATATTCTTGAGTTCAGGTTGCAAAGATGTTCTCGTTGGCCAGCTTTTTTGGCTCCAGTGATGAGTCTTGTCACGGCTGTCTAATTCACACAAATTAGCAAAAAGGCGCAACAAGAGAACATTCAGATCACCATATACTGACCATCATTGATCCATTGTAGCCAACATCACTGCAATACACCAGAGCACCGTCTTGAGAGAAGTATGGAAGGAATTCTTTTTCTCTTCTTCTGTACCATGAAAAACAGGTACAAGAGCTAGCAGGTTCTTTTCCTTTAGTCTACAGTCATGGCCAAAAGTTTTGAGAATGACACAAATATTATATTTTCACATGATCTGCTGGCCTCTGGTTTTTATGTGTGTTTGACAGATGTTTTTATCACAGACAGAAATATAATAATTGCAAACATATGAGTAACAAAAGCTTATATTGACAGTTAGAATGAGTTAATGCAGCAAGTCAATATTTGCAGTGTTGACCCTTCTTCTTCAGGACCTCTGCAATTCTCCCTGGCATGCTCTCAATCAACTTCTGGACCAAATCCTGACTGATAGCAGTCCATTCTTGCACAATCAATGCTTTCATTTTGTCAGAATTTTTAGGTTTTTGTTTGTCCACCCGTCTCTTGATGATTGACCACAAGTTCTCAATGGGATTAAGATCTGGGAGTTTCCAGGCCATGGACCCAAAATCTCTATGTTTTGTTCCCTGAGCCATTTAGTTATCACCTTTGCTTTATGGCAAGGTGCTCCATCATGCTGGAAAAGGCATTGTTGATCGTCAAACTGCTCTTGGAGGGTTGGGAGAAGTTGCTCTTGGAGGACATTCTGGTGCTATTCTTTATTCATGACTGTGTTTTTAGGCAAGACTGTGAGAGAGCCGATTCCCTTGGCTGAGAAGCAACCCCACACATGAATGGTTTCAGGATGCTTAACAGTTTGCATGAGACAAGACTGGTGGTAGCGCTCACCTTGTCTTCTCCGAATGAGGCGTTTTCCTGATGTCCCAAACAATCGAAAAGGGGATTCATCAGAGAAAATAACTTTACCCCAGTCCTCAGCAGTCCACTGCCTGTACCTTTTGCAGAATATCAGTCTGTCCATGATGTTTTTTCTGGAATGAAGTGGCTTCTTTGCTGCCCTCCTTGAGACCAGGCTTTGCTCCAAGAGTCACAGCCTCACAGTGCGTGCAGATGCACTCACACTTGCCTGCTGCCATTCCTGAGCAAGCTCTGCACTGCTGGTAGCCCGATCCCGCAGCTGAAACACTTTTAAGAGACGGTCCAGGCGCTTGCTGGTCTTTCTTGGGCGCCCTGGAGCCTTTTTGGCAACAATGGAACCGCTCTCCTTGAAGTTCTTGATGATGCGATAGATTGTTGACTGAGGTGCAATCTTTCTAGCTGCGATACTCTTCCCTGTTAGGCCATTTTTGTGCATTGCAATGATGACTGCACGTGTTTCTTTAGAGATAACCATGGTTAACAGAAGAGAAACAATGATGCCAAGCACCAGCCTCCTTTTAAAGTGTCCAGTGGTGTCATTCTTACTTAATCATGACAGATTGATCTCCAGCCATGTCCTCATCAACACCCACACCTGTGTTAATGGAGCAATCACTGAAAAGAGGTTAGCTGGTCCTTTTAAGGCAGGGCTGCAATGATGTTGAAATGTGTTTTGGGGGATAAAGTTCATTTTCTAGCCAAATATTGACTTTGCAACTAATTGCTATTAAGCTGATCACTCTTTATAACATTCTGGAGTATATGCAAATTGCCATTAGAAAAAGTGAAGCAGTAGACTTTGTAAAAATTAATATTTGTGTCATTCTCAAAACTTTTGGCCATGACTGTAGAGCCTAAAAGTTCTGCAGAATGTTTAAGAAGATCCAAGTCCCTGACAAAATCATTAAATTTGAGATGTGAAAAAACCTGAAGCTTGTAAGCACTAGAGTGAAAGCCTTCGTTGGCATCCTGGTCTTCATATTAAGAATCTTCTCAATCAAGTACATTTGTGCTCAAAAGTTTACATAGCCCGGCAGAACTTTTGCTTTCTTGGCCTTTTTTTTTAGAGAATATGAATGATAACACCAAAACTTTTTCTCCACTCATGGTTAGTGGCTGGGTGAAGCCATTTATTGTCAAACTACTGTGTTTTCTCTTTTAAATCATAATGACAACCCAAAACATCCAAATGACCCTGATCAAAAGTTCACATACCCTGGTGATTTTGGCCTGATAACATGCACAGAAATTGACACAAATGGGTTTGAATGGCTACTAAAGGTAACATCCTCACCTGTGACCTGTTTGCTTGTAATCAGTGTGTGTGCATAAAAGTTGAGTGAGTTTCTGGGATCCAAACAGACTCTTGCATCTTCCATCCAGCCACTGACGTGTATTGACCCCTCTAACATCAATGACAGCTTGAAGTCTTTTGTGGAACTTGTGGATGAGGTTCTTCATTTTCTCAGATGGTAAAGCTGCCCACTCTTCTTGGCAAAAAGCCTCCAGTTCCTGTAAATTACTGTGCTGTCAAAGCTCCTGGATGTTACAGTATTCCAATAGAGCTAATAAAGTCTTTTGAAGCAGCAGTTGATGTCATCATGTGCCAACAGATATGGATAACTGGTAAATGGCCCAAGAACTGGACAACATCTGTGTTTATGCCTATTCCAAAGACGGGAGATATTTTCCACAATCCGTAGTATCGCATTATTGTACTCATACCTCATGCTAGCAAAATACTACTGAAGATCCTACAAAGATGATTACAACCTTACTTTGATAAAGAGCTGCCAGAGTAGAAAGAGGGATTCAGAAAAGGCAGAGGAACAAGAGATGTGATTGATAACATTAGATTGATATGGGAAAAGGCCAAAGAACATAACCAGGAGATCTATTTTGGATTCATCAACTACAGCAAAGTCTTCAACTGTGTTCAGCACTAAAACTTTTGGAATACCATGAAGGCTATAGGTGTGCTAAACCATCTGATTGCCCTCATTATGAGCTTTTACATCGCTCTTATGGAGCAAGGCAACACGGTATGGTTCAAAGTAGAGCGAAGTGTCAGACAAAGCTGCATCCTGTCACCACTGCTCTTCAATTTATATGCAAATGCTATATTTCGTCTTGCCGAAAAAAGAAGGAAACAAAGTTGTATTACGAATTATCAACAATCTTAAATTAGCAGACGATACAACGTTGATGGCAACAAGCGTAGATGGAATTAAGGACTTATTAAGGAGTGTCAAGATAGGGAACTCGCACATGGGACTGATACTCAACACAAAGCAAAATCAAACTAAAAATGCCTGTTTTGACATTCTCTGAGCTTGTGTTTTTTTTTTCCATTTATGACCTGTATGATTGGGTAATGTAATAGAGGGGGAAAAAAAGCAGCCCCCCCGCACTGGAGTCTCTATTAACACTCTTATTTTTGAAGGGGAGATTTGGCAGAAGGAAAAATTTATATATTGGGGACCATAATCTTAGCCCGTATCTCCACAATTTAGTGGTGAAAAAAACACTGTAGTAATCATCCCCTCTGCCCCTCTTTAGTGCTAACTACAGTTTTAACTAAAAATATTATGACAGGTCCTGTTCAATTGCCAGCAGATCGGTGGATGTCCAGGTCCTGAGACCCGCTCCAATTGCTTAATAGACTGAAGAGAAATGCATAGCTTGTGAGGGAGGTGCACAACACAAAATACGGATGCAATAGAAAGTAAATATGGAGGACACTACTCACCTGGCCGGTTATTTGGAGGAATCTCCTCTTTACACCGCTCATCACCCCTCACATATGTCTCTGTTGCATTAATATGGGTCAGATCTTCACCCTGAAACAAGTAAAGTCACAGACAGATGGAGAAGTCCCATCTATGATCAGCTCTAATCCTGCCATCTCCACTGTTCTCATTACACAAGCATAAAATATATACCATATTTTTCTCATTATAAAATGTACCTCAAATTTTGGGAAGAAAATAGAAAAAAAAATTTTAATGTTAAAATGGGGTCATTCTTATTGTTCGAATTTAGCTTACTGGAGGGCGGTGGAGCTGGGTCACAAGAGGGAGGGTCGCTGCTGCTGCAGGAAGCCGTCGGAGGCGGCAGGAGTGGGGTGATGCTGCGGGCCATGGGCTTGGAGGGAGGGTGTCCCGGGGGTGCAAGACCGTGGGCCATGGGCTTCAAGAAAATGTCGGTGATGAGGCAAGAGTGGAGTCCATTCATTTCCCTGCAGTGGGCTTTATGAAAATAGCAACTAGAGGCGGTGCATCCTCACAATTAGATCTCGGCTCAATGACGAACCCCACTCCTGCAGCCGGCTTCCTGCAGCAGCAACTCTGCCTCCGGTGACCCTGCTCCGCCGCTACCCCCCAGGTAAGCTACATACGGACTATGAAACGCTCCCCCATTTTTCTCGCAAATTTTTTGGGGAAAAAGTGCATCTTATAGTTCTAAAAATACAGTAATAATGGTGGATAAAACAAGACTGAACACAAGAACTTCACAGCCGTCTACACATCATAGGGGACCTCTCATGACACCTTCTCTCCATCTACCTGATGATCCTGAGGAACATTGGGATCTTCTTGTTTACAGTCCTGTGGAAGAAGAGGACGGGGACATCTCTCTGGTGTTGTCCTCTTACTTGATAGAACTGGAGAAAACACATACAGGGACTGAATTCATTCTTTACATACAGATAATTATAGGCCGTGTGTATTTAGTCCTGTCTATTACCTGGTGATGTGAGAGGCTGGGGAACCTCCATCATGACATCCTTGTACAAATCTCTGTGTTCTTCTAAATACTCCCACTCCTCCATGGTGAAATAGATGGAGACATCCTGGTACCTTACAGAAATCTGACACATACAATGATACTGTCATCCCCCAATCTCTTCATAGTGTTACTGTATAATATCCCAGCATTCCCAGCAGTGTCACCTCTTCAGTCAGCAGCTCAATCATCTTGTAGACAAGTTCTAGGATCTTCAGGTCACTGATGTCCTCATGGATCAGGAGGTGAGGTGGAGGCCCCATGATTGGGTTCAGGGGTCTTCCCCATCCCTCAGACACAGGGTCCTGAACAGCGCTCACTAGAGGTTTTCT
The DNA here is from genome assembly GCA_033576555.1 of Oophaga sylvatica. Lineage (NCBI taxonomy): Eukaryota > Metazoa > Chordata > Amphibia > Anura > Dendrobatidae > Oophaga > Oophaga sylvatica. The sequence continues at coordinate 70,299 of JARQOD010000176.1, read as the reverse complement.
TCACTACTGTGTAATCCTGGTTATGGAGAGACACATTAATAAATCTCACTACAGACATTTCTAGAGTCCTCACCTCTCCAGATCTGTCCATCTGTTATTCCCATAGATAAGAATGATGTAATGTGACGTCATCAGAATCTCTCACCTCTCCAGTAAGCCGGAAGAGGATCTCTAGGGTGAGGTGTAATATCCTCTCCGCCATCTTGTCACTGCTCTGTTCCATCCTTGATGGGTCAATCAGGAAAATTGTCTCATTTAGACGATTTCCACTGAGAGGATCCGATATTGTAGAGACCTGAGTGAGAAGATGAGCCGATGTGACATCATAAACATCCTGTGTAATAATACAATTACTGAAGACTTTCTATCCAATCACTGACCACAGAAATGAGACTGACATGTATGGTACGTGACTATTTTATAAGTGTTCACCTGTGGTTTTTTAATGTTCACCAATGAAACCGTGGTTTCAGATGATTATGGCTAAAACATCAATTGCAACTTTTAAAAAAGTCACAAAATTTGTCACAAATGTACTCCAGATATGGTTATAGCCTAAAGAAGAAGTATGTGTACTTTGAAATGCGTAGATTAAAAACCGTTTAACACTAATTCCTGGCTTTGGATCTTCAATCTACTCAGCGTGGAAATCTCCATGTTTTTTGTCCATTTAGTAAAACTTCAGATGAGATTTTTGTCCTAATGGAATTTTTCTATTGTGCAAAAATCATGAACCACTTAGACCATTTTGAAGAATTTGGGGCAGGAAGCTTCAATGAATACCACAAGAAAAAGAAAAGTAACTTTAACCCCTTTCTGACATTAGACATAATGATCCGTCCATGTGACCTGGGTCAATTTGACCATGGACGAAATATTACGTCTAAGCAATCGGCCACGCTCACCAGAGCTAGGAAACTTGCTGATCATGCACAGTGCATGATCAGCCAGTCTCCCTGTCAGTGCAGCGCTGACAGCTTCTATGGCATGCACATGCTGCTTCACCTGCATGCTATAGAAGCGATCAGCCTGCAAAAAATTATTGTCCCATAGTAGGACAAAGTAAAAAAACTTAGAAAAAACTAAAAAAAAGAAATTTAAATAATTGTAAAATATTTTTTTAAAAAATAAAATATTTGAATGAAAAAAATATATAGAAACTATAAAAGTACACATATTTGGTATCGCCGTGTCTGCAACAACCTAACCTATAAAACTGTTCCACTAGTTAACCCCTTTAGTGAACACCATAAAAAAAAAAACAAGGCAAAAAACAATGCTTTATCATCATACCGCAGAACAGAAAGTGGAATAAAACGCGATCAAAAAGACGGATATAAATAAGCATCGTACCGCTGAAAACGTCATTTTTTCCAGCAAAAAACGAGCCGCCATACAGCTCCATCACCGGAAAATAAAAAAAAGTTATAGCTCTCAGAATAAAGTGATGCAAAAACAGTTATTTTTTTACTATAGAATAGTTTTTATTATATAAAAGCGCTAAAAGATAAAAAAAATATAAATGAGGTATCTCTGTAATCGTACTGACCCGAAGAATAAAACTCAATTTTACTACACATGGAATAGTATTAAATCCCCCCAAAAAAGAAATTCATGAATTGCTGGTTTTGCTCATTCTCTCTCCAAAAATCGGAATAGAAAGCGATCAAAAAATGTCATGTGCACGAAAATGGTACCAATAAAAACGTCAACTTGTCCGCAAAAAAACAAAACCTCACATGACTCTGTGGGCCAAAATATGGAAAAATTATAGCTCTCAAAATGTGGTGATGCAAAAACTATTTTTTGCAATAAAAAGCGTCTTTTAGCGTGTGACAGCTGCCAAACATAAAAACATTAGTTTTCAACCTGGATGGTGCCAAGATGCGACCGTCTACGCTAAGAACCACTGGTGAATGAGCTGCTGGGAAGCCAGCGTCAGTAACCATTGGTTACATCATAGAGGTTACCTCCGGTCACTGGGCTTCGTTCCCAGCCGGGCTGAGCTGCGGTGAGATCCGGGGTCACTTATAAAATTCACATACCAGGAAATAGATTAGTTCCAAAGAGGGGGCATTGCCAGTGTTAAGGCACATCTAGATAAGTTCCTTGGGGGGGTCTAGTTTCCAAAATAGTGTCACTTGTGGGGGTTTCCACTCCTTAGGCACATCAGGGGCTCTCCAAACGCGACATGACATCCGCAGACCATTCCATCAAAGTCTGCATTCCAAAACGTCACTACTACACTTCCGAGCACCGACGTGTGTCCAAACAGTAGTTTTCTCATACATATGTAGTATCAACGTACTCAGGACAAATTGGCAAACAACTTTTGGAGTTCAATTTCTCCTGTTACCCTTGGGAAAATTACAAATTTGGGACTAAATGATAATTTTTGTGGGAAAAAATATGATTTTTTATTTTCACGGCCAGGCATTATAAACTTCTGTGAAGCCCTTGGGGGTTCAAAGTGCTCACCACACATCTACATAAGTTCCTTGGGTGTTCTAATTTCCGAAATGGTGTCATTTGTGGGGGGTTTCCACTGTTTAGGAACATCAGGGGCTCTCCAAACGCGACATGGCGTCTGATCTCAAATCCAGTCAATTTTGTATTAAAAAGTCAAACGGAGCTCCTTCCCTTCCGAGCTCTGCCATGCGCCCATTGTGGTTTACCTGCACATATGGGGTATCAGCGTACTCAGGACAAATTGCACAATAACTTTTGAGGTCCAATATCTCCTGTTACCCTTGGTAAAATAAAAAAATTTGGATCTGAAGTAAATTTTTGTGTGAAAAAAAGTTAAATGTAAATTTTTTTTTCAACATTTCAAAAATTCCTGTGAAGCACCAGAAGGGTTGATAAACTTCTTGAATGTGGTTTTGAACACCTTGAGGGGTGCAGTTTTTAGAATGGTGTCACTTTTGGTTATTTTCTACCATATAGACCCCTCAAAGTGACTTCAAATGTGATGTGGTCTCTAAAAAAATGGTGTAAAAATGAGAAATCGCTGTTTAATTTTTAATCCCTACAACTTCCTAACTAAAAAAAATTTGATTCCAAAATTGTGCTGATGTAAAGTAGACATGTGAGAAATGTTACTTATTAAGTATTTTGTGTGACATATCTCTGTGATTTAAGGGCATGAAAATTCAAAGTTGGAAAATTGCGAAATTTTCAAAGATTTTGCCAAATTTCCATTTTTATCACAAATAAACGCAATTCATATCAAAGAAATTTTATCACTATTATGAAGTACAATATGTCACGAGAAAATAATGTCAGAATCACCGGGCTTTATGGAAGCGTTCTGGAGTTATCTCATAAAGGGACAGTGGTCAAAATTGTAAAAATTGGCCCGGTCATTAACATGCAAACCACCCTCAGGGGTAAAGGGGTTAAAAAAACACAACGATAATGAAGAATTTTGACTTACAGTACAGACCGAAAGTTTGGACACACCTTCTCATTCAACGATTTTTCTGTATTTTCATGGCTTTGAAAATTGTAGAATCACACTGAAGGCATCAAAACTATGAATTAACACATGTGGAATTATACATTACACTTTACAAAAAAGTGTGAAACAACTGAAAATATGTCTTATATTCTATGTTCTTCAAAGTAGCCACCTTTTGCTTTGATTACTGCTTTGCACACAGAAAAGGTGAACGGATGGACTCCACATGCCTGGTTCCCACCGTGAAGCATGGAGGAGGTGGTGTGATGGTGTGGGGGTGCTTTGCTGGTGACACTGTTAGGGATTTATTCAAAATTGAAGGCATAGTGAACCAGCATGGCTACCACAGCATCTTGCAGCAGCATGCTATTCCATCCGGTTTGCGTTTAGTTGGACCATCATTTATTTTTCAACAGGACAATGACCCCAAACACACCTCCAGACTGTGTAAGGGCTATTTGACCAAGAAGGAGGGTGTTGGGGTGCTACGCCAGATGACCTGGCCTCCACAGTCACCAGACCTGAACCCAATCGAGATGGTTTGGGTGAGCTGGACCGCTCACCGCTTCAATTTTGAATAATCCCCAACAGTGTCACCAGCAAAGCACCCCCACATCATCACACCACCTTCTCCATGCTTCACGGTGGGGACCAGGCATGTAGAGTCCATCCGTTCACCTTTTCTGCGTGCAAAGCAGTAATCAAAGCAAAAGGTGGCTACTTTGAAGAACCTAGAATATAAGACATATTTTCAGTTGTTTCACACTTTTTTGTAAAGTGTAATGTATAATTCCACATGTGTTAATTCATAGTTTTGATGCCTTCAGTGTAATTCTACAATTTTCATAGTCATGAAAATGCAGAAAAATCTTTGAATGAGAAGGTGTGTCCAAACTTTTGGTCTGTACTGTAAATCTTCTGCTATGGAGCCTGTTATACCAGGAGACCAGATGGGACAGAGTTCTTGTCATAAATATTCAGTGAAGAGAATTTTTTTTTTCACACCCATATTCAGTTAGTGAAAAAAAATATCAAAATCACTCATCTGCACTGCCATATTATATGACATTGGTCCAAATGCGGTCCGATATTTTATAAACCGCACCCAGACTGAAACACAGTCTTATCATTTCTGTTTTTCCAACCCTGGCATTTAAATGGCAAAGTCTTGGTGGGAGAGAATTATCTGCTGCGCGGCTGGTAAATAAATATTCCAAAAGCATGGTATGGTAAATCTTATGGTTTAATTCTCATTATTCTCTACATGTTTGTAATCAGAAATGTAGATACTCTTGAATACTCCCATGAAAAATTTGGCATACGTAGGTGCCACCAGTGTCCCCATAGTATACCTCTTGTTTTGGTGGTAGATGAAATTTTGGATCTTGAAAAAATTATTTTTTTAAATAAATTCTGAGCCCTCTACTGTAGGATGAAGCTTCTATGGTTGATCTAAATTCTCGTGTCTAGATAGTAACATTTTGGCTTTATAAGAGCCCAATATCATGTCGCATATTAGAATACAATGCTGACACATCTAGGGGATGAAGAAAAGGATTCCCTCCATGTGATACCTTGGAGGAGTTCAATTAGTTGTGTAGTCTCTAAGATGGCTGGGTAAAGAGAGTTCATGGGGCTAAAGAAGCAAATCAACATAGGAAGAGAGGTTACTAGTTAGTGAGTTTATCACCGAAATTATGGGTCTACCTGGGGGATTATTGAGAAAATGAATGTATTTTTGGGAGGTGGTAAAATAGGGTATGCTAGGGTCCAAAATGATAAGACATGTCCTTTCATTGTTGTATAAGACACCAGGGATCGGGATCTAGTGAAGAGATGTAAATATTCCGATCCTACTGATGGGAATGGATTGGTAGCAGATTAGTAGTTGAGGTCAGATACAATCTTCATAACCTTCTGAATGTAGTCGTTACAGTTTTGTATGACTTTACCATCAGCAGATAATGCGCTTTTCCTTCTTCCTTTAGGTATATTCTATTGGCATTCTTCTGAATCTAGGAGCAGAATCAGCAGAAGCAGGAGATGGGCCTTCTTATCAGCCTCTTTAAATGGAATCTGTCATCAGTTTTAGACGGGTGGATAAACTACCCAGAACAGCGTTAAGTGCAGGGCGCAGGTGCGGGATTACGGTATCACAACTGCATGTCACAGTTGATTGTGGCATGTATAGGAGGGGTGATATTATAATGGAGAGGAGGTAGAGATTTCTTCCAGGCACTGCACGCTCCGGAGCCTGGAAGGAATCATTAGAATAAAACATTAAAGCTCTATTTCTCCACAACTAGACCGCAGCTTTGAGGCATACAGGTAAGACCAGATAAACCATTACCTGTATGCCCATAGTAATAGCTTAAAAGTGTCCAGGGGGTGACAGATTCCCTTTAATAGTTGTGCATATCACAGCCCCACAAGGTGAGTGAATATCACACCGATGCCCCATGTATCCGGCCGGTGCCCTATAGTGCGCTCTTATCCCAATCTCGGGCTCACGTGGAGCTCAGCTCCAGGCGCGGCTCGTGTATAACAAAACGTGTCATTGTAATAATGTTCAGAGATTATCAAGGGGCAAATACTTATGGCCGTGACTGTATGAGGCGCACAGGGGTCACTGTCCTCAGCCGCCTGTAACCCGCATATTAGTGGATCAGACAGGTCCGATGTGGGGACAGATTCCCCGGAGAATGAATGGAGGCCGAGCACAAACCTCCCAGACACCCAGGACTGCAGAGCCCGATCTCAGGGTCTCCGGGTCACAGGTCAGACCCCAGCGACCAGCAACTGAGGGGGAAACATGGAAAACTGAGCATCACAGAGATGGTAAAGACCATTTATTGTATGGTGAGGAGAAACGCCGAGTGTGAACAGCGGCTAATCCTGAGAGAGAAGAACGGGGCTCCAGCACCTACCTCCACCTGCAGAGCCGCACTCCACATAGAGAATAATGGAGCCTCCAGCACCTACCTCCACCCGCAGAGCCGCACTCCACATAGAGAATAATGGAGCCTCCAGCACCTACCTCCACCCGCAGAGCCACACTCCACATAGAGAATAATGGAGCCTCCAGCACCTACCTCCACCCGCAGAGCCGCACTCCACATAGAGAATAATGGAGCCTCCAGCACCGACCTCCACCCGCAGAGCCGCACTCCACATAGAGAATAATGGAGCCTCCAGCACCGACCTCCACCCGCAGAGCCGCACTCCACATAGAGAATAATGGAGCCCCAGAACCTACCTCCACCCGCAGAGCCGCACTCCACATAGAGAATAATGGAGCCTCCAGCATCTACCTCCACCCGCAGAGCCGCACTCCACATAGAAATAATGGAGCCTCCAGCACCTACCTCCACCCGCAGAGCCCACTCCACATAGAGAATAATGGAGCCTCCAGCACCGACCTCACCGCAGAGCCGCACTCCACATAAGGAATAATGGAGCTCCAGCATCTACCTCCACCGCAGAGCCGCACTCCACATAAGATAATGGAGCCTCCAGCACCTACCTCCACCGCAGAGCCGCACTCCACATAGAGAATAATGGAGCCTCCAGCACCTACCTCCACCCGCAGAGCCACACTCCACATAGAGAATAATGGAGCCTCCAGCACCTACCTCCACCGCAGAGCGCACTCCACATAGAGAATAATGGACCTCCAGCACCTACCTCCACCGCAGAGCCGCACTCCACATAGGAATAATGGAGCCTCCAGCACCTACCTCCACCGCAGAGCCACACTCCACATAGAGAATAATGGAGCCTCCAGCACCTACCTCCACCCGCAGAGCCGCACTCCACATAGAGAATAATGGAGCCTCCAGCACCGACCTCCACCCGCAGAGCCGCACTCCACATAGAGAATAATGGAGCCTCCAGCACCGACCTCCACCCGCAGAGCCGCACTCCACATAGAGAATAATGGAGCCTCCAGCACCTACCTCCACCCGCAGAGCAGCACTCCACATAGAGAATAATGGAGCCTCCAGCACCTACCTCCACCCGCAGAGCCGCACTCCACATAGAGAATAATGGAGCCTCCAGCACCTACCTCCACCCGCAGAGCCACACTCCACATAGAGAATAATGGAGCCTCCAGCACCGACCTCCACCCGCAGAGCCGCACACCACATAGAGAATAATGGAGTCTCCAGCACCGACCTCCACCCGCAGAGCCGCACTCCACATAGAGAATAATGGAGCCTCCAGCACCTACCTCCACCCGCAGAGCCGCACTCCACATAGAGAATAATGGAGCCTCCAGCACCTACCTCCACCCGCAGAGCCGCACTCCACATAGAGAATAATGGAGCCTCCAGCACCGACCTCCACCCGCAGAGCCGCACTCCACATAGAGAATAATGGAGCCTCCAGCACCTACCTCCACCCGCAGAGCCGCACTCCACATAGAGAATAATGGACCTCCAGCACCTACCTCCACCCGCAGACCGCACTCACATAGAGAATAATGAGCTCCAGCACCTACCTCCACCCGCAGAGCCGCACTCCACATAGAGAATAATGGCCTCCAGCACCGCCCTCCACCTGCAGAGCCACACTCACATAGAGAATAATGAGCTCCAGCACCGACCTCCACCCGCAGAGCCGCACTCCACATAGAGTAATGGAGCTCCAGCACCGACCTCCACCGCAGAGCCGCACTCCACATAGAGAATAATGGAAGCCTCCAGCACCTACCTCCACCCGCAGAGCCGCACTCCACATAGAGAATAATGGAGCCTCCAGCACGACCTCCACCCGCAGAGCCGCACTCCACATAGAGAATAATGGAGCCTCCAGCACCGACCTCCACCCGCAGAGCCGCACTCCACATAAATAGGGGCTGACCTTCCCGCAGAGCGCAACATGAGAGAATCCTCCAGCACCTACCTCCACCCGCAGAGCCGCACTCCACATAAGAATAATGGGCCTCCAGCACCGACCTCATAGTGCCACACTCCACATGAGAATAATGGACCTCCAGCACCGTACCTCCACCCGCAGAGCCGCACACCACATAAGATATGGAGCCTCCAGCACCGACTCCTCGCAGAGCCGCACTCCATAGGAATACTGCCCAGCACCTACCTCCACCGCAGAGCCGCACTCCACATATATGGGTTACTGTGCCCATAATGGGAATCCTCCAGCACCTACCTCCACCTGCAGAGCCGCACTCCACATTAGTGTTGTGCCCAGTAATGGGGATCTCCAGCACCTACCTCCACCGCAGAGCCGCCACTCACATATATGGCTGTTCTGTGCCCAGTAATGGGGAATCTCCAGCACCTACCTCCACCTGCAGAGCCGCACTCCACATATATGGCTGTCTGTGCCCAGTAATGGGGAATCTCCAGCACCTACCTCCACCTGCAGAGCCGCACTCCACATATATGGCTGTTCTGTGCCAGTAATGGGGAATCTCCAGCACCTACCTCCACCTGCAGAGCCGCACTCCACATATATGGCTGTTCTGTGCCCAGTAATGGGGAATCTCCAGCACCTACCTCCACCTGCAGAGCCGCACACCACATATATGGCTGCTCTGTGCCCAGTAATGGGGAATCTCCAGCACCTACCTCCACCTGCAGAGCCACACACCACATATATGGCTGTTCTGTGCCCAGTAATGGGGAATCTCCAGCACCTACCTCCACCTGCAGAGCCGCACCCACATATATGGCTGTTCTGTGCCCAGTAATGGGGAATCTCCAGCACCTACCTCCACCTGCAGAGCCGCACTCCACATATATTGGCTGTTCTGTGCCCAGTAATGGGGAATCTCCAGCACCTACCTCACCTGCAGAGCCGCACTCCACATATATGGCTGTTCTGTGCACAGGACCTGTGATGAGGTCACAGGAGGGGAGGAGTCAGGGGTCACATGATCAGTAGTGATGGGACTTCGGGGTTTTTTTTGGGAATCGGCTCTTTCGGCTCGGCTCAGCAAGAAGAGCCGGCTCTTTCGGCTCTTGAATCGGCTCTTCAGTAATCTCACCAAAATAATGACACAAAACCTTCTAGTTAACAGATTAACATTGTTTATATTATTTTTCATTATAAGAACATCAAACAAATGCAAAAAATGTGCTAAACAGCAGTATAACTTAACAGTGAAACATTTTTAGAAGGTCATTAGGACAAATTGGCATTAAGAAACACTAAGTGCCTCAGTTTGGACGGGCTGATCCGGTTTCTTCTCTCTGTGATTATCTGCCCTGTTTTGGAGAAAATTCTCTCTGAAGGGACTGATGTTGCTACGATGCACAGTCTTCCTTCCATCGCCTTGATAAGACAAATTTACAATTGAAATTTTCTTTGCTGGGGTAAGGGCTTTAGTTGGCATAAATTGGTGCATAGAGGTTTGGGTACTAGTTTTTGGTGTAACTGATGCCTGAGGGGTGGCTGTAGACGCTGCAGTACCAGTAGATGACGTACTGGGGGTCACATGGTCTGGAGCAGATACCTGCGTGCTATCTTCAATAGGCACTGTAGGGTGTGCAGTTCTGATATGCCTATGAAGGTTTGTGGTAGACCCTGCTCGAAAAGATAGTGTGTGCTTACAAAGTCTGCATTGAGCCTTACTGTTTCCAATGTCATCAAAGTGAGCCCAAATGCTGCTTCTCTTCTGCCGTTTGTCACTCATCTTTGATCATGTGTTTTGCACAGTAGTGTTATGATCAGTCACTTTTTACTGATGGAATTTGTCAGAAACCACACACTTTACAACACAAAGCTGTGCAGAGACTTCAGGATTCTCCATCTGCTTTCCCTGTAATATGGCTGGGATTCTTGTAACAGCACACACACCTCTGCCTGCCTGTCTCTACCTCTCTCCTCCACACAGGGACCGTCACTACAACACACTGAACACAGGGCAGGATGCCAATAGGCAAAGATGGAAGAAGACAGTGCATGGATGAGGACAAGTGAAAGGTGAGCTGTGACTGGCTGCTCTGTGGTCACATGTTCTGCCTTCATTTATATCCTGCTTCTGTATTGGGTGAATGAGATAACACTGTGCTGCTGCCGACTCCTCTCCTACAGTACTTTCAGCAGCAGCTTTCCTCTCTCCCCTCCAGCACACAGTCTCTCCTGGCTCCTCCCTCCCCCTCCAGCACACAGTCTCTCCTGACTCCTCCCTCCCCCTCCAGCACACAGCCTCTCCTGACTCCTCCCTCCCCCTCCAGCACACAGTCTCTCCTGACTCCTCCCTCCCCCTCCAGCACACAGTCTCTCCTGGCTCCTCCCCTCCCCCTCCAGCACACAGTCTCTCCTGGCTCCTCCCCTCCCCCTCCAGCACACAGTCTCTCCTGACTCCTCCCTCCCCTCCAGCACACAGCCTCTCCTGGCTCCTCCCTCCCCCTCCAGCACACAGTCTCTCCTGGCTCCTCCCTCCCCCTCCACCACCAGGCTGACGTCAGCAGCACAGGGATGGGAGGAGCAGAGAGTCACCAGATAACAAGCGGCTCACTGATGGGTGCCGGCTCATATCATTCACAGTGAAGAGCCGGCTCTTTGAGTCAGCTCGTTCATGAACGTCACATCACTAATGATCAGGGGCCTCAGTGGATGCAGGACTCTGCTGTGCTGGTTGTCATGGTGCTGGATGAGGGGAAGTTTATGTGTGGGGTCAGGCGTAGGGATGAGCGGACCCGTGGCTCTTCGGGTTCGTCACGTTCGGCCCAACTGTAGCTCAAAGTTCGGTTCGGTATATGAACATGTCCCCGAACCTGAATCCAGTAGAAGTTAATGGGAACCTGAACTTCCGAGCTTTAAAATGGCTGTAAAATAGTAATGGCTAGGGGGCTGCGAAAGGAAGCTAAATGGGGCAAGTGCAGGAGTGACCTGCAAACAAATGCGGATTGGAAAATGACTTAAAATAACAATAAAAAAAGAAATGATGATAATCTTGAACCAGGAGGCGAAGGCCCAAGTGGAGTGTAAGGTGAAGGTGGAAGAGGAAGTTGCCATCACTGTTTTTGTGTTTGGTTTTTATTGATTTTTTGGTGAGTACTCTGAAGACAGGCCGTGTAATAATCGGCTAGCCAGCTTTGATGATACCAATGAAGGGAGCATCAAATAGGGGACGTGACAGTGTTGCTGGTGGTGGTGTACATGCTGAAGGGAGGGAGAGGCTGCGGTCGATCGGTGCCTGTTACGCGCCCAAATGAAACACCTTCCTCTGGTTCCAGCAGGCTACAGGATGTTCTGTGTAATTTCATAAGCCCGAATACCGCTGGGTGTATGGTGAGGTCAGAACAAGTAGAGGTGGTTTTAGATTGGTTGGCTGAGAGAGACTTCAGTTCCTTCGCTTTGTCTTCCACTCAGTCCCCTGCTGAAAGCGCAGATTT
>JARQOD010000176.1:0-58370 GCA_033576555.1 Oophaga sylvatica | reverse complement strand
GGAGGGCGGTGGAGCTGGGTCACAAAAGGGAGGGTCGCTGTTGCTGCAGAAAGCCGTCGGAGGCGGCAGGAGTGGGGTGATGCTGCGGTCCATGGGCTGGGAGGAGAGTGTCCCGGGGGTGCAAGACTGTGGGCCCTGGGCTTCAAGAAAATGTCGGTGATGAGGCAAGAGCGGAGTCCATTCATTTCCCTGCAGTGGGCTTTATGAAAATGGCAGCTGGAGGCGGTGCATCCACACAATTAGATCTCGGCTCAATGACGAACCCCACTCCTGCAGCCGGCTTCCTGCAGCAGCAACTCTGCCTCCGGTGAACCTGCTCCGCCGCTACCCCCCAGGTAAGCTACATATGGACTATGAAACGCTCCCCATTTTTCTCGCAAATTTTTTGGTGAAAAAGTGCATCTTATAGTTCTAAAAATACGGTAATAATGGTGGATAAAACAAGACTGAACACAAGAACTTCACAGCCATCTACACATCATAGGGGAGATCTCATGACACCTTCTCTCCATCTACCTGTCACGCTGTCTCTGTATACAGGAGGACCGGGGTCTATGCTGACCCTAAGCTGGGGTCCTGACTAATCCCTCTACCTGGAGGTACTGTTGATTGTACAGAGGTCCAGGCCGCCAGCGTAACCCTGTCTCCTGTGAATCCCTAACCACTGTAATCTAGTCCCGAGAAGGACCCTGATTACCACCACAGGGAACAGGAAGGTAACTGCCTTCACACACAGTATAAGACAAACGAGACAGTACAAGGGGTAAAATAAAAGACCACCTTGCATACAAAACTACCAATACAGAGGGAACACCAACGGGTAAGGAGATAAATAATAAAGCGAGGAGAGGAGAAAACCACAACAGGTACTCTTAGCTTTAGACTTCTCAATACGATCCGCTCTGCTGGTCTGCATGAATGCTTTCACCAACACTTCCCTAGCAGACAGGCAGGTATTTGAAGGAATCCAATTACAACAACATTAATTGCAGCTGAGCGAGGCTGGTCTTGTCCAGCACAGAGAGAGGAAGAATTAACTTTCTCACTGCCGAAAAACACCCAGCACCAGAAACTCAGCTGTGAGAAGTCAGAGTGTGCAATCGCGACGATCTTCGCAGCGACACACCCGTGACAGTACCCCCCCTTCTACGAGGGGCCTCCGGACCCTCAGAGCCGGGTTTATCTGGGTGAGTAGTGTGGAAGGCCCGAACCAATCGGTCTGCGTTAATATCCGACGCAGAAACCCACGTCCTCTCCTCAGGACCATACCCCCTCCAATGAACAAGGTACTGAAGGGACCGGCGATTCAGACGTGAATCGATGACTCTCGACACCTGGAACTCCAAGTTACCATTGACCACCACAGGAGGAGGAGGTAAAGGTGAAGGTATCACCGGCGCCACATACTTCTTAAGTAACGATCTGTGGAACACATTATGAATCTTAAATGTAGGAGGGAGGTCAAGACGGAATGCAACCGGATTAATTATAGAACTGATCTTGTATGGCCCGATGAACCTGGGACCCAGTTTCCAGGAGGGAACCTTAAGTTTTATATTCTTGGTAGACAACCATACCAGATCGTTCACACTTAGGTCCGGACCAGACACTCTCCTCCTATCAGCCATACGTTTGTATCGGTTCCCCATAGTACTCAGATTATTCAGCACTCCTCTCCACACTGAAGCAAGTGACGACGAAAATCGTTCCTCCTCAGGAACCCCAGAAGAGCCCCCCCTATTGAAAGTACAAAACTGGGGGTGAAAACCATATGCCCCAAAAAACGGGGACTTACCAGTGGACTCGCTCCGCCTATTATTTAGAGCAAACTCCGCCAGAGGCAAGAAAGAAGCCCAGTCCTCCTGGTTCTCTGACACAAAACACCGGAGATATGTCTCCAAGCTCTGGTTCAGACGCTCTGTCTGACCATTGGTCTGCAGGTGAAAAGCCGATGAAAATGACAACTGCATCCCCCGCCGTGTACAAAATGCTCTCCAGAATTTGGACACAAACTGAGACCCCCGATCCGACACCACATCGGAGGGTACCCCGTGAAGCCTTACAATCTCCCCAATAAACACCTGCGCAAGAGTTTTAGCATTAGGAAGAGCAGGAAGAGCGATAAAATGTGCCATCTTGCTGAACCTGTCCACTACAACGAGTATGACTGTTTTACCCGAAGATGGCGGGAGGTCCGTAATGAAGTCCATAGACAGATGAGTCCACGGACGCTCCGGGATCTTCAAAGGTAAGAGGGTCCCCGAGGGACGGGTATGTGGGGTCTTAGAGCGCGCACAAACCTCGCAAGAAGCGACAAAAGTTACCACCTCCCTATGTAAGTTAGGCCACCAAAACCGGCGCGAGAGGAGATACTCAGTTGCTTTACTCCCTGGGTGTCCTGCCAAAGCTGAATTATGGTGTGCCTCGATCACCTTTTGTCGCAACTGATTTGGAACAAACAGTCTCCCTGGAGGTCCTACAGGGGCGTCCCCCTGAGCCTCCAATACCTCCTCCTCAAGCTCAGAGCATACTGCCGACACCACCACCCCCTCCTGAAGGACCGGAACCGGGTCCTCCGTATTCCCAGCCCCAGGGAAACAGCGAGATAAGGCATCCGCCTTAACATTTTTTGACCCAGGACGATATGTGACGACAAAATTAAACCTGGTAAAAAACAACGACCACCTAGCTTGTCTGGGATTCAGACGTTTAGCGGACTCTAAATATAGCAGGTTTTTGTGATCGGTAATGACGGTGACTGGGTGGACTGCCCCCTCCAAAAAATGACGCCACTCCTCAAAAGCCAACTTAATGGCCAAGAGCTCCCTATTGCCGACATCATAATTCCTCTCAGCGGACGACAATTTTTTAGAGAAGAAGGCGCACGGATGCCATTTACCAGGGGACGAACCTTGTGACAATACTGCTCCCACCCCTACCTCGGAAGCGTCCACCTCAACAATGAATGGCTGTGACGCTTCAGGCTGAATAAGTATGGGTGCTGAAGCAAAACATTTTTTCAAAGAGGAAAACGCTTGACAAGCCTTGTCAGACCACTTTGAAAAATCCGTCCCTTTTTTAGTCATGTCTGTGAGAGGTTTAACTATGGACGAAAAATTACGAATGAATTTCCGGTAGTAGTTAGCAAACCCCAGGAAACGTTGTAATGCCTTAAGATCCTCTGGCAGATCCCACTCAAGAACTGCCCGCACTTTCCCAGGGTCCATACGAAAACTGGATGCAGACACCAGGAATCCTAAAAACTGAAGTTCCTGTACGGCGAACACACACTTCTCCCATTTGGCGTACAGTTTATTATCCCGCAAGATCTGCAACACCTGCCTAACATGCTCCTGATGAGACACAAGATCTGGCGAGTAAATTAAGATATCATCCAGATATATGACCACAAACTGTCCCATTAGGTGGCGAAAGATGTCATTTACAAAGTGTTGAAACACCGCCGGGCAATACTCAGACCAAATGGCATGACAAGGTTCTCATAATGCCCCTCCGCAGTGTTAAACGCCGTCTTCCACTCATCCCCCTCCTTCATCCTAATCAGATTGTACGCCCCCCTGAGATCCAACTTAGAGAACCATTTGGCACCCACGATCTGATTGAAGAGATCGGGAATAAGTGGGAGCGGATACGGATCTCGGACCGTAATCCGATTAAGCTCACGGAAATCCAGGCAAGGGCGTAGGCCTCCATCTTTTTTCTTCACAAAGAAGAACCCCGCGGCCACCGGGGAAGATGAAGGTCTAATATGCCCCTTAGCCAGACTCTCTGAAATATAATCCTTCATGGCCTGTCTCTCAGGACCAGAAAGGTTATACAACCTAGATTTCGGTAACTTGGCCCCAGGGAGCAAGTTAACAGAACAGTCATACTCGCGATGAGGAGGTAGTTCTTGACACCCTTTCTCCGAGAATACATCCTCAAAGTCCACCAGAAATGGAGGTAAGGCCCTAGAAGCGACCGCACCAATGACCGTATTCATGCAGTTTTTATTACAGAAATCGCTCCATTGGCTTATCTCTCTGGATTGCCAATTAATAACCGGGTTATGCTTAGTTAGCCAAGGCAGGCCCAGCACTATAGGAGTGGGAAGACCCTCCAACACATAACAAGACAACAGTTCCTTATGTAGCGCCCCCACTTGAAGATCTATGTTATGTACTGCTTGCACAAAACTTCCCTGACCGAGAGGTCTGGCGTCGATCGAGAATATGGGGACGGGTTTAGCCAACCCACTCAATCGCATACCTTGAACCCGGGCAAAGCGAGCATCCACCAGATTAGCCCCGGCCCCACTATCCAGAAGAACAGATATCCTCTCAGTTCTCGCACCCACCACCACCTCCGCCGGTACGAGAAACTGAGACGAACTTAGGGACGAAATACTTACTCCCAGATTGCCGTCCAACACACAATCTTGGATCAATAGTTTTCCGGCGACTTCTCACTCTGCAAAGGACGGGATGGACACCCCCTAATAAGATGTCCCTTTTTTCCACAGAAGAAACAACTTCTAGTTTTGTGGCGCCCCACCGATCCCCTCCCCCGGAATGATGTCCCTCCTAAATGCATAGGCTCCTCTGGACTGACCAGGGGAACCTCCGTATAAGGGACCCTTGAGGAATGTGGAGTCATCACAGGGGGCGAAGTTACCCCGCACCTCTCCCGAAGACGTCTGTCAATACGAATAGCAAGGGCCATAGCGGCTTCCAGTGTCGTGGGAGGGTCATACTGCGCCAACACATCTTTTAATTTGTCAGATAAACCTTGACAAAACTGGCTCCTAAGAGCCGGGTCATTCCACTGGGTGTCCGTGGCCCACCTACGGAACTCCGAAGAAAATTCCTCTGCCGGACGATCTCCCTGCTGTATCTTACGTAACTTAGTTTCAGCAAGGGAGACCCGATCCGGGTCATCATATACAAGACCCAGAGCTGCGAAAAATCTATCCACTGACTGGAGAGCCGGGGAGCCCAGGGGAAGAGAGAACGCCCAGGATTGGGGGTCCCCTTGAAGGAGCGAGATGACAATTCCCACCCTTTGATCCTCACTCCCAGATGACCGAGGTCGCAGCCGAAAGTACAATTTACATGCCTCCCGGAAAGTAAAAAATTTGTCCCGCCCTCCAGTGAACCTGTCCGGGAGAGCTACTTTAGGTTCAGGTCTGGCTTGCTCCGGGGGGTACAAAACCTTGGACTTAACGTCCCTCAGCTCCATGGACAAACTCTGCAACTGCTGAGCTAGACTGGCTACTGGATCCATGGTGGCTGGGGGGAATCTTTAGTATGGTCAGTGAAAATGTCACGCTGTCTCTGTATACAGGAGGACCGGGGTCTATGCTGACCCTAAGCTGGGGTCCTGACTAATCCCTCTACCTGGAGGTACTGTTGATGGTACAGAGGTCCAGGCCACCAGCGTAACCCTGTCTCCTGTGAATCCCTAACCACTGTAATCTAGTCCTGAGAAGGACCCTGATTACCACCACAGGGAACAGGAAGGTAACTGCCTTCACACACAGTATAAGACAAACGAGACAGTACAAGGGGTAAAATAAAAGACCACCTTGCATACAAAACTACCACTACAGAGGGAACACCAACGGGTAAGGAGATAAATAATAAAGCAAGGAGAGGAGAAAACCACAACAGGTACTCTTAGCTTTAGACTTCTCAATACGATCCGCTCTGCTGGTCTGCATGAATGCTTTCACCGACACTTCCCTAGCAGACAGGCAGGTATTTGAAGGAATCCAATTACAACAACATTAATTGCAGCTGAGCGAGGCTGGTCTTGTCCAGCACAGAGAGAGGAAGAATTAACTCTCTCACTGCCGAAAAACACCCAGCACCAGAAACTCAGCTGTGAGAAGTCAGAGTGTGCAATCGCGACGATCTTCGCAGCGACACACCCGTGACACTACCTGATGATACTGAGGAACATTGGGATCTTCTTGTTTACAGTCCTGTGGAAGAAGAGGACGGGGACATCTCTCTGGTGTTGTCCTCTTACTGGATAGATCTGGAGGAAACACATACAGGGACTGAATTCATTCTTTACATACAGATAATTATAGGCCGTGTGTATTTAGTCCTGTCTATTACCTGGTGATGTGAGAGGCTGGGGAACCTCCATCATGAGATCCTTGTACAAATCTCTGTGTTCTTCTAAATATTCCCACTCCTCCATGGAGAAATAGATGGTGACATCCTGGTACCTTACAGGAATCTGACACATACAATGATACTGTCATCCCCCAATCTCTAAATAGCGTTACTGTATAATATCCCAGCATTCCCAGCAGTGTCACCTCTCCAGTCAGCAGCTCAATCATCTTGTAGACAAGTTCTAGGATCTTCAGGTCATCGATGTCCTCATGGATCAGGTGGTGAGGTGGAGGCCCCATGATTGGGCTCATGGGTTTTCCCCATCCCTCAGACAAAGGGTCCTGACAGCACTCACTAGAGGACTTCTTCACTACTGTGTAATGCTGGTTATGGAGAGACACATTAATAAATCTCACTGCAGACATTTCCAGAGTCCTCACCTCTCCAGTTCTTCCGTCTGTTATTCCCATAGATAAGAATGATGTAATGTGACGTCATAAGAATCTCTCACCTCTCCAGTAAGCCGGAAGAGGATCTCTAGAGTGAGGTGTAATATCCTCTCCGCCATCTTGTCACTGCTCTGCTCCATCCTTGATGGGTCAGTCAGGAAAATTGTCTCATTTAGATGGTTTCCACTGAGAGGATCCGATATTGTAGAGACCTGAGTGAGAAGAAGATGAGCCGATGTGACATCATAAACGTCCTGTGTAATAATACAATTACTGAAGACTTTCTATCCAATCACTGACCACAGAAATGAGACTGACATGTATGGTACGTGACTATTTTATAAGTGTTCACCTGTGGTTTTTTTAATGTTCACCAATGAAACCGTGGTTTCAGATGATTATGGCTAAAACATCAATTGCAACTTTTAAAAAAGTCACAAAATTTGTCACATATGTACTCCAGATATGGTTATAGCCTAAAGAAGAAGTATGTGTACTTTGAAATGCGTAAATTGAAAACCGTTTAACACTAATTCCTGGCTTTGGATCTTCAATCTACTCAGCGTGGAAATCTCCATGTTTTTTTTGTCCATTTAGTAAAACTTGAGATGAGATTTTTTTCCTAATGGAATTTTTCTATTGTGCAAAAATCATGAACCACTTAGACCATTTTGAAGAATTTGGGGCAGAAAGCTTCAATGAATACCACAAGGAAACAAAAAGAAAAGTAACTTTAACCCCTTTCTGACATTAGACGTAATGATCCGTCCATGTGACCTGGGTCAATTTGACCATGGACGGAATATTACGTCTAAGCAATCGGCCACGCTCTCGGGGGTGGGGGGGCGGATGGTCGCGGCCGGGTGTCAGCTGTTTCTGACAGCACACACGGGAGGGGTCACAGGCAGCTCCTGGCACTTTAACCCCTTCCCGACCCATGACGCCGACGTCGGCGTCATGAAAAGCGGTGGCATCCCGACCCATGACGCCGACGTCGGCGTCATGGTGAAAATCGCGTTCCAGCAGGTCGGGTGACTGGGGTCATTGAAATGTCACCCGACCCGCAGATACAGGATGACCGGCGGATAACCCCAGGGGGGGGTGGCTTTGCCCCCCGGTGTTACGATCGCTGTGATTGGCTGTTGAAAGTGAAACAGCCAATCACAGCGATTGCTATGTTAGATCTCTAAATATTTATTTTCAGCAATGGCTGATGCTGCAATAGCATCAGCCATTGGCTGCAGCTTGGTGACCGCTGTGTCACCCCCCCCAGATCTGATTGGAGCTAGCGTCCACATGACGCTATCCCTCCAATCAGATGTGGAGGGGAGGTGTCAGGTATGGCTGCCCTCGCTCTTCACCCTCATCCCGTCCGTGGAAGGTGAAGAGCGAGGTGCTGCCTGCTGCCCTGACGCCTGACAGGTCCCTGCCTGCAGCTACCGCCGCCGATCGCCCCCTGCTGCCGCCGCCGCTGCGCCGATCGCCCCCAGCGCCGATCGCCCCCAGCGCCGATCTCCCTGACTGCTGTCCCTGTCTCCCCTCTTCTGCCTGCTGCTAGCTGTGCCGATCGCCCCCAGCGCCGATCTCCCTGCCTGCTGTCCCTGTCTCCCCTCTTCTGCCTGCTGCTAGCTGCTGCCGATCGCCCCCAGCGCCGATCGCCCCCAGCGCCGATCTCCCTGCCTGCTGTCCCTGTCTCCCCTCTTCTTCCTAACTTCACCCCTGCCCCAGTAATCACCACCCCGCACCTCTGATCACCCCCCCTCCACTGTGATCACCCCCCCTCCACTGTGATCACCCCCCCGGCCCTATGATCACCCCCTGCCCCAGCAACCACCCCCTTTGCCCCAGTAATCACCCCCCTGCCCCAGTAATCACCTCCCTGCCTCAGTAGTCACCCCCTGCCGCAGTAATCACCCGCCTGCCCCAGTAATCCCCCCTTCCCTGTGATCACCCCCAGCTGCTGCTGCCGATCACTGCCTGCTGCTGCCGCCGATCGCCACAGCTGCCGCCGATCGCCGCTCCTATCGCTGATCGCCGCAGCTGCCGCTGATCGCCCCAGCTGCCGCTGATCGCCCCAGCCGCCGCTGATCGCCGCCGCTGATCGCCGCCGCTGGTGCCTCTGGTCTCCGGTGGTCGCCCCTGCTGCTGCCGCTGGTCTCCGCTGCTGCCTGTGGTCTCCGCTGGTCACCGTTGCTGCTGCCGCTGGTCTCCGCCGCTGGTCTCCGGTGGTCGCCGCAGCTGCTGCCGCTGGTCTCCGCCGCTGCTGCCGCTGGTCTCCGCCGCTGCTGCCACTGGTTTCCACCGCTGCTGCCGCTGGTCTCCGCTGGTTGCCGCTGCTGCCTGTGGTCTCCGCTGGTTGCCGCTGCTGCCTGTGGTCTCCGCCGCTGCTGCCGCTGGTCTCCGCCGCAGCTGCCGCTGGTTTCCACCGCTGCTGCCGCTGGTCTCCGCTGGTTGCCGCTGCTGCCTGTGCTCTCCGCCCCTGCTGCCGCTGGTCTCCGCCGCTGCTGCCGCTGGTCTCCGCCACTGTTGCCGCTGGTCTCCGCCGCTGCTGCCGCTGGTCTCCGCCGCTGCTGCCTCTGGTCTCCGGTAGTCGCCCCTGCTGCTGCCGCTGGTCTCCGCTGCTGCCTGTGGTCTCCGCTGGTCACCGTTGCTGCTGCCGCTGGTCTCCTGTGGTCGCCGCAGCTGCTGCCGCTGGTCTCCGCCGCTGCTTCTGCTGGTCTCCGCCGCTGCTGCCTCTGGTCTCCGGTGGTCGCCCCTGCTGCTGCCGCTGGTCTCCGCTGGTCACTGTTGCTGCTGCTCTCCTGTGGTTGCCGCAGCTGCTGCCGCTGGTCTCCGCCGCTGCTTCTGCTGGTCTCCGGTGGTCACCCCTGCTGCTGCCGCTGGTCTCCGCTGCTGCCTGTGGTCTCCGCTGGTCACCGTTGCTGCTGCCGCTGGTCTCCTGTGGTCGCCGCAGCTGCTGCCGCTGGTCTCCGCCGCTGCTTCCGTTGGTCTCCGCCGCTGCTGCCTCTGGTCTCCGGTGGTTGCCCCTGCTGCTGCTGCTGGTCTCCGCTGCGCTGCCTGTGGTCTCCGCTGGTCACCGTTGCTGCTGCCGCTGGTCTCCTGTGGTTGCCGCAGCTGCTGCCACTGGTCTCCGCCGCTGCTTCCGCTGGTCTCCGCCGCTGCTGCCTCTGGTCTCCGGTGGTCGCCCCTGCTGCTGCCGCTGGTCTCCGCTGCTGCCTGTGGTCTCCGCTGGTCACCGTTGCTGCTGCCGCTGGTCTCCTGTGGTCGCCGCAGCTGCTGCCGCTGGTCTCCACCGCTGGTCTCCGCTGGTTGCCGCTGCTGCCGCTGGTCTCCGCCGTTGCTGCCGCTGGTCTCCGCCGCTGCTGCCTGTGGTCTCTGCTGGTCGCCGCTGCTGCTGCTGATCGCCGCTGATTGCTGCTGCTGCCGCTGATCACACCGCCTGCTACCGCCGATCTCCCTTTTCTACTGTCCTCTGCTGCCTGATTTCACCCCTCGCACTTGTGATCAACCCGTTCCCCAGTAATCTTCCCCTGCTGCTGCTGCCGGCTCCTGCCCCCCCCAGCGCCTGACAGCCGCCTCCTGCCGCCCAGCGCCTGACAGCCGCCTCCTGCCGCCCAGCGCCTGACAGCCCCCTCCTGCCGCCCAGCGCCTGACAGCCCCCTCCTGCCGCCCAGCGCCTGACAGCCCCCTCCTGCCGCCCAGCGCCTGACAGCCCCCTCCTGCCGCCCAGCGCCTGACAGCCCCCTCCTGCCGCCCAGCGCCTGACAGCCCCCTCCTGCCGCCCAGCGCCTGACAGCCCCCTCCTGCCGCCCAGCGCCTGACAGCCCCCCTCCTGCCGCCCAGCGCCTGACAGCCCCCCTCCTGCCGCCCAGCGCCTGACAGCCCCCCTCCTGCCGCCCAGCGCCTGACAGCCCCCCTCCTGCCACCCAGCGCCTGACAGCCCCCCTCCTGCCACCCAGCGCCTGACAGCCCCACTCCTGACAGCCCCCTCCTGCAGTACGTTTCACCAACCACTCGCACATACACACGCACGCACACTAATAAAGTTAATCTTTTTTTACACACGCACACACACCATGCCCCACTCATCCCAATCTCAAAAGATGTACTCAGCTGAGGAGGCATATGCTTTAATTGCCTCCGAAGCTGATAGTGAGGGAGAGGACCCCACTTTTCTGTATTCCTCCCCCTCTTCCTCCTCCAGTGACACAGACGTACCAAGACTTCGCAGTACAAGAAACCGTCCGGAGCCCCGGGAGGAAGAGTCGGAGGCCTTAGAGGAAGAGCCGGAGACCAGGGGAGAAGACCCAAGACCAAGTGTGAGTAACCCCCTGTAAGGAAAAGGTTGTCGCCATTTTGTATAGGGCCTGTACCAGCCTCCATTTTGTCAGTTCACACAGCCACAGACTTTTAGCTACACATTGCCTATTAGCATATCCAGTACGACAGGTTTTGATGTCCACTAGGAATCAATAGGCCTTTACATGCTAATTAGTCTAGGCCAGTGACTGAATGAGATGGTCAGTCGTATGGTAAATAGCCCAAGCTCAGGCATTGTTTCCTGCTCCATATGAATTGCAGGCCAATTAATATGCGTGCTTCAAAGCAATGGGGATGGGCCTAGCAGGTCTAAGGACTAGCCATGACCAGGCTGCTGGTCTCATTCCATTTCACACACAGAAGCCAAGAAGATGGTCTAGGAAAGACCAAGGGACTATTCAGGAACTGAAGACTGTACCTGGGAATGGCAGAGCCAAGGCCTTCCCATGACCTTAATACCCGGTAATATTGATCCATAGCTTATACCTTTAAGCCTTGTACATTATTGTTGTATTTTTACTCTGACTGCCATTCCATTGTAGTTACGTTGTATAGCTTTACTGTATATTTCTGTAATTATCTAGTGCGCCCTTAAGGCAAATTAAACCATAAAATTAATCTTGGGCTGATGCTTTTACTCTGATCACGAATCTTAGAATACCCAGTGGGTAGCAGGACAACTTCCCCGGCGGCCATTTGCTCTAGGTGCAGTTCTCTTACTGACCTGAGAGACAAAGGGGGGCGCCGGAGAGCTGTACCTGTGGAGTTACGTACCATTGGTGACGTGGGAGGAAAGGGATCGTCCGTCACATTTGGTAGCGGCGGTGGTATCAGAAGCTGTGATACCCGGGCTACCGTGTGGCGGCCGGCTGAGTTCCTCACAAATTGGTGGCAGCGGTGGGATCAGAGTAATAGTGTGCGTGGGACCCCTACTCCCAGACACTAGAGACTACCAGCAGTACTTTCACTGCTGGGGTCTTAAGGTCAGCCCAGCACTAGACGGTCAGAGTGTAAATATAACAAGTTGTGTGCAAGGTCAGGGTTGCAGCTGTGTTTCAGTAACCAAAGGTTCCCAAGATGGCGGAAGGCACCAGGAGTAGGGCAAAGGGGGAGGCCAATGCTGTGGCCTATGAGGGGTTCGATACCGATGAGTTGGAGCTCAGCCAGGGCTCCCCAAGGAGCCCGACCCCCGTGCTCAGTCTCACAGTGGACTGCCCACCCCCTGCCCGTCCCAGCCTGTCCAGATCGGAGACCCTCTTCCAAGCGGCTATGGCACAGCTCGAGGCTGGTAATGACGCCGCCTATGACAGACTCCTGGTGGCGGCAGAGAAAGCAGCAGAGCGTGAGCAAGCAGCGGCAGAGAGAGCAGCGGAGCGGGAGCATACAGAACGCCGTGAAGCTGCGGAGCGCCGGCACCGACTGGAGATGGCTCAGCACGGGCCCCCACTGGACGCACCAGGCCCACCGGAGACAAGGGCTCCCAAGGTCCGGGCGGAGGACTTTCCCTTACTTGAAAAGGATGGAGACCTGGATTCCTTTCTGCTTGCTTTTGAGAGGACATGCCTCCAACATCATCTGGCCCCGGATCAGTGGGCAAGGTACCTGACCCCCGTTTGAGGGGTAAGTCCCTGGAAGTTTTGGGGGACTTACCTGCCGGGGAGGAGCAGGACTACAACAGCATCAAGCGGGCCCTGATCCAGCACTACAACCTCACCCCGGAGTCGTACCGCAGGAAGTTCAGGAGCCTGCAGCGGGGTTCAAAGGACACCTGGACTGACCACATGCGGGCCCTGCTGAGAGCTGCGGAGCACTGGACCTCGGGTCTAGAGCTCACTACCCGCCAGGAGGTCCAGGAACTGTTTGTCGTGGAGCAATTTTTGTGGAACTGCCCAGAGGACCTCCAGCAGTTCCTCCGTGACCGGAAACCAAAGGGGGCTTCTGCTACAGCTGCCCTGGCAGACGAGTATGCCAACAACAGGGCGCCGGAGCCAAAGAAGCCTGCCAGCAGCACCTGGAGAGGGGGTAAGCCCAATCCTGCCCCAGCCCCATATCCAGGCCCCAGAGTGCAAGGGGTGTACCCCCCTGCTGCCCTCTCCAGGCCAGGAACAGAACCCAGACGTTGCCATAATTGCAATCAGCCAGGACACTTTAAGGCTGCATGTCCCCAGCGCCAGAAGGCCCCATCCCTGTCCCAGAAACCGTCCACTGTTTTGTGTGTGGGAGGGGGTGGTGGGAGGTCCCTGGACAATTACCAACCCGTCACGATCGGCCGCTCAGCGGTCATGGGACTGCGGGACACAGGCGCTGAACGAACCCTGGTACGCCCTGAGGTGGTGTCCCCTCAAGACTTGGTACCTGGGAAAACCCTTTCCGTCTCCGGAATTGGAGGCGTTGAACCGGCGCTGCCCGTTGCCAAGGTGTATTTGGATTGGGGTGTCCGGGAGGGGGATGCGGGAGGTGGGAGTAACGCCGAATATTCCTGCAAATGTGTTGCTTGGGACCGATTTGGGGCGGCTAGTGTCCCAGTATGTGGCCACTGAACCCCCAAGTCCGGCTCCCCAAGAATGTCATGACTTTACTGTGAATGCTAATGTTAATGTATTGAATGTGCCTCCAACAGTGGAGGAGGGAGTGAAACCTGATGGTAAGCCATGCACTGACACTACACACACAGGGCTCACAGTGAGGACAGGTGAGGAGGCTGTAGGGGAGAGCTCAGAGGTGGAGGGAGGGGCTGCTATGGGCAGTGTAGGGCCCCTAAGTGAATCCAGCCTGCTGAGTCTAGGGCCCCTGCAGGAAGAGGAACAGGCCATGGGGGGGGGGTGTCCCAGGAGAGGAGCCACCAGGTAGGACCCCAGGTCAGGAGTTCCCCACACTCAGGGATGTCAGGAAGTCAGGGAAGTCTGCCTGACCCGGCGACTTGGTCAGAGGAGGAGGGAAAGCAGGCGCTACCCGTGGTCTCAGCGGTCGTGGCCGCTGTTACCAGGAGTGGGAGCGCTGAAGCCCAAGGAGCCTCGCGGAGGTCCGACGGTTTCCCCCTCTCTGACCAAGTGGCTGCAGAGTCAGACAGTAGCCAGGAGACAGATCCCGGGGAACTGACAGAGGACAGGGCAGTTTCATCAATTCTTGCCACATGTAGTCAGGGATTTCAGGCAGCGTTGGAAGCTGACCCTAGCCTGAAGACTCTCAAGGAACAGGCGGCACAGCCTCCCCTGGAGTCCGACCGAGAGCGAGTGGTCTGGGACCAGGGACGGCTGTACCGGGTAACGGTCCAGCAGGGTTCACCGGAGGCGTGGCCCAGGGACCGACAGTTAGTGGTGCCCCATCCGTTCAGGGCGGAATTGTTGCGGATCGCACACGAGATTCCAATGGCCGGACACTTAGGGATCACTAAAACCAGGGCCAGGCTAGCTCAGCATTTCTACTGGCCTGGAATGAGGACCGAGGTGATAGCCTACTGCCGTTCGTGTGACACCTGTCAGAGGGTGGGGAAGGCGGGGCCGCGCCCAAAAGCTCCACTGGTAACTCTGCCCATCATCGAAGAGCCTTTCTCGAGGGTGGCTGTGGATCTCATTGGACCTCTGTCCACTC
Organism: Oophaga sylvatica; assembly: GCA_033576555.1. Taxonomy (NCBI): domain Eukaryota; kingdom Metazoa; phylum Chordata; class Amphibia; order Anura; family Dendrobatidae; genus Oophaga; species Oophaga sylvatica. The sequence goes on along the minus strand of JARQOD010000176.1, from coordinate 43,885 downwards.
CCAGCCGCTCCGGGAAATGCTTCATACTAACGGTAGTGGACTATGCCACCCGGTACCCGAAGGCGGTAGCTTTGTCGTCCATTCGGGCCGACAAAGTGGCCACTGCCTTACTGGAGATTTTCTCCAGAGTGGGGTTTCCCAAGGAAATGCTCACCGACCGAGGGACCCAGTTCATGTCGCAGCTGATGGAGTCTCTCTGTAAGCAGGTACAGGTGCAACATCTGGTGGCCAGCCCGTATCACCCACAGACCAATGGCTTGTGTGAGCGGTTCAATGGCACCTTAAAGCAGATGCTGAAGATGTTGGTCGACTCCCACGGGAGAGACTGGGAGCGGTATCTCCCACATCTGCTGTTTGCCTACCGGGAGGTTCCACAGGCCTCAACGGGGTTCTCCCCCTTTGAGCTCCTGTACGGGCGACGTGTACGGGGCACCTTGCTCTGGTGAAGGAAGCATGGGAAGGGGATTTAGCCACCCCTGGAGTGTCGGTCATTGAGTATGTCGTGCGCTTCCGGGACCGAATGATGGCCTTGACACGGCTGGTGCATGACAATATGGCCCAAGCTCAGGCTGACCAGAAGCGATGGTACGACCAGAATGCTTGTGAGCGGACCTACCAGGTGGGTCAAAAGGTGTGGGTACTGGTCCCCGTACCACAAAACAAGCTTCAGGTGGCCTGGGAGGGTCCATACCTCGTGCACGAGCAGCTCAACGCCGTCACCTACCTGGTCACCCTGGACCACGCCCGTGGAAGGAGGAAGGCCTTCCATGTGAACATGATGAAGGCCCACCATGAGCGGGAGGCTTATGCTCACCCAGTGTGCAACCTTCCAGAGGAAGGAGAGGACAGAGAGTCAGAAATCCTCGTGGATCTGCCACCCTAGCCAAAGAGAGGGTGCGGTAGGGCGCATGGGGGAACACAGGAATGTGATACCCCTAGCGCCCTCAAAAGCAGGGAGGTGTAAGGAAAAGGTTGTCGCCATTTTGTATAGGGCCTGTACCAGCCTCCATTTTGTCAGTTCACACAGCCACAGACTTTTAGCTACACATTGCCTATTAGCATATCCAGTACGACAGGTTTTGATGTCCACTAGGAATCAATAGGCCTTTACATGCTAATTAGTCTAGGCCAGTGACTGAATGAGATGGTCAGTCGTATGGTAAATAGCCCAAGCTCAGGCATTGTTTCCTGCTCCATATGAATTGCAGGCCAATTAATATGCGTGCTTCAAAGCAATGGGGATGGGCCTAGCAGGTCTAAGGACTAGCCATGACCAGGCTGCTGGTCTCATTCCATTTCACACACAGAAGCCAAGATGGTGGTCTAGGAAAGACCAAGGGACTATTCAGGAACTGAAGACTGTACCTGGGAATGGCAGAGCCAAGGCCTTCCCATGACCTTAATACCCGGTAATATTGATCCATAGCTTATACCTTTAAGCCTTGTACATTATTGTTGTATTTTTACTCTGACTGCCATTCCATTGTAGTTACGTTGTATAGCTTTATTGTATATTTCTGTAATTATCTAGTGCGCCCTTAAGGCAAATTAAACCATAAAATTAATCTTGGGCTGATGCTTTTACTCTGATCACGAATCTTAGAATACCCAGTGGGTAGCAGGACACCTTCCCCGGTGGCCATTTGCTCTAGGTGCAGTTCTCTTACTGACCTGAGAGACAAAGGGGGGCGCCGGAGAGCTGTACCTGTGGAGTTACGTACCATTGGTGACGTGGGAGGAAGGGGATCGTCCGTCACATTTGGTAGCGGCGGTGGTATCAGAAGCTGTGATACCCGGGCTACCGTGTGGCGGCCGGCTGAGTTCCTCACACCCCCAACCTAGTGCTAGTCACACCCAACCTAGCACTAGTGCCCCCTCCTGGACCCCCGTCCCTGAAAATTTTGCTCCACGGATTCCTGATTTCGTTCCCCAATCAGGAATCCTGTTCGAGACTGCCAACTTTAGAGAAATAGACTTTTTCAAAGTCTATTTCTCGGAGTCAATTGTCAGTCTTATGGTGGAGCAATCAAACTTGTACGCCCAGCAATTTTTGGTTGAAAACCCTACTTCTTCATTTTCTACTTGGAGTCCTGTTGACTCTGTAGAAATGATGAAATATTGGGGACTGGTCCTTCACATGGGGATTGTGAAGAAACCGGAAATTCGCCAATACTGGAGTACTGATATTTTATATCAAACTCCAGTATTTGGCATGGTTATGACTCGCAAACGTTTTGAAGCGATTCATAAGTTTCTTCATTTCAGGGACAACACGGACAGCCTTCCCCGCGATCACCCAAATTTTGATAGACTGTTCAAAATTTGGCCGATCATTGAACACTTCAGCAACAAGTTTGCTGAAGTGTACATTCCCGAAAGGGAAATTTGTGTGGATGAATCCCTCATCCACTTCAAAGGGAGGCTTCAGTTCCGTCAGTACCTGCCCAGCAAGAGGGCGAGGTACGGGATAAAACTCTACAAGCTGTGTGAGAGTACCTCAGGGTACACTCTCAGCTTTAGAGTTTATCAAGGAAAAGACACCAAGATCCAGCCCCCAGAATGTCCACCTGCTCTGGGCGTGAGTGGGAAAATAGTGTGGGATTTGGTCCACCCACTGCTTGATAAAGGTTACCATCTGTATGTTGATAACTTTTATACAAGCATCCCACTATTTCAATCCCTCTCTGCCAGAGCTACCGCAGCTTGCGGTACTGTGCGCAGAAACAAGAGGGGTCTCCCTTTGCCGCTAATTGAGCAGCCTCTCCCAAAGGGCGAGAGCCGAGCCCAATGTAGCGGCAACATGCTTGTGGTCAAGTTCAAAGACAAAAGGGACGTCTTTTTCTTGACAACAATCCATGGTCCCGGCACCACGGCCACCACTGTTCGCGGTACCTCAGCACAGGTCTACAAACCGGACTGTGCCCTGGGGTACAACAAACACATGGGGGGAGTTGATCTTTCTGATCAAGTCCTCCAGCCCTACAGTGCCTTACGGAAGACGAAGGTGTGGTATAAAAAACTGGCTGTGCACATCGTGCAAATGGCACTGTATAACGCATACGTGCTATCACGATGTGCCGGCCAGACCAACAACACCTTCCTTCAGTTCCAGGAGTCGGTGATAAAGGCCTTGATTTTTGGAGAGGAGGACGGAGCGCGCCCCAGCACCCCTGGAACTCAAGTTTCCCGTATGGTACCAGGGCAACATGCTCCCACTAAGTCGAAAGCAAAAAAAAGGTGCCGGGTTGCTATAAAAGGGGATAAGAAGGGAATCTCGTTTCCAGTGTGAAACGTGTCCTGACAAACCTGCACTGTGTTTGAATGAATGCTTTAGTATTCATCACACAACCGTGGACTAAACACATCCTGACATTCCCGTACAGCACTCACCCACACCAGACTGACATACACAACACCACACACACACCAGCCTGACGTACACTACACCACACACCAACCTGACATAGTTTATGTCAGGTTGGTGTGTGGTGTATGCTACACCACACGCACCAACCTGACATACACTACAACACACACACCAACCTGACCTACACTACACCACACATGCCAACCTGACGTAGTGTATGTTAGGTTTGTGTATGGTGTGGTGTAGTGTACGTCAGGTTGGTGCGTGTGTTGTAGTGTACGTCAGGTTAGTGCGTGTGTTGTAGTGTACGTCAGGTTGTGTGTGTGGTGTATACTACACCACACATATCAACCTGACACACTACACCACATACCAAACTGACGTAGTGTATGTCTGGTTGGTGCGTGTGGTCTACTATACACCGCACGCACCAACCTGACATACACTACAACACACACACCAACCTGACCTACACTACACCACACACGCCAACCTCACGTAGTGTATGTTAGGTTTGTGTATGGTGTGGTGTAGTGTACGTCAGGTTGTGCGTGTTGTAGTGTACGTCAGGTTGGTGCGTGTGTTGTAGTGTACGTCAGGTTGTGTGTGTGGTGTATACTACACCACACATATCAACCTGACACACTACACCACATACCAACCTGACGTAGTGTATGTCTTGTTGGTGTGTGTGGTGTAGTATAAACCACACGCACCAACCTGACGTACACTACAACACACACACCAACCTGACCTACACTACACCACACACGCCAACCTGACGTAGTGTATGTTAGGTTTGTGTATGGTATGGTGTAGTGTACGTCAGGTTGGTGCGTATGTTGTAGTGTACTACAGGTTGTGTGTGTGGTGTATACTACACCACACATCAACCTGACACACTACACCACATACCAACCTGACGTAGTGTATGTCTTGTTGGTGTGTGTGGTGTAGTATAAACCACACGCACCAACCTGACGTACACTACAACACACACCCAACCTGACCTACACTACACCACACACGCCAACCTGACATAGTATATGTTAGGTTGGTGTATGGTATGGTGTAGTGTACGTCAGGTTGGTGCGTGTGTTGTAGTGTACTACAGGTTGTGTGTGTGGTGTATACTACACCACACATATCAACCTGACACATTACACCACATACCAACCTGACGTAGTGTATGTCTTGTTGGTGTGTGTGGTGTAGTATAAACCACACGCACCAACCTGACGTACACTACAACACACACACCAACCTGACCTACACTACACCACACACGCCAACCTGACATAGTGTATGTTAGGTTGGTGTATGGTTGGTGTAGTGTACGTCAGGTTGGTGCGTGTGTTGTAGTGTACTACAGGTTGTGTGTGTGGTGTATACTACACCACACATATCAACCTGACACACTACACCACATACCAACCTGACGTAGTGCATGTCTGGTTGGTGTGTGGTGTACGTCAGGATGTGTGTGTGTGTGGTGTATACTACAGCACACACACCAACCTGACATGCACTACACCACACCACAACCAACCTGACATACGCTGCATACTTCCATACGCGTACATGGTGTCCGCTAACGATTGGAGCTAATTCCTTCAAAAAGTCAAAGCGCTCCTTCCCTTCCGGCCCTGTCGTGCGCCAAACAGTGGTTATACCACATATGAGTATCGTGTACTACAGAACATTGCCCAACAAATTTAGGATCCATTTATTTTTGTACCGTTGTGAAAATAAAAAATTGATGCTAAAAGAAATTTTTGTGTAAAAAAAAGTTTTTTTTCATTTTAACACGGATCAATTTGTGAACCACCAGGTTAAAAGTGCTCACTATGCATCTAGATAAGTTCCTTGGGGGTCTAGTTTCCAAGATGGTCACTGTGTGGTGGTCTCCCAATGTTTAGGCACACAGGGCTCTCCAAATGCGACATGGTGTCCGCTAACGATTGGAGCTAATTTTCCCTTCAAAAAGTCAAATGGTGCTCCTTCCCTTCCGGGCCCTGCGTGCGCCCAAACAGTGGTTTATGACCACATATGAGGTATCGGTGTACTCAGGAGACATTGCCCAACAAATTTAGGATCCATTTTATCCTTTTACCCTTGGGAAAATAAAAAAATTGATGCTAAAAGAAAATTTTTGTGAAAAAAAAAGTACTTTTTCATTTTTACGGATCAATTTGTGAACCACCTAGGGGTTAAAAGTGCTCACTATGCATCTAGATAAGTTCCTTGGGGGTCTAGTTTCCAAAATGGGGTCACTTGTGGGGGTGCTCCAATGTTTAGGCACACAGGGGCTCTCCAAATGCGACATGGTGTCCGCTAACGATTGGAGCTAATTTTCACTTCAAAAAGTCAAATGGCGCTCCTTCCCTTCCGGGCACTGTCGTGCGCCCAAACAGTGGTTTATGACCACATATGAGGTATCGGTGTACTCAGGAGACATTGCCCAACACATTTTACGATCCATTTTATCCTTTTACCCTTGGTAAAATAAAAAAATTGATGCTAAAAGAAAATTTTTGTGAAAAAAAAAGTACTTTTTCATTTTTACGGATCAATTTGTGAACCACCTAGGGGTTAAAAGTGCTCACTATGCATCTAGATAAGTTCCTTGGGGGTCTAGTTTCCAAAATGGAGTCACTCGTGGGGGTGCTCCAATGTTTAGGCACACAGGGGCTCTCCAAATGCGACATGGTGTCCGCTAACGATTGGAGCTAATTTTCCCTTCAAAAAGTCAAATGGCGCTCCTTCCCTTCCGGGCCCTGCCGTGCGCCCAAACAGTGGTTTATGACCACATATGAGGTATCGGTGTACTCAGGAGACATTGCCCAACAAATTTTAGGATCCATTTTATCCTTTTACCTTTGTGAAAATAAAAAAATTGATGCTAAAAGAAAATTTTTGTGAAAAAAAAGTACTTTTTAATTTTTACGGATCAATTTGTGAACCACCTAGGGGTTAAAAGTGCTCACTATGCATCTAGATAAGTTCCTTGGGGGGTCTAGTTTCCAAAATGGGGTCACTTGTGGGGGTGCTCCAATGTTTAGGCACACAAGGACTCTCCAAATGCGACATGGTGTCCGCTAACGATTGGAGCTAATTTTCCCTTCAAAAGTCAAATGGCGCTCCTTCCCTTCCGGGCCCTGCCGTGCGCCCAAACAGTGGTTTATGACCACATATGAGGTATTGGTGTACTCAGGAGACATTGCCCAACAAATTTTAGGATCCATTTTATCCTGTTACCCTTGTGAAAATAAAAAAATTGATGCTAAAAGAAAATTTTTGTGAAAAAAAAAGTACTTTTTAATTTTTACGGATCAATTTGTGAACCACCTAGGGTTAAAAGTACTCACTACGCATCTAGATAAGTTCCTTGGAGGGTCTAGTTTCCAAAATGGGGTCACTTGTGGGGGTGCTCCAATGTTTAGGCACACAGGGGCTCTCCAAATGCGACATGGTGTCCGCTAACGATTGGAGCTAATTTTCCCTTCAAAAAGTCAAATGGCGCTCCTTCCCTTCTGAGCCCTGCCGTGCGCCCAAACAGTGGTTTATGACCACATATGAGGTATCTGTGTACTCAGGAGACATTGCCCAACAAATTTTAGGATCCATTTTATCCTGTTGGCCGTGTGAAAATGAATAAATTGTTGCTAAAAGAAAATTTTTGTTGGAAAAATTATAATGTCCATTTTTTCCTTCCACGTTGCTTTAGTTCCTGTGAAGCACCTGAAGGGTTAATAATCTTCTTGAATGTGGTTTTGAGTACCTTGAGGGGTGAAGTTTTTAGAAAGGTGTCACTTTTGGGTATTTCCTTTCATATAGACCCCTCAAAGTGACTTCAAATGTGAGGTGGTCCCTAAAAAAAATGGCTTTGTAAATTTTGCTGTAAAAATGAGAAATCGCTGGTCAACTTTTAACCCTTATAACTTCCTAAGAAAAAAAAATTTTGTTTCCAAAATTGTGCTGATGTAAAGTAGACATGTGGGAAATGTTATTTATTTACTATTTTGTGTCACATTACTCTCTGGTTTAACAGAATAAAAATTCAAAATTTGAAAATTGTGAAATTTTCAAAATTTTCACCAAATTTACTTTTTTTTCACAAATAAATGCAAAAATTATCGACCTAAATTTACCACTAACATGAAGCCCAATATGTCACGAAAAAACAATCTCAGAATCGCTAGGATCCGTTGAAGCGTTCCTGAGTTATTACCTCATAAAGGGACACTGGTCAGAATTGATAAAAATGGCAAGGTCTTTAAGGTCAAAATAGGCCGGGTCATGAAGGGGTTAAGCCCCGAAATACTACAATCCAACAAGATTGCAGCTTCTGTAAGTCGGTACAGGGCTGACAGCCCCTCTGTCTTTGAATCGGAGACCCCGCGGCGTGACGCGGGACACCGATTGTTGCCATGGCGAGCGGATGTCGTCATAATGACATCCAGCTCACCAGAGCTAGGAAACTTGCTGATCATGCACAGTGCATGATCAGCCAGTCTCCCTGTCAGTGCAGCGCTGACAGCTTCTATCGCATACACATGCTGCTTCACCTGCATGCTATAGAAGCGATCAGTCTGCAAAAAATTATTGTCCCATAGTAGAACAAAGTAAAAAAACTTAGAAAAAAGTAAAAAAAAATTTTTTTAAATAATTGTAAAAATATTTTTTTAAAAAATCAAAAATGAAAAAAAAAAAATATATATATATATATATATATATATATATATATATGTATCATATATATATATATATATATATTCTATCATAAATAAATATTTGAATGAAAAAATATATATAAATAATAAAAGTACACATATTTGGTATCGCCCTGTCTGCAACAACCTAACCTATAAAACTGTTCCACTAGTTAACCCCTTTAGTGAACACCATAAAAAAAAACAAGGCAAAAAACAATGCTTTATCATCATACCGCCGAACAGAAAGTGAAATAAAATGCGATCAAAAAGACGGATATAAATAAGCATGGTACCGCTGAAAACGTCATCTTGTCCCGCAAAAAACGAGCCGCCATACAGCATCATCAGCGAAAAAATAAAAAAAAGTTATAGCTCTCAGAATAAAGTGATGCAAAAAACAATTATTTTTTACTATAAAATAATTTTTATTATATGAAAGCGCTAAAACATAAAAAAATATAAATGAGGTATCGCTGTAATCGTACTGACCCGAAAAATAAAACTCAATTTTACTACACATGGAATGGTATTAAACCCCCCCAAAAAAGAAATTCATGAATTGCTGGTTTTGCTCATTCTCTCTCCCAAAAATCGGAATAGAAAGCGATCAAAAAATGTCATGTGCCTGAAAATGGTACCAATAAAAACATCAACTCGTCCGCAAAAAAACAAGACCTCACATGACTCTGTGGGCCAAAATATGGAAAAATTATAGCTCTCAAAATGTGGTAAAAGCGTCTTTTAGCGTGTGACAGCTGCCAAACATAAAAACATTAGTTTTCAACCTGGATGGTGCCAAGATGCGACCGTCTACGCTAAGAACCACTGGTGAATGAGCTGCTGGGAAGCCAGCGTCAGTAACCATGGGTTACATCATAGAGGTTACCTCGGTCACCGGGCTTCGTTCCCAGCCGGGCTGAGCTGCGGTGAGATCCCCGCTAGCATCGTAAGCGCTCACGGTGCTAGCGGGGATCTCACCAAAGTCACCGCAGTTATATCCGGTCACTGGGCTCTGTTCCCAGCCGGGCTGAGCTGCGGTGAGATCCGGGGTCACTTATAAAATTCACATACCAGGAAATAGATTAGTTCCAAAGAGGGGACACTTGTTGGGCATTGCCAGTGTTAAGGCACATCTAGATAAGTTCCCTGGGGGGTCTAGTTTCCAAAATGGTGTCACTTGTGGGGGGTTTCCACTCTTTAGGCACATCAGGGGCTCTGCAAACGTGACATGACGCCCGCAGACCATTCCATCAAAGTCTGCATTCCAAAACGTCACTACTACACTTCCGAGCACCGACGTGTGCCCAAACAGTAGTTTTCTCCCACATATGTGGTATCAACGTACTCAGGACAAATTGGAAAACAACTTTTGGAGTCCAATTTCTCCTGTTACCTTGGGAAAATTACAAATTTGGGACTAAAAGATAATTTTTGTGGGAAAAAATATGATTTTTTATTTTCACTGCCAGGCATTATAAACTTCTGTGAAGCCCTTGGGGTTCAAAGTGCTCACCACACATCTAGATAAGTTCCGTGGGTGTTCTAATTTCCAAAATGGTATCATTTGTGGGGGGGTTTCCACTGTTTAGGAACATCAGGGGCTCTCCAAAAGCGACATGGCGTCTGATCTCAAATCCAGCCAATTTTGTATTGAAAAGTCAAACGGAGCTCCTTCCCTTCCGAGCTCTGTCATGCGCCCAAACAGTGGTTTACCTGCACATATGGGGTATCAGCGTACTCAGGACAAATTTCACAATAACTTTTGAGGTCCAATATCTCCTGTTACCCTTGGTAAAATAAAAAAATTTAGACCTGAAGTAAATTTTTTTGTGAAAAAAAGTTAAATGTTCATTTTTTTTTAAACATTCCAAAAATTCCTGTGAAGCACCAGAAGGGTTAATAAACTTCTTGAATGTGGTTTTGAATACCTTGAGGGGTGCAGTTTTTAGAATGGTGTCACTTTTGGTTATTTTCTACCATATAGACCCCTCAAAGTGACTTCAAATGTGATGTGGTCTCTAAAAAAATGGTGTAAAAATGAGAAATCGCTGTTTAATTTTTAATCCTTACAACTTCCTAACTAAAAAAAATTTGATTCCAAAATTGTGCTGATGTAAAGTAGACATGTGAGAAATGTTACTTATTAAGTATTTTGTGTGACATATCTCTGTGATTTAAGGGCATGAAAATTCAAAGTTGGAAAATTGCAAAATTTTCAAAATTTTTGCCAAATTTCCATTTTTATCACAAATAAACGCAATTCATATCAAAGAAATTTTTATCACTATTATGAAGTTCAATATGTCATGAGAAAATAATGTCAGAATCACCGGGATCTATGGAAGCGTTCTGGAGTTATTACCTTATAAAGGGTCAGTTGTCAAAATTGTAAAAATTGGACCGGTCATTAACATGCAAAATACCCTCCGGGGTAAAGGGGTTAAAAAAAACAACGATAATGAAGAATTTTGACTTAAGTTTTCTGCTATGGAGCCTGTTATACCAGGAGACCGGATGGGACGGAGTTCTTGTCATAAATACTCAGTGAAGAGAAATTTTTCTTTTCACACCCATATTCAGTTAGTTAAAAAAAAAAAATCAAAATCACTCATCTGCACTGCCATATTATATGACATTGGTCCAAGTGCGGTCCAATATTTTATAAACCACACTCGGACTGAAAACACAGTCTTATCATTTCTGTTTTTCCAACCCTGGCATTTAAATGGTGTAGTCTTAGTGCACGGCTGGTAAATAAATATTCCAAAAGCGTGGTATGGTAAATCTTATGGTTTAATTCTCATTATTCTCTACATGTTTGTAATCAGAAATGTAAATACTCTTGAATACTCCCATGAAAAATTTGACATACGTAGGTGCCACCAGTGTCCCCATAGTATACCTCTTGTTTTGGTGGTAGATGAAATTTTGGATCTTGAAAAAATTATTTTTTTACATAAATTCTGAGCCCTCTAGGATGAAGCTTCTATGGTTGATCTAAATTCTCGTGTCAAGATAGTAAAATTTTTGGCTTTATAAGAGCCCAATATCATGTCGCATATTAGAATACAATGCTGACACATCTAGGGGATGAAGAATAGGATTCCCTCCATGTGATACCTTGGAGGAGTTCAATTAGTTGTGTAGTCTCTAAGATGGCTGGGTAAAGAGAGTTCATGGGGCTAAAGAAGCAAATCAACATAGGAAGAGAGGTTACTAGTTAGTGAGTTTATCACCGAAATTATGGGTCTACCTGGAGGATTATTGAGAAAATGAATGTATTTTTGGGAGGTGGTAAAATAGGGTATGCTAGGGTCCAAAATGATAAGACATGTCCTTTCATTGTTGTATAAGACACAAGGGATCGGGATCTAGTGAAGAGATGTAAATATTCCGATCCTACTGATGGGAATGGATTGGTAGCAGATTAGTAGTTGAGGTCAGATACAATCTTCATAACCTTCTGAATGTAGTTGTTACAGTTTTGTATGACTTTACCATCAGCAGATATTGCGCTTTTCCTTCTTCATTTAGGTATATTCTATTGGCATTCTTCTGAATCTAGGAGCAGAATCAGCAGAAGCAGGAGATGGGCCTTCTTATCAGCCTCTTTAAATGGAATCTGTCATCAGTTTTAGACGGGTGGATAAACTACCCAGAACAGCGTTGAGTGCAGGGCGCAGGTGCGGGATTACGGTATCACAACTGCACGTCACAGTTTATTGTGGCATGTATAGGAGGGGTGATATTATAATGGAGAGGAGGTAGAGATTTCTTCCAGGCACTGCACGCTCCGGAGCCTGGAAGGAATCATTAGAATAAAACATTAAAGCTCTATTTCTCCACAACTAGACCGCAGCTTTGAGGCACACAGGTAAGACCAGATAAACCATTACCTGTATGCCCATAGTAATAGCTTAAAAGTGTCCAGGGGGTGACAGATTCCCTTTAATAGTTGTGCATATCGCAACCCCACAAGGTGAGTGAATATCACACCGATGCCCCATGTATCCGGGCGGTGCCCTATAGTGCGCTCTTATCCCACATCTCGGCTCACGTGGAGCTCAGCTCCAGGCGCGGCTCGTGTATAACAAAACGTGTCATTGTAATAATGTTCAGAGATTATCAAGGGGGCAAATACTTATGGCCGTGACTGTATGAGGCACACAGGGGTCACTGTCCTCAGCCGCCTGTAACCCGCATATTAGTGGATCAGACAGGTCCGATGTGGGACAGATTCCCCGGAGAATGAATGGAGGCCGAGCACAAACCTCGAAGACCCCAGGACTGCAGAGCCCGATCTCAGGGTCACAGGTCAGACCCCAGCGACCAGCAACTGGGGGGGAAACATGGAAAACTGAGCATCACAGAGATGGTAAAGACCATTTATTGTATGGTGAGGAAAAACGGCCGAGTGTGAACAGCGGCTAATCCTGAGAGAGAAGAACGGGGCTCCAGCACCTACCTCCACCTGCAGAGCCGCACTCCACATATATGGCTGTTCTGTGCACAGGCCCTGTGATGAGGTCACAGGAGGGGAGGAGTCAGGGGTCACATGATCAGGCGCCTCAGTGTATGCAGGACTCTGCTGTGCTGGTTGTCATGGTGCTGGATGAGGGGAAGTTTATGTGTGGGGTCAGGCGTAGGGATGAGCGGACCCGTGGCTCTTCGGGTTCGTCACGTTCGGCCCAACTGTAGCTCAAAGTTCGGTTCGGTATATGAACATGTCCCCGAACCTGAATCCAGTAGAAGTTAATGGGAACCTGAACTTCCGAGCTTTAAAATGGCTGTAAAATAGTAATGGCTAGGGGGCTGCGAAAGGAAGCTAAATGGGGGCAAGTGCAGGAGTGACCTGCAAACAAATGTGGATTGGAAAATGACTTAAAATAACAGAATAAAAAAAAGAAATGATGATAATCTTGAACCAGGAGGCGAAGGTCCAAGTGGAGTGTAAGGTGAAGGTGGAAGAGGAAGTTGCCATCACTGTTTTTGTGTTTGGTTTTTATTGATTTTTTGGTGAGTACTCTGAAGACAGGCTGTGTAATAATCGGCTAGCCAGCTTTGGTGAAACCAATGAAGGGAGCATCAAATAGGGGACGTGACAGTGTTGCTGGTGGTGGTGTACTTGCTGAAGGGAGGGAGAGGCTGCGGTCGATCTGTGCCTGTTACGCGCCCAAATGAAATTCCTCTGGTTCCAGCAGGCTACAGGATGTTCTGTGTAATTTCATAAGCCCGAATACCGCTGGGTGTATGGTGAGGTCAGAACAAGTAGAGGTGGTTTTAGATTGGTTGGCTGAAAGTGTTTTCAGTTCCTTCTCTTTGTCTTCCACCCAGTCCCCTGCTGAAAGTGCAGATTTTGCACCTGCGGCCCATGGGCATCTGTTTTCCACCTCGTCATCTTGCAAATCAAGCAAGCAGTCTGAGCCCCAAGTCATGCAGCAGTCCCTTCTGCTTTTTATGACTAAATTAACATAAGCCCTGAAGGAGCCCATAGCGCGAAACATGAGTTAGGGCTAAGGAACTAGCGTGTACTTCATCTGTGTCTCACACGGGTAAGAGCACTGTATCTAGCACTTTAATAGGCACTTTTTTTTTCTCAGGCTGTGTGTCTCTATACAGGATGTTTGCTTCAGTTGGAAACTGTAACCATGGGCACTTCTGGAGATACTGTTCAGACTTCTGACATCTCCTGTTACCATAAATGCTACCCCACCTCCAGTTCCCAAGTTGGACAATTTCTGGCACACACAATATGACACCCAGGCACCTGAAGTTGTAAGCCTGGAGTGAGTCTTTGAATAAAGCCATACAGATTTGTATGGTGCCGCTTGTGTTTTCCTTTTTGCCATCACCATTTATTCATCGCTATTACTGAACCTTTTATATGTTTTTGTGCATGTTTAATAAAAATTTTGTATTTTTTCATTAAAGTTGTTACTTTTTACTCTTTACATATGGTTTCGAGGCATTATACCCTGAAATTCTCTACTGGAACCATTATTTATGACTCTGCTCGCTGTGACATCCCTGCTACGCATAAACATATTGCAGACAAAATCAGGTGTTCACTACCCAACACCATCAGTGTAAAGATCCACATAACCACCGATACATGGAGTAAGCACAGGCAGGGATGCTATATCTCTCTCACTGCCCACTGGGTAAATGTGGCAGCTGGGCCTGAGGCGGAATGCATTTTGGTGCATGTCCTACTACCACAGAGGATTTCTGGATGTTTTTTTGGATGTTTCTCTGTCCATGTTGCCTCCTCCTTCTACTCCGCTTTCTCCAACACCTTCTCATCTGGTCAGCGTAACACCTACACCACAAACTCCAGCACAGCCAGGGATAAACTACAGCAGGCTGTTCTGAAACTCATCTGTTTGTGGGAAAAATCCCACACCGAGCAAGAGCTGTGGATGGGGATCAAAGAACAGACAGATGTGTGGTTGGTGCTGCTAAACATCAAGCCTGGCCTGGTGGTGTGTGATAACGGGCAAAATCTCATAGCAGTCATGGGCCTACACGGTTTGACACACATCCCTTGCCTGGCGCCAGAGGCGTAGCTTTGGTTTTGGTTCAGGAGGGAGGTGAAACTTCTGAGTGGGCCCCTAACCAGGTAACATTGATTACAACTCAGTGACGCACCCTAATAGTGGATGTAGGAGAACCTCAGCAGATGACTGCGCTGTTACAGAAAATAATCTCTATACAACGACCAACATTGATATTACCACCATATGGTCAGTGGTAAATACCAGTCCTACAGAACATATAAGAGATCACAGTACAGTTATAGATGGTGACTTACCGTTGACGTTCTTTCTGATGGAGATGTTCACGTTTCCCGTCTTTTCCATCTGGCACAGACCGACATAACGACTCCTCCAGCCAGGACTCGGCTGCAGAGATTACAACAAAGACATATTTCACATCTCATATTTCCAACCCCATCACAATCTATTCCCAACCTGCACAAACTCCTCATCCTGCTGATACCCCAATGCTGAGCCGCTGCTACTATATGTGTCCCTATTACTGCACCTACTGTGTGCGTCTAGATGGTAAAACAAATGTCTAGAATATAGTAATGACGTGAAGTGCCCTAGAAAACAGTGCCCACATTTTGCCCCTAGAAAGTAATAATGCCTTCTGTGTGCCCCTTTGACAATCACAGTAATCTGAGTTCCCCTATAACAATAAGTGCCCACTTTACATTTAATAATATCCCAAGTCTCTCCCTTTACAGCTCCCCTATACACAGTATAATGACCCCTCGCTGTATAATACCACTCACACAGTACAGTCATGGCCAAAAGTTTTGAGAATGACACAAATATTATATTTTCACATGATCTGCTCAGCCCTCTGGTTTTTATGTGTGTTTGACAGATGTTTTTATCACAGACAGAAATATAATTGCAAACATATGAGTAACAAAAGCTTATATTGACAGTTAGAATGAGTTAATGCAGCAAGTCAATATTTGCAGTGTTGACCCTTCTTCTTCAGGACCTCTGCAATTCTCCTTGGCAAGCTCTCAATCAACTTCTGGACCAAATCCTGATTGATAGCAGTCCATTCTTGCACAATCAATGCTTTCATTTTGTCAGAATTTTTAGGTTTTTGTTTGTCCACCCGTCTCTTGATGATTGATCACAAGTTCTCAATGGGATTAAGATCTGGGGAGTTTCCAGGCCATGGACCCAAAATCTCTATGTTTTGTTCCCTGAGCCATTTAGTTATCACCTTTTCTTTATGGCAAGGTGCTCCATCATGCTGGAAAAGGCATTGTTGATCGCCAAACTGCTCTTGGAGGGTTGGGAGAAGTTGCTCTTGGAGGACATTCTGATACCATTCTTTATTCATAGCTGTGTTTTTAGGCAAGACTGTGAGAGAGCTGATTCCCTTGGCTGAGAAGCAACCCCATACATGAATGGTTTCAGGATGCTTAACAGTTGGCATGAGACAAGACTGGTGGTAGCGCTCACCTTGTCTTCTCCGAATGAGGCGTTTTCCTGATGTCCCAAACAATCGAAAAGGGGATTCATCAGAGAAAATAACTTTACCCCAGTCCTCAACAGTACACTGCCTGTACCTTTTGCAGAATATCAGTCTGTCCATGATGTTTTTTCTGGAGAGAAGTGGCTTCTTTGCTGCCCTCCTTGAGACCAGGCCTTGCTCCAAGAGTCTCCGCCTCACAGTGCGTGCAGATGCACTCACACCTGCCTGCTGCCATTCCTGAGCAAGCTCTGCACTGCTGGTAGCCCGATCCCGCAGCTGAAACACTTTTAAGAGATGGTCCTGGCGCTTGCTGGTCTTTCTTGGGTGCCCTGGAGCCTTTTTGGCAACAATGGAACTTCTCTCCTTGAAGTTCGTGATGATGCGATAGATTGTTGACTGAGGTGCAATCTTTCTAGCTGTGATACTATTCCCTGTTAGGCCATTTTTGTGCATTGCAATGATGACTGCACATGTTTCTTTAGAGATAACCATGGTTAACAGAAGAGAAACAATGATGCCAAGCACCAGTCTCCTTTTAAAGTGTCCAGTGGTGTCATTCTTACTTAATCATGACAGATTGATCTCCAGCCATGTCCTCATCAACACCCACACCTGTGTTAATGGAGCAATCACTGAAAAGAGGTTAGCTGGTCCTTTTAAGGCAGGGCTGCAATGATTTTGAAATGTGTTTTGGGGATAAAGTTCATTTTCTAGCCAAATATTGACTTTGCAAGTAATTGCTGTTAAACTGATCACTCTTTATAACATTCTGGAGTATATGCAAATTGCCATTAGAAAAAGTGAAGCAGTAGACTTTGTAAAAATTAATATTTGTGTCATTCTCAAAACTTTTGGCCATGACTGTATACTGACCGCTTACTAGCCCCCAAACTGTTTAATAACTCCAACACTGCGTGATGGCCCCCTTACTGTAATCTCCACACTGTATGATGGCCCCTTAGATAGCCTCCATATAGTATAATGCACCAGATAGTTATCAATATAGTATAATGCACTCCCCATAGGCCTCCATAGTATAATGCATTCTCCATGGGCATACTCTATATTGTATAATGCATCCCCCATAGGCACACTATATAGTATAATGCACCCCCATATACAGACTCTATATAGTATAATGCTGCCCCCCCCATAGGCAGACTCTCTATAGTATAATGCACCCCCATAGGCAGACTCTATATTGTATAATGCACCCCCATAGGCAGACTCTATATAGTATAATTTATTCCCAATAGGCATACTCTATATAGTATAATACACTCCTCCATAGGCAGACTATAGTATACTGCACTCCCCATAGGCATACTCTATAGTATAATGCACCCCCATAGGTAGACTCTATAGTATAATGCACCCCCCATAGGCAGACTCTATAGTATAATGCACTCCTCATAGGCAGACTCTATAGAATACTGCACCCCGATAGGCACATTCTATAGTGTACTGTACTCCCCATAGGCAGCCTCTATAGTATAATGCACCTCCATAGGCAGATTCTATAGTATAATGCACTTCCCCATAGGCATAATCCATTTTGTATAATACACTCTCCATAGACATACTCTAGTATAATGCACTCCTCATAGTCAGACTCTATGTACTCCCCATAGGCAGATTTTATATTGTATAATGCATTCCCCATAGGTAGACTCTATATAGTATAATACACCCCTCCATAGGCAGACTATAGTATACTGCACTCCCCATAGGCAGACTCTATAGTATAATACACTCCCCCATAGGCAGACTCTATAGTATAATGCACCCCCCATAGGTAGACTCTATAGTAAAATACACCCCCATAGGCAGATTCTATAGTGTAATGTACCTCCCCATAGGCATACTCCATTTTGTATAATACACTCTCCATAGGCATACTCTAGTATAATGCCCTATATAGTAATAGAAAATGACTTTATTGGCAAACAACAATAAAAACATGCTAAAAACAGTGAGAAGCCACCCGCATACATCCTGCTATACAATTGTCAATAATGAGGCAAAACATGTGGTATGAACCATCCTATAATGAGCAATAATGCCTAATTAGTCAGTAACACCAATCCTCACAATCTTCACTGGACAGTCCAGTACCGCTTGAAACCACCAGAGGGAGCCTCTGCTCAGAACTCATCTCAAGTCCATTCACAACAGTACCCCCCCTTGAGGAGGGGTCACCGAACCCTCACTTGAGCAACCAGGTCGGTCAGGATGAGTTCTATGATACGCACGGATGAGTCTCCTAGCATGGATGTCCGAAGCAAATACCCAAGAATTGTCTTCCTGACCATAACCTCTCCACTTAACCAAATACTGGAGTTTCCGTCTAGAAAAACGAGAATTCAAAATTTTCTCAACCACAAACTCCATATTGCCCTCAACCAGAACAGGGTCAGGAGGCAAAGCAGTAGGAACCACTGGCTCAACAAACCTCTTCAACAAGGACTTGTGGAACACATTATGGATCTTAAATGTTCCTGGAAGAAGCAAACGAAAAGAAACAGGATTAAGAATCTCCATGATCTTATAAGGTCCAATGAACCTAGGCTTAAATTTAGGAGATGCCACTCTCATAGGAATATTTTTTGAGGACAACCAGACCAAGTCCCCCTCTTTAAACCGGGGACCATCAGTCCTATGCCGGTTAGCAAACCGCTGGGCCCTCTCCTGAGAGAGGGACAACCTCTGCACTACCTGGTCCCAAATCTTTTGCATACGCTCCACAACAGAGTCAACACCTGGACAGACAGAAGCCTCCGTCTGTCCTGAAGAAAATCGAGGGTGAAACCCAGAATTACAGAAAAATGGAGACATCAAAGTGGCAGAGCTAGCCCTATTATTAAGAGCAAACTCAGCCAAAGGCAAAAAAGAGACCCAGTCATCCTGATCAGCAGACACAAAGCATCTTAGATAAGTCTCCAATGTCTGATTTGTTCTCTCAGTTTGACCATTGGTCTGAGGATGAAACGCCGAGGAGAAAGACAATTGAACACCAAGTTTAGAACAAAAGGACCTCCAAAATCTGGAAACAAACTGGACTCCTCTGTCAGACACAATGTTCTCAGGAATGCCGTGTAAACGAACCACGTGCTGAAGGAACAAAGGTACCAATTCAGAGGAGGAAGGCAACTTAGGTAATGGCACAAGATGTATCATCTTGGAAAACCTATCACAAATCACCCAGATGACGGTCATTCTCTGAGAATCAGGGAGGTCGGTGTAGCGCCGGCGTCCCTGCCCTCTGCCAGGCAGGGACGCTGCTCCCCTGCGACAGCGTCCTCTGCCAGGCAGGGACGTCGCCCCCCTTACCAGCGCTCAGCGTCCTCCTTCCGCCCTGCTGGGGCCGCGCGCTCCTTCCCTGCTACTGGACTTAGGGCGTGCGCCCGCGCGCTCCCCCGCTCTTAAGGGGGCCGCGCGCATCTTTCAAAAAAGTCCCCGGCCAATGCCGGAGGACTCCTCCCTATATAAAGTACTTCCTCCTTAATGGAGGTGCCCGAGCAATGTTGTTGTTGCACTGTTTAACTCTGCTTCAGCCCTCAGGGTCCGTTACCAGTTACCTGCCTGTTTCCTGCCAGTTTCCTGTCTGCTACCTGCCCGCAAGCCTGCCTGGAGGTTCGGCCGTCACATGCGGTGACCATCGGCAATTCCAGAGACTCTCGCCTGCTCACTTGGGGGCGCTCATCTGCCATCTGCCTGCAAGCCTGCCTGGAGGTACGCCCGTCACATGCGGTGACCATCGGCAATTCCAGAGACTCTCGCCTGCTCACTTGGGGGCGCTCATCTGCCATCTGCCTGCAAGCCTACCTGGAGGTTCGGCCATCACCTGCGCTGTCCAGCGGCTATTCCAGAGACTCTCGCCCGCTCACTTGGGGGCGCTCATCTGTCATCTGCCTGCTAGCCTACCGGGAGGCTCCACCATCTCAGGTCGTATATACCTGTCCATTCAGAGACTGCCCCGGCCCCTTGCCTGCCTGTTTATCCAGAGACTGCCCCGGTCACTTGCCGTGACTACCTGCCTGTCTACCCAGAGACTGCCCCGGTCACTTGCCGTGACTACCTGCCTGTCTACCCAGAGACTGCCCCGGTCACTTGCCGTGACCACCCGCCTGTTTATCCAGAGACTGCCCCGGTCACTTGCCGTGACCTCCCACCTGTCTATCCAGAGACTGCCCCGGTCACTTGCCGTGACCTCCCACCTGTCTGTCCAGAGACTGCCCCCGTCACTTGCAGTGACTTCCTGTCCGTCTCCCCGGGCGCCACCCGCTCCTTTACAAGGAAAGCCTCCTTGTATAATAAAGCTCAGAGGTTCAGCCTCCCAGACCCGTTACAGTTTGCTCGGGCCATGGAACCCGGTGGCACCCAAACTCCCTCGCTCTCTAACCTGTGTCATGAACTGTCTCGTCAGAGGTCTCAACAGGAGTCCATCCTGGGTCACCTGCGGAATGTTAATTCCCGCCTGGACACCCTGACTACTTCACCAGCAACCACCGCGGGCGCCATGACTCGCAATCCGGCAGTTCCGCTGCTTACCAATTCTGCGGTTTCCGTTCCTGGACCTCGACTTTCAGCTCCTCCTCGGTTTGGAGGCGACCCTGCGCTGGCTCGGGGTTTCATTAACCAGTGCACCCTGCATTTTGAACTCCTGGCACACCAGTTTAACTCCGACCGGGCCAAAATTGCCTTCATCATGTCCCATCTCACCGGAGAGGCCCTGGCCTGGCTAAATCCTCTTTGGGAGAGAGAAGATCCTCTGGTGTCTGACCTGTCTGCTTTTCTCTCAGCCTTCCGGAAGGTATTCGACGAACCCGGACGGAAGACCTCCTCTGCATCATCTCTGCTGCGTCTCCGTCAGGGAAGTCTCACCGTTGGTCAATATGCCATACGGTTCCGTACCCTTGCCTCGGAGCTGGCTTGGGATAATGACGCTCTGATATCTGTCTTCTGGGAGGGTCTGTCCGGCCGTATAAAAGATGAACTTGCCGGTCGGGACATTCCAACCTCTCTCGATGACCTAATAACTCTTGCCAATCGAATTGATCTACGGTTCCAAGAGCGCGCTAAAGAGGTCACCCGTGAGAGAAGGTTTCCCTGTCTAGCTCCTTCTTTTCAGAGACCTGTAACTCCTTCCGTTTCTCCTCAGGTACACTCTTTTGAGACTATGCAAGTCGACCAGACCAAGATGGTCAAAGCCCGTCAGGACTTACGCCGTGCCGAGGGGAGTTGCTTCTACTGTGGCAGTAAGGAGCACCGGATCCGTACCTGCCCAGAGAGGTCGGGAAACGCCTGTGTCTAGGTTCGCTCGGAGAGGTCCACCTAGACAAAAATAAATCCTCTTCATCTCTGCTGCTGTCAGTCTCAATTCTCCTCGGTGAGAACCGTTACTTCGAACTAGCCCAACTTGATTCTGGAGCAGCCGGGAATCTTGTTTCACAGGCTCTAGTAGAAAAATATCGCATTCCTACCAAACCTCTGGTTGAACCAGTATCTGTTGCTGCTGTGGATGGGGGTCTCCTACCACGTCCCATCCAACTTATCACTGAAGCCATAACCCTGCAGGTGGGAATGTTGCATTCTGAGAGCATCTCGTTTCATGTTCTGCCTGGACTCTCTCACGCTTTCTTACTAGGTCTGCCTTGGCTCCAAAAGCATGCACCCATGCTCGACTGGCAGACTGGAGAGATCCTTCGCTGGGGACAGGACTGTCATAAAACGTGTTTGGTTCCTGTTCATCCCGTCCATCCTTCTCCTACACCAACTAATCTACCAGGGCTCCCGATTCCATATTGGTCATTCGCTGATGTCTTTAATAAAAAGGAAGCAGAGACATTACCCCCTCATAGACCGTATGATTGCCTGATCGACCTGCTATCCGGTACTACGCCTCCCCGTGGGCGTATTTACCCATTGTCCGCTGCTGAGACCAGGTCGATGTCCGAATATATCGAGGAGAATTTGGAAAAGGGATTCATCCGGAAATCCACCTCCCCAGCGGGAGCAGGTTTCTTCTTCGTAAAAAAGAAAGACGGCTCTCTCCGTCCCTGTATTGACTACAGAGGCCTAAATTTGATCACGGTGAAGAATAAGTACCCTCTTCCGCTCATTCCAGAATTGTTTGATCGTCTGAGAGGGGCTAGAATCTTCACCAAACTGGATCTTCGTGGGGCATATAACCTGGTCCGTATCCGTCGCGGAGATGAATGGAAGACGGCATTCAACACCCGTGACGGCCACTACGAGTATTTGGTGATGCCCTTTGGTCTCTGTAATGCTCCAGCAGTCTTTCAGGAGTTGGTCAATGACATCTTTCGGGACCTTCTCTACTCCTGCGTTGTGGTGTACCTAGACGACATCTTGGTCTTCTCTCCGGATCTCCAGTCTCACCGGAGGGATGTTCGTCAGGTTCTGCTCAGGCTCAGGCAGAATCACCTCTTCGCCAAATATGAGAAGTGCCTATTTGAGCAGACCTCGCTTCCGTTTTTGGGCTACATCATTTCTCAGACAGGCCTACGAATGGATCCGGAGAAACTGTCTGCCATCGAGAAATGGCCCCGACCGGAGGGGTTGAAGGCCATTCAGCGGTTCCTGGGATTTGCCAATTATTACCGCCTTTTCATACTGCACTTCTCTTCCCGGACTGCTCCAATCTCCGCGCTCACCCGCAAGGATGCTAATCCCAAACAGTGGACGCCCGAAGCAGAGGAGGCCTTTCTTTGAAACAGGCCTTCTCTTCCGCTCCAGTGATGCATCGTCCGGACGGCAACAAGCAGTTCTTCCTGGAGGTGGACGCTTCCTTGTAATGTATGTAGTACAGTTCATATAGCGTCTTGTGCTTGGGTATGATGAAAATACATGAGACACAGGTTTGATATAGAAGGTCTTGTATTACTTCATACAAGTGGCAAAAATAGTCACACAGTTTGCAGATACAGAAGCAGGAGACACAGCAGGCCAGAGTAACTTAAGCTCAGCAATCACTCTCCACAACAGGTTCAGGATCTTCTTCTCTGTTACCGTAAGTCCATGCAAACGTGGATCTTTCAAAGAGCAGGGTTCCAGAGTCCACAAGTGTTCCAGAGTTCCTCAGTAGGAATAGCTGGAGTACAAAGTCCAAGGCTTCCAGGAGTCAGGTCACAGGTTCACTGCAGGCTAGATTCTGAAGCACTGATTGCTCAGCTGTGGCTGCTTAAGAAGCAAGAGGGAGAGAATCAGGGCGGGAACATGAAAGCTGGAAACTCCATATTGACTGAGGGCAAGATAGCTGCAGCAAGACAGAAAGCAAAATGGCTGACGGAAAAACTGAGTTTCAAGAACATGTACAAAGAACCTTACATTACTCCCCCCTTAGGGACAACTTCCGGATGGCCTCAGACCAGGCTTGTCTGGGTACCTCTGATGAAACTGGCGGAGCAAACGAGGAGCATTAACGTTATTGACTGGTTCCCATGAGTTGTCCTCCACTGGGTAGCCCTGCCATTTAATCAAATATTGTAACTGATTTCTGTATAACCTGGAATCTAGAATTCTTTCCACCACAAATTCTTCCTGACCATCGACTAGCACTGGGTCAGGGCAAGGAGAAGAACGTCCAGGAAACGTATTGGGTGTTGCAGCCTTTAGTAGGGATACATGAAAGACAGGGTGGATTCTCATAGTTCTAGGCAGTTGAAGACGACAAGCAACGGCACTTATAATTTTACTGATTTTATAGGGTCCAATGTGCTTATGTCCCAACTTAGACGATGGAATCCTTAACTTAAGATTTCTGGTTGACAGCCAGACCAGGTCTCCTACCTTGAAAGCTGGTGCAGGTTTACGAAATTTATCTGCTGCTTTCTTGTACCTTTCCTGAGCCAATTCCAGATTCTCCTTTAGAAGATCCATATTCTTCTGTAAAGACTTGATTCTTTCAGCCACTGCTGGTAAAGGCGTTTCTAAGGGAAATCGTGGAAGAATGTTAGGATGATAACCTAGATTGGAGTAAAAAGGAGACTGCTTAGTGGAGGCGCTCTGAGAGTTGTTATAAGAGAACTCAGACAATGGAAGTAGATCCACCCAATCATCCTGTAGGTGGCAGATAAAGCAGCGGAGATACTGCTCCAGAGTTTGATTGGTTCGTTCGGTCTGTCCATTAGTCTGGGGATGAAAAGCAGAAGAAAGGTTTACTTTAATGTCCAATGCTGCACAGAAATTTTGCCAAAACCTTGAAGTGAATTGCACCCCTCGATCCGAAATAACCTCATCCGGCACTCCATGTAAGCGAAACACATCTTTAATCATCAAATCTGATGTCTGTTTTGCAGTGGGTAAGCCGACACAAGGGATAAAATGAGCTGCCTTTGTTAAACGATCAACCACCACTAGAATGGTGTTTTTCCCTTGAGAGGTTGGTAACTCCACAATGAAGTCCATAGAAATGGATCCCCACGGGCGGGACGGGGTGGGAAGAGGTTGTAACAGACCAGTTGGTGAGGAGCGAGGTGTTTTGCATCTTGCACAGACTTCACATGAAGTGACATAGTTTAAAACATCCTTCCTGCAAGTGGGCCACCAAAAGAAACGAGAAAGAAATTCCTGTGTCTTTAGAATTCCTCTATGCCCAGCTATCTTGGAATCGTGAATGAGTTGCAATACTCTCAATCTGACTGTTTCAGGAATATACAGACGTTGTCCCAGAATCCACACACCATTCTTAAAGACAAGACTTACGTCCCTTGGGGGTTGTGCCAACAAGGAATCCGCATGGTATGCTTCCTTGATGTCCTTAAGTAGGTCTTGATTATGAATCACTCCCAGGAATCTAGAGTCAGGAAGAATAGTCTTAGGAGGAGCAAGTGGACGGGTCTCTGCTGAATGAATCCTAGAGAGTGCATCAGCCTTTCCATTGCGCGATCCTGGTCTATAAGAAATGACAAAATTAAATTGGTTTAAGAAAAGATTCCAGCGAGCCTGGCGAGGAGTCAGGCACTTAGCCGACCTGATAAATTCAAGGTTACGATGGTCTGTCAGGACGACTATTTGCTGTGCAGCTCCCTGAAGAAGGTGCCTCCATTCTTTGAAGGCGGCAATAATGGCCAACAACTCTCTATTGCCCTCATCGTAGTTCCTCTCAGCCGAAGACAACTGCTGGGAAAAGAAGGCACAGGGATGCAAGACATTCTTCTCACCTGTTCTCTGAGAGAGTATAGCTCCAACGGCACAGTCTGAAGCATCCACCTCTATTATGAAGGCAAGTTCGGGGTTGGGATGTACCAAGATAGGTGCGGTGGTAAATTTATCTTTAGACGGGAAAATGCTTCCTGGGCTTGGGGAGTCCAGGAGAACCTAGACTCTTTCCGGGTAAGTTGGGTGATATGTGACACTACCTCAGAGAAATTCCTAATGAAACGTCTATAGAAATTGGCAAACCCGATGAAGCGCTGCACCTCCTTCACATTTCTAGGACTTGGCCAATCCTTGATGGCTTGGGTCTTGCTTCCATCCATACTAATTCCTTGTGTAGACAGTACATACCCCAGAAATTGAATTTCGGTCCTATGGAATTCACACTTTTCAAGTTTGATGTAAAGATGGTTTTGTCTTAGACGTTCCAAGACCATTCTCACATGTCCATGATGTTCCTCTGTGGAGTTAGAAAAAATTAGAATATCATCCAAATAAATCACCACGAATGTATCTAGGAGATCCCTGAAGATGTCATTCACCAAGTGTTGGAAAGTGGCTGGGGCGGTACTCAGACCAAAAGGCATAACTAGATATTCAAAGTGTCCATAGCGTGACCTGAATGCAGTCTTCCATTCATCCCCAGGTCTAATACGGACCAAGTTATAGGCCCCACGGAGATCCAATTTAGAGAAAATTTTGGCATGCCGCACTCTCTCCAATAACTCAGGGATTAAAGGCAATGGATAACGGTTTCTAATAGTAACCTTATTGAGTTCCCTATAGTCTACGCAGGGTCTCAAAGATCCATCTTTCTTCTTCACAAAGAAGATGGGTGCACCTGCAGGAGATGAAGAGGGGCGTATGAAGCCCTTGGCTAGATTTTCGTCTATGTAATCCTTTAAAGCCTTTAGCTCAGGCCCCGCCAGGGGGTAGATCTTACCAAAAGGTATCTCTGCTCCAGGCAATAATTCAATTGGACACATCATATGGACGGTGAGGGGGAAGCTGGTCAGCGTTCTTCTTGTCACATAAATCCACATAGTCCTGGTATACAGCTGGTAGTTCAGGGACTGACATGGTTCCTTTAGGAACAGAGCAAGCTGAAACTTCTGGACTCATCTGTTTCTCTGGAAAGTGTAATTCTTTGGTCTCCCAGTTAATGGTAGGGTTCTGAGCCTGCAGCCATGGTAGCCCTAGAATAATGGGAAAGTGGGGAGAAGAGATAAGCATAAAGGACAGTTTCTCTTGATGATCTTTACCCATAAGGACCCTCAAAGGCTCCGTTTCCTGATCCACTGGTCCAGAGGTCAGCAGGGAGCCATCCACAGTTTCCATCTGTACTGGAGTAGCCTTCTTCACTGAACGTATCCCCTGTTTCAGAGCAAAGGAGACATCCATAAAATTCCCACTTGCCCCTGAGTCGATCATAGCAGAGCTAGACACCCAGACTGAGTCAACCCAGAGTTTGATCGAAAGGAAGCAATGAGAATTGTTTTTCCTACAACTCAGCTGGGACACCGCTGAGGAAACTTGAAAAATTGCAGCGTTTACACAGTCATCGTCCTCAGAAGTAATGGAGTTTAAGTCCGAGAAATCAATATCTGTTGCTGCAGATCTCTCTGGAGCCTGAGGCTCGGACCTGACAGATCTCCTCTCGCAACACTCACAGTGAATGAGTGCTGCAGTAGTCTTACGAGAACGGCTGGGGCAGTTTATAATGAAGTGCCCTGACTTACCACAATAGAAACATAGATTTTCCTTAAAACGATGTTCTTTGCGTGCATCACTAACCCGTCTTTGTAAAGAGTCTACCTGCATGGGTTCAGGTTCAGGTTCCCGTGTGATCCTACTCAAAGGTTCCTTAGCTGGGGAGGAAGGTAGGAAAAGGTTAGTGCGATTGCTTTCGAACCAACTCTCTTGCCTGCGTTCAGTCAGGCGAGCATCAATACGGATGCAGTAGTTAATAAAGTCACCTAACGCAGTGGGAGGGTCGGCACGAGCAAGTTCATCCTTAATTAGTGGAGACAACCCCTTTCGAAAAATAGATTTTTTGGCGGAACTGTCCCAGGTGGTATCAAGGGCCCATCTCCTGAAATCCAAGGCATATTCGGCTACCGAGTGCTTACCTTGGCGCAAAGTTAACATGGCTGCTTCAGCTGTTGCACCTCGATTGGGGTCATCAAACACCTGCCCCATGGCTGAAATGAAAGCATCAAGATGATCCAAACATTCATCCTCAGTCTCAATCAGAGGGTTTGCCCACATCAAAGCCTTGTTGGTAAGTAACATAATTATAGTAAGCACTTTAGATCGTTCAGTGGGAAATTGTGAAGCATGTGCAGAAAAAAACCAGATTGCATTGGTTAATAAATCCCCTGAATTTTTCACGTTCACCGCCAAAACGAAAAGGGGGCAACTTGGGAATCCCAGAACTTGGGGCTACGGCAGGAGCCTGGACTCGCTCCTCTAGAACCTCAATCCTGGCTCGCAAATCCTGGGCAGTCTGTCCAAACACTTGCAAATTGTGATTAGTGAGGTCCTGTAGGTTTGTAAAACGGGTTTTTATAGTCTGTAAATCTGCAAGGATATTATCAGTCACTCCGCAAAGTTCCTTTATGCGGGCCTCCATTTTCCAGATCTTTTAAGACAGGAGTACTGAGAGGAGAGAAAAAAAAAACAATAGTGTTTACCTGTGGTAACACTGCAGAGAGAAAAAAAAATTAAGGGAACTGCTCACCTGGAATGGTTGTGAGAAGTCACAACCACTATCATCACAGAAAGTTCAACGCGACATCTGATATCCACAGTTACAGCAGACACAGCCTTCCCAGACCCAGCAGACACTAACGTTTTGGCTTCAGAATCTTGTAATGTATGTAGTACAGTTCATATAGCGTCTTGTGCTTGGGTGCGATGAAAATACATGAGACACAGGTTTGATATAGAAGGTCTTGTATTACTTCATACAAGTGGCAAAAATAGTCACACAGTTTGCAGATACAGAAGCAGGAGACACAGCAGGCCAGAGTAACTTAAGCTCAGCAATCACTCTCCACAACAGGTTCAGGATCTTCTTCTCTGTTACCGTAAGTCCATGCAAACGTGGATCTTTCAAAGAGCAGGGTTCCAGAGTCCACAAGTGTTCCAGAGTTCCTCAGTAGGAATAGCTGGAGTACAAAGTCCAAGGCTTCCAGGAGTCAGGTCACAGGTTCACTGCAGGCTAGATTCTGAAGCACTGATTGCTCAGCTGTGGCTGCTTAAGAAGCAAGAGGGAGAGAATCAGGGCGGGAACATGAAAGCTGGAAACTCCATATTGACTGAGGGCAAGATAGCTGCAGCAAGACAGAAAGCAAAATGGCTGACGGAAAAACTGAGTTTCAAGAACATGTACAAAGAACCTTACATTCCTCTTCTGGAGCCGGAGCGGTACTTACGCAAAAATCTTCATCCGGGAGGATGGTATCTTGCGGCTTCTTCTCCAAACTCTTCTCCTCTTCTGAGCGCAATTACTCCATAGGAGACCGAGAGTTATTGGCCATCAAGCTGGCATTGGAGGAGTGGCGTTACCTACTCGAGGGGGCTCTTCATCCGGTAATCATTTACACGGACCACAAAAATCTGGCTTATCTCCAGCATGCCCAGAGACTTAACCCTCACCAAGCCCGGTGGTCCTTGTTTTTTGCTCGCTTTGATTTTCTTTTACATTTTCGTCCGGCCGACAAGAACATCAAGGCGGACGCCTTGTCCCGGTCCTTCCTGGTGTCGGATCTCGAGGAGGAACCTAAACATATCATCGATCCCGCCAGAGTGATGCAGGTGGCTCCCGTGAGTCTAAATCGTCTCCCTCCTGGTAAGACGTTCGTATCGGTAACCGATCGAGAGAGAATCCTACACTGGGGTCATTCGTCTAAACTAGCTGGCCACGCTGGTCAGAAAAAGACCCTCCAGCTCATTACTCGGCATTACTGGTGGCCTACCCTGCACAAGGACGTAATAGACTTTGTTTCTGCCTGTGTCTCCTGTGCCCGCAACAAAGTTCCGAGACACCTGCCTGCCGGCCGTCTTCTTCCGCTTCCTGTACCCGCTGCCCCCTGGCAGCATATAGCCATGGACTTCATAACAGATCTGCCCATCTCTGCCGGTTGTACGGTCATTTGGGTGGTCGTTGATCGATTTTCCAAGATGGCTCACTTCATTCCCCTGCCAGGGCTTCCGTCTGCACCCGAGTTGGCTAAAGACTTTATCCGCCACATCTTCCGTCTTCACGGTCTGCCTCGTCACATTGTGTCGGATCGTGGGGTACAGTTCACCTCACGTTTCTGGAGAGCCACTTGTAAGTTGCTAGACGTCACCTTGGATTTCTCCTCCACTTACCACCCGCAGTCCAATGGACAAGTCGAGCGAGTCAATCAGAATCTGACCAGTTATCTCCGGCACTTCGTTAATGCCCACCATTCTGACTGGGTGGATCTCCTGCCTTAGGCCGAATTCTCTTACAACAATCACGAGAGCGAATCTTCCTCCAAATCTCCGTTTTTTGTAGTCTTCGGTCAACACCCTCGGATCCCTGTTCCTGTCTCCATCTCTGTGGACAATCCAGCTGCGGAATCTCTGGTTAACGAATTTTCCTCCATATGGGAGAGTACCCGGTCTGCACTCATTCTGTCATCCGAGCGCATGAAGAAACATGCTGACAAAAAACGTCTGGATCCTCCTCAATTCCGTCCCGGGGATAAGGTCTGGCTTTCGTCCAAGTATGTCCGGCTCAAGATTCCCTCCTACAAGTTAGGCCCTCGGTTCATCGGTCCTTTTGAGATCATCAGTCAGATCAACCCGGTGTCCTATAAATTGAAACTCCCGGCCAATTTGCGGATTCCTAACTCCTTCCATGTATCTCTCCTCAAACCGGTGGTACTTAACTCTTTTGTCAAGTCTACAGGTACACCTCCTGCTCCTGTGTCTGCTGAAGACGAATTTGAGGTAGAGAACATTCTGGCCACCAAAAGGGTAGGGAGAAAGACCTATTTTCTGGTGGATTGGAAGGGGTTTGGTCCTGAGGAGAGAACGTGGGAGCCTCGGGAGAACATCCATGCCCCTCTCATCCTAGCTAAATTTCTTTCTGGCCTAAAAAAGGGGGGGCCTAAAGGGGGGGTACTGTAGCGCCGGCGTCCCTGCCCTCTGCCAGGCAGGGACGCTGCTCCCCTGCGACAGCGTCCTCTGCCAGGCAGGGACGTCGCCCCCCTTACCAGCGCTCAGCGTCCTCCTTCCGCCCTGCTGGGGCCGCGCGCGCCCTAAGTCCAGTAGCAGGGAAGGAGCGCGCGGCCCCAGCAGGGCGGAAGGAGGACGCCAATGCCGGAGGACTCCTCCCTATATAAAGTACTTCCTCCTTAATGGAGGTGCCCGAGCAATGTTGTTGTTGCACTGTTTAACTCTGCTTCAGCCCTCAGCGTCCGTTACCAGTTACCTGCCTGTTTCCTGCCAGTTTCCTGTCTGCTACCTGCCCGCAAGCCTGCCTGGAGGTTCGGCCGTCACATGCGGTGACCATCGGCAATTCCAGAGACTCTCGCCTGCTCACTTGGGGGCGCTCATCTGCCATCTGCCTGCAAGCCTGCCTGGAGGTACGGCCGTCACATGCGGTGACCATCGGCAATTCCAGAGACTCTCGCCTGCTCACTTGGGGGCGCTCATCTGCCATCTGCCTGCAAGCCTACCTGGAGGTTCGGCCATCACCTGCGCTGTCCAGCGGCTATTCCAGAGACTCTCGCCCGCTCACTTGGGGGCGCTCATCTGTCATCTGCCTGCTAGCCTACCGGGAGGCTCCACCATCTCAGGTCGTATATACCTGTCCATTCAGAGACTGCCCCGGCCCCTTGCCTGCCTGTTTATCCAGAGACTGCCCCGGTCACTTGCCATGACTACCTGCCTGTCTACCCAGAGACTGCCCCGGTCACTTGCCGTGACTACCTGCCTGTCTACCCAGAGACTGCCCCGGTCACTTGCCGTGACCACCCGCCTGTTTATCCAGAGACTGCCCCGGTCACTTGCCGTGACCTCCCACCTGTCTATCCAGAGACTGCCCCGGTCACTTGCCGTGACCTCCCACCTGTCTGTCCAGAGACTGCCCCCGTCACTTGCAGTGACTTCCTGTCCGTCTCCCCGGGCGCCACCCGCTCCTTTACAAGGAAAGCCTCCTTGTATAATAAAGATCAGAGGTTCCGCCTCCCAGACCCGTTACAGTCGGAAATGAAATCCATAGAGATATGGGTCCATGGTCTCTTGGGCACAGGCAATGGCATCAACAAACCACTAGAGCGAGAGCAAGGCTTGGAGCGAGAGCAAGTCCCGCAGGACTGCACAAATTCCCTGACATCACGAGACAAGGTAGGCCACCAAAAAGACCGACTAACCAAGTCTCTGGTACCAAAAATTCCGGGATGACCGGCCAACGCGGAACAATGAATCTCAGACATCACACTCTTTTTCCAGTGGTCCATGACAAACAATTTCCCAACAGGGCAGCGCTCGGGCCTATCCTCCTGACACCCCTCTAGAGCCAGTCTCAAATTGGGCGAGATGGCGGAAAGAACTACACCTTCTTTCAAAATAACAGAAGGATCAGATAACTCAGGAGAGTCCGAAAGGAAACTCCTTGAAAGGGCATCCGCCTTAACATTCTTAGTGCCAGGAAGAAAGGAAACCACAAAATTAAAACGTGTGAAAAACAAGGCCCACCTGGCCTGTCTAGGATTAAGTCGCTTGGCAGATTCCAGATAAACCAGATTCTTATGGTCAGTAAGGACCACCACCTGATGTTTGGCTCCCTCCAGCCAATGTCTCCACTCTTCAAAAGCCCACTTCATGGCCAATAACTCCCGATTACCCACGTCATAATTACGTTCAGTAGGAGAAAATTTTCGAGAGAAAAAGGCACAAGGGTTACTTTTAGAGGTCTCTGGATCTCTTTGGGACAAAACGGCACCTGCCCCAATTTCAGAGGCATCAACCTCCACCTGAAATGGCAGAGAAACATCAGGCTGCCGTAGAACAGGAGCAGAAGTGAATCTCTGCTTAAGTTCCTGAAATGCAGAGACTGCCTCAGGAGGCCAATTCACCACATCAGAACCCTTTTTGGTCAAATCAGTCAATGGTTTAACAATAACAGAGAAATTACCAATAAATTTACGATAAAAATTGGCAAAACCCAAAAATCTTTGAAGAGCCTTTAATGAAGTAGGTTGGACCCAATCACAGATGGCCTGAACCTTGACCGGGTCCATTTCAATAACAGATGGGGACAAAATAAATCCCAAAAATGAGATCTTCTGTACGCCAAAAATACACTTTGATCCCTTCACATACAGAGCATTTTCTCTCAAAATCTGGAATACAGTTCGAACATGTTTCACATGAGAGTCCCAGTCATTGGAAAAAATCAAGATATCATCCAAATAAACAATCAGAAATTTATCCACAAAATCCCTGAAAATGTCATTCATGAAGGACTGGAAGACGGAAGGAGCATTAGTGAGCCCAAAGGGCATCACAAGGTACTCAAAATGCCCTTCAAGGGTGTTAAATGCCGTCTTCCATTCATCCCCGTGCTTAATGCGAATAAGGTTATATGCCCCCTGAGGTCAAGCTTGGTAAACCAAGTAGCGTTTTTCACCCTGGAAAACAGGTCAGAAATCAAGGGTAACGGGTATTGATATTTCACAGTAATATTGTTCAAAAGACGATAATCAATACACGGCCTTAATGAACCATCCTTTTTGGCCACAAAGAAAAAACCGGCACCTAAGGGTGAAGAGGATGGTCTGATATGACCTTTCTCCAAAGACTCCTTGATATAAGACCGCATAGCGTCATGTTCAGGTACAGACAAGTTAAAAAGGCGACCTTTAGGGAATTTACTACCAGGCACTAATTCAATAGCGCAGTCATAGCTCCTATGGGGAGGCAAGGATGCAGATTTACTTTCGCTAAACACATCAGAAAAATCAATCAAAAAGTCAGGAACATCCTGAGCCTGGGGGGAGGCAGAAAAAACAGGAGTGTTGGTATTAACACATTGGCAGCCCCAACTGGTTACAGACACAGATTTCCAATCCAAAACAGGATTATGAGACTGTAACCAAGGGAAACCCAGCACGATAATGTCATGCAGATTATATAGAACCAAAAATTTGCAGCTCTCCTGATGATCAGGTTCAACCCTCATTATCACCTGAGTAGAGAACTGAGGTTTATTCTCAGCCAAAGGGGTAGAATCGATCCCCAGTAGGGGAATAGACTTCTGTAGGGGTATCAAGGGAAACCCACAACGTTTAGCGAAATCAAAATCCATCAGGTTAATAGCTGCTCCCGAATCAACGAAAGCCTGAGCAGAAAATGAGGACAGAGAGCATATCAGAGTAACAGTCAACAAAAACTTAGTCTGAACACTACCCAAGACAACTGAGCGTGCAAAACGTCTTCCCCGCTTAGGGCAGACCGAAATAGCATGAGAGGCATCACCACAGTAGAAACATAGATAAACTTGGCACTCAACTTATAGATGATAATCCCAATTTTTTATTGCAGTCACAGAACAGATGAGACGTTTCGGTCCAAATAAGGGCCTTCCTCAGTCTGACAGCAAAATTTGAAAGATATTATAGACACAAGAAAACCAATAAATAAAATTCTAACAAAATAAAATAAAATTCTAACAAAAAATAAATACAATTCTAACAAAAAACCATATCAAAGAGTACTATATACATATTTACATATGTCCAAGAGACCAATCTAGAGAAGAGTAACAAGGAGGAGAGCACCTATGGTGGATTTATTGTATATTAGGTGAGAATATAGTTTAGTAATGTGATAGAAAGGTACCTATACTTACCCGACTGCTTGTGGCAAGAAGAATAGTGTGATTGAAGGCAGCTTGCCTGAGATGAGGATATAGTATTGTATTACATTTAAAGGCTGGTGTAGTCCTAGATAGGACAATCAAAGGAATATACCTAGTCATGAGTAGAGATTTAATACTAAATACCTTAGTAGAAAGACACTCATATATTTAATCCCTGGTCGGCCTTCATATGAGGTGATTACAAGGAAAGATCTGAGAAGTAAAGTAATAAATACTCTTGTCTAATCATGAATATAAAATTAAAAGTAAATAAAGAAGGAAGAGGTAGTCTGTGGGTATATCGGTAAAAGGACTTACATTATCCTAGTCGGGATCGGTTATAGTGGGCCACTGTGGCTCCTTAAAAAACCTAGAATATCGAAAAAAATATATGGCGTTGGAAAGGTGTATAACAGGTTGCTCAAAGAGTGATAGCCTGTGGTTTCTGGTAGAAGGTAGGTCAAAGGGGTACCTATGATACATATAGCAGGGGTATCTGTGAACAATAGTGTGCAATATAAGTAGGTACTGAGGTATTAGAAAGTTCCTAAGGGGTATGATACCCTGATTAAGGAGAGTAGATAATAGGAGCATATTCATAGCTTGATCAGGAAAGATGGGTAGTTGGAGCATATATATAGCGGTACTTACAATGTAGGCGTCCGGTATGGGTGTGTGTCTCTCCTCTGATGCGGTATCCACCGCTTGTCAGGTGGAGAGATCGCGCCGTATCTCGCCTTAAAAAGGCTATCAAGCTATGAATATGCTCCTATTATCTACTCTCCTTAATCAGGGTATCATACCCCTTAGGAACTTTCTAATACCTCAGTACCTACTTATATTGCACACTATTGTTCACAGATACCCCTGCTATATGTATCATAGGTACCCCTTTGACCTACCTTCTACCAGAAACCACAGGCTATCACTCTTTGAGCAACCTGTTATACACCTTTCCAACGCCATATATTTTTTCGATATTCTAGGTTTTTTAAGGAGCCACAGTGGCCCACTATAACCGATCCCGACTAGGATAATGTAAGTCCTTTTACCGATATACCCACAGACTACCTCTTCCTTCTTTATTTACTTTTAATTTTATATTCATGATTAGACAAGAGTATTTATTACTTTACTTCTCAGATCTTTCCTTGTAATCACCTCATATGAAGGCCGACCAGGGATTAAATATATGAGTGTCTTTCTACTAAGGTATTTAGTATTAAATCTCTACTCATGACTAGGTATATTCCTTTGATTGTCCTATCTAGGACTACACCAGCCTTTAAATGTAATACAATACTATATCCTCATCTCAGGCAAGCTGCCTTCAATCACACTATTCTTCTTGCCACAAGCAGTCGGGTAAGTATAGGTACCTTTCTATCACATTACTAAACTATATTCTCACCTAATATACAATAAATCCACCATAGGTGCTCTCCTCCTTGTTACTCTTCTCTAGATTGGTCTCTTGGACATATGTAAATATGTATATAGTACTCTTTGATATGGTTTTTTGTTAGAATTGTATTTATTTTTTGTTAGAATTTTATTTTATTTTGTTAGAATTTTATTTATTGGTTTTCTTGTGTCTATAATATCTTTCAAATTTTGCTGTCAGACTGAGGAAGGCCCTTATTTGGACCGAAACGTCTCATCTGTTCTGTGACTGCAATAAAAAATTGGGATTATCATCTATAAGTTGAGTGCCAAGTTTATCTACCTTACTATACACGGGTTGGGAAACCTACTTGTGCACCACCACGGGAGTGCGACGATATATTTTCACAGTAGAAACATAACCCATTGCGCTTTCGAAACTCATGACGCTGTGCCCCAGAAACCACT
The DNA here is from genome assembly GCA_033576555.1 of Oophaga sylvatica. NCBI lineage: Eukaryota > Metazoa > Chordata > Amphibia > Anura > Dendrobatidae > Oophaga > Oophaga sylvatica. The sequence continues at coordinate 7,869 of JARQOD010000176.1, read as the reverse complement.
CTATCACACTGCATGGGTTCAGAAGCAGGTTCACAAGGCAACACTATTCCACGCATACTTCTCCGCTCACGCAAACGTCTGTCAATTTGAATCGCTAATGACATAGAATCATTGAGACCAGAGGGGACAGTGAATCCCACCATAACATCCTTTACATTATCTGACAGACCCTTCCGAAAAAGGGCCGCCAAAGCGTCGTCATTCCATTTGGTCAGGACTGCCCACCTACGGAATCTCTAACAGTATAACTCAGCGTCATCAAGCCCCTGATTCAATGCCAACAAGGCTTTTTCAGCTTGATCAGTGACATTAGGCTCATCGTACAATAACCCCAAGGCCTGAAAAAATGTATCAACATCACTCAAAACAGGATCCCCAGGTGTCAGGGAAAAAGCCCAATCCTGAGGATCGCCGCGCAGGAGAGAGATGACAATTTGAACCTGCTGCGCTGCGTTCCCTAAGGACTTAGATTTTAAGGCAAAAAACAATTTACAATTATTTTTGAAATTCAGAAACTTGGCTCGATCCCCCAAAAACAAATCTGGCATGGGAATCCTAGGTTCCACAACAGGCAACCTAGCAAGATAGGTAGCAATACTCTGAACCTCCGTGGCAAGCTGATCCACATGGCCAGACAACTGTGCAAACTCCATTGAGAGAAAAAATCCTCCCCAGCACCCAGAGATACAGAGGGAAAAAAATGCAACAAACAGAAAAATATCTCTGACAACTCTGACAACCTTTTTTTTTTTTTTTTCTTTCAAAATATTTTTCCCTTCTGTGAGTACCATATAATTTTCAGTTATGGCCGGTGATACTGTTATGATTTGGTAGCTGAGGAGTGCAGGTAAAAAAGGCAATACACCAGAGTAGTTGGAATCTATGAGATTGCAGTACCCTGACTAACCACCACAACTAGAGGCAGCCGTGGAGCGTTCCTACGTTGGTCCTAGACGCCTCGTCACAGCCTGAGAGACTAACTATACCTAAAGATAGAAAGAGGAAAGCTATCTGCCCCGGAGCAGATCCCCAAAGAACATAGAAAGCCCCCAAACATGTAATGGCGGTTAGACAAGAAGAAATACTGACACAGACAGAAAATAGTAAGAGCAAACGTTGGGGCCCAAACTATCTAAATAGAAAAGGATAGGAAGGGCACTTACTGCAATCCCAAAAAACCCTGAAAAGCACCAACTTTACTAATTTCAAAAACACCTGAGATCACACGACCTCTACCACCTAAATTAGTTCTCTGGTGTAACAAAATCAAAACAGCAGTCACTGAAAAAACTGGAAAAAGAAAATGTACAAACATCAGTGGCTGAACTAAACTGAGAGGGCAAAAGCCCCCGGAGGGGACCCTGAAGGCCCCCACAGAAGTGCAGGACAAAATGCAAAAATCAAGCACAAAAGCAAAAAGAAGAAAATGTCTTATCTGTTAGCAGGAGATGCAGACACGAACACAGCAGGCTACAAAGGAAACAGGAATCAAGGATTGAGACCAGAACAATTGATCACCGGCAACCCTGATGGGAAGGTGACTCCCTTATATAAGACCAGTCAGTAACACCTGATTCCCAATCCTCACAATCTTCACTGGACAGTCCAGTACCGCTTGTAACCACCAGAGGGAGCCTCTGCTCAGAATTCATCTCAAGTCCATTCACAACACTATATAATATAATGCACCCCCCCATAGGCAGTCAGTTTAGGGAAAAGTTAGGTGCTGTCTTCTGGGGACACTAAAGGAGGGCACCTTAATATATAGTTCTTATACATTGGGTAAGTGTAGTTCTGTTGTGGGCCACTAGATGGGGGCATACTAGTGGGCACTGTTCGGAATAGTTGATAGGATGTTTATAGAGGGTTAACTGTAGGAGGGGCTGCCGGATAGTAGTGAGAAGTTTCTAGGTAGTTAGCTCAGACGGGACCAGCGTGCCCAGGTGTCCACATGGGCTGTAGGCCCAGACATCCGGCAGCCACACCAGGTTCAAGCGCTGCAACCCACGTTACCCACGGCCACTGTATATCCTGTCATATATCCACGTCTTACCGCGTAGGCCAAAGCTTTTAGTGCTGAAGTTGGCTGGACTAAGGAGTTGGAACTTCGACAGGATCAGTACAGATTGGCCGGATGCTTCACCGGGGGCCACCAAACGTAGTGACTGATGAATTCATGTCTGGGATGAATTCATGTCCGGGCGTGTACTGCACAGAAGTGACAGCAAAGCAGGGAAAGATAAGGAAGCAAGTGATACCCATGATGTACGATGTAACGTGTGAAAAGTTAAGTAAAGAACATGTTCAAGTTATCCTGGACTGTGTCTCCATTACTGGGGGATCGCCTGAAAGAGGGAGCGTCGTCGCCTGGGAAGAGCCCAGGGGAGTCTGGATGTGGAGATGCAGGTATGCTGAAGAGAAGAATACAGTTTACTCCCTTTACATTTGCAGGTTGCAAAAATTCATGTAGGGGACACAGCGAGCATGTGGAAGGAGGTGTTCTAGTCAGATGAGACCAAAGTAGAACTGTTGTGGCTAAATTCAAAATGCTCTGTGTGGAGGAAAACTAACAATGCACACCAACCTGGAAACACCATCCCCACCATCACACTTTTTCCTTCTACTCAACTTTCCATTAATATGCTTGGATACAGCACTCTGTGAACAGCCAGCTTCTTCTTCTTTTTTTTTAATCAGATAAATTTTCATTAAATATAACAAAATAAAACAGATATTACATGTCACATAACCTTACTCCGTTTCCGTTTTTTAAGGTAAATTACCTACCCACCCCCTCCCCGGAGACCATACCAGAAGCGAACAGAATTTCGGCCATTGTTAACAATGTCAAACATTAATCCAATTCACCATAAGTCAAACGTTGTAATAACATATACTGGTACAACAATACTAATTCCTGTCCAACCACGGCCACCATAATGTGTGAAACAGTTCCAGCTTGTTTCTCTTGGTGTAGATGCTCTCTTCCAGTAAATTTATATGGTCCGTTTGTGCTATGAATTCCAGTCTGAACGGAGGCTCCTCTCTGAGCCAGTATTTTGCAATCAATTTCCTTGCAATAAATAATTATCTTGCAATTACTATTTTGGTCATGTTGTCAGTTATTATTTCTTCCACATATCCTAATATACATACCATGTCAAAAAAAATTCCACTATCTCCTCCCCAATCTTTCCCATGTCCAGAAGATGCAACCAAAACGGGTGAATTTTCCATTCCAGGCCCACCAAATTTCCCTGATCTTCAAATTGTACAGTCACCAATAACGTACTGTGATCCGACAAAGCTCTTTGCAAATACTCCACCTCCTGTACTAAATTATCCATACATTCATTTCCCAAAGCTACATCAATACAGGACAGAGAGCCATATGTTGCTGAATAGCAAGAGTAGCAATACTTGTCCATATTTCGTACCCTACATAGGTCTATTCACGCTATCTCCTTCAAATAGTTACCAAACGGCATCTCATTTCCCTCCCTCCTTAATAAAGCAAGTTTTCCCTTATCCCAATGGTCATTGGCAATATTATTCACGTCCCTGTTATGATTTGGTAGCTGAGGAGAGCAGGCAAAAACGGCAATACACCAGAGAGGTTGGAATCTACTGGATTGCAGTACCCTGACTAACCACCACAACTAAAGGCAGCCGTGGAGCGTTCCTACGTTGGTCCTAGACGCCTCGTCACAGCCTGAGAGGTTAACTACACCTAAAGATAGAAAGAGGAAAGCTATCTGCCCCGGAGCAGATCCCCAAAGAGCATAGAAAGCCCCCAAACATGTAATGGCGGTTAGACAAGAGGAAATACAGACACAGACAGAAAATAGTATGAGCAAACGTTGGGGCCCAATCTTCCCAGAAAGAAAAGGATAGGAAGGACACTTACTGCAATCCAAAAAACCCTAAAAAAATTACCAACTCTACTAATTGCAAAAACACCTGAGATCACACGACCTCTACCACCTAAATTAGTTCTCTGGTGTAACAAAACTAAGCCGCAGCCACTGAAAAAACTGGAAAAGGCAAATGAACAAATAACAGTGGCTCAGATAAACTGAGAGGAGCACAAGCCCCCGGAGGGGACCTGGCTGACCTCCACAGAAGTGTAGGGAACAATGCAAAAAGCAAGCACAAAAATAAAAACAGAAAATATCTTATCTGTTAGCAGAAGATGCAGGCAAGACTCAGCAAGCTTCCAAGTGAACCAGGAACCAAAGTTGAGACAAGAACAATTGATCACCGGCAACCTTGATGGGAGGGAACCTCCTTATATAAGACCAGTCTGTAACTCCTGATTGCCAATCTTCACAATCTTCATTGAATGGTTCAGTACTGTTTGTAACCACAAGAGGGAGCTTCTGCTCAGAATTCATTTCTAACACATTCACAACAGTACCCCCCCCTTGAGGTGGGGTCACCGAACCCTCATTTGGGCAACCAGGTCGGTCAGGATGAGCTCTGTGATACGCACGGATCAGTCTCGTAGCATGGATGTCCGAAGCAAACACCCAAGAATTGTCCTCCTGACCATAACCTCTCCACTTAACCAAATACTGGAGTCTCCGTCTAGAAAATGAGAATCCAATATTTTCTCAACCACATACTCCAGATTGCCCTCAACCAAAACAGGGTCAGGAGGCGCAGCCATAGGAACCACTGGCTCGACAAACCTCTTCAATAAGGACTTGTGGAACACGTTATGGATCTTAAATGTCCCTGGTAGAAGTAAACGAAAGGAAACAGGATTAAGAATCTCCATGATCTTATAAGGTCCAATGAACCTAGGCTTAAACTTAGGAGATGCAACTCTCATAGGGATATTTCTTGAGGACAACCAGACCAAGTCCCCCACTTCAAACCGAGGACCATCAGTCCTATGCCGGTTGGCAAACCGCTGGGCCCTCTCCTGAGAGAGGGACAACCTCTCCACTACCTGGTCCCAAATCTGCTGCATACGCTCCACAACAGAGTCAACACCCCGACAGACAGAAGCCTCCGTCTGTCCCGAAGAAAATCGAGGGTGAAACCCAAAATTGCAGAAAAATGGAGACATCAAAGTGGCAGAGCTAGCCCTATTATTAAGAGCAAACTCAGCCAAAGGCAAAAAAGAGACCCAGTCATCTTGATCAGCAGACACAATGCATCTCAGATAAGTCTCCAATGTCTGGTTTGTTCTCTCAGTTTGTCCATTGGTCTGAGGATGAAAAGCCGAGGAGAAAGATAATTGAACACCAAGTTTAGAACAAAAAGTCCTCCAAAATCTGGAAACAAACTGGACTCCTCTGTCAGACACAATGTTCTTAGGAATGCCGTGTAACCGAACCACGTGCTGAAGGAACAAAGGCACCAATTCGGAGGAGGAAGGCAACTTAGGTAATGGTACAAGATGTATCATTTTGGAAAACCTATCACAAATCACCCAGATAACGGTCATTCTCTGAGAAACAGGGAGGTCAGAAATTAAATCCATAGAGATATGGGTACATGGTCTCTTGGGCATAGGCAATGGCATCAACAAACCACTAGAGTGAGAGCAAGGCTTGGAACGAGAGCAAGTCCCGCAGGACTGCACAAATTCCCTGACGTCACGAGACAAAGTAGGCCAGCAAAAGGACCGACTAACCAAGTCTCTTGTACCAAAAATTCCGGGATGACCGGCAAACGCGGAACAATGACTCTCAGACATCACACTCTTTTTCCACCGGTCTGGGACAAACAATTTCCCAATAGGGCAGCGCTCGGGTTTATCCTCCTGACACCCTTCCAGAGCCAGTCTCAAATTGGGCGAGATGGCGGAAAGAACTACACCCTCTTTCAAAATAACAGCAGGATCAGATAACTCAGGAGAGTCCGCAAGGGCATCCGCCTTAACATTCTTAGTGCCAGGAAGAAAAGAAACCATAAAATTAAAACGTGTGAAAAACAAGGCCCACCTGGCCTGTCTAGGATTAAGTCGCTTGGCTGATTCCAGATAAACCAGATTCTTATGGTCCGTGAGGACCACCACCTGATGTTTGGCTCCCTCCAGCCAATGTCTCCACTCTTCAAAAGCCCACTTCATGGCCAATAACTCCCGATTACCCACGTCATAATTACGTTCAGTTGGAGAAAATTTTCGAGAGAAAAAGGCACAAGGGTTACTTTTAGAGGTCTCTGGATCTCTTTGAGACAAAACAGCACCTGCCCCAATTTCAGAGGCATCAACCTCCACCTGAAATGGCAGAGAAACATCAGGCTGCCGTAGAACAGGAGCAGAAGTGAATCTCTGCTTAAGTTCCTGAAACGCAGAGACTGCCTCAGGAGGCCAATTCACCACATCAGAACCCTTTTTGGTCAAATCAGTCAATGGTTTAATAATAACAGAGAAATTACCAATAAATTTACGATAAAAATTGGCAAAACCCAAGAATCTCTGAAGAGCCTTTAATGAAGTAGGTTGGACCCAATCACAGATGGCCTGAACCTTGACCGGGTCCATTTCAATAACAGATGGGGACAAAATGAATCCCAGAAATGAGATCCTCTGTACGCCAAAAAGACACTTTGATCCCTTCACATACAGAGCATTCTCTCTCAAAATCTGGAACACAGTCCGAACATGTTTCACATGAGAGTCCCAGTCATTGGAAAAAATCAAGATATCATTCAAATAAACAATCAGAAATTTATCCACAAAATCCCTGAAAATGTCATTCATGAAGGACTGGAAGACGGAAGGAGCATTAGTGAGCCCAAAGTGCATCACTAGGTACTCAAAATGCCCCTCTTGGGGTATTAAATGCCGCCTTCCATTCATCCCCGTGCTTAATGCGAATAAGGCTATACGCCCCCCTGAGGTCAAGCTTGGTAAACCAAGTAGCACTTTTCACCCTGGAAAACAGGTCAGAAATCAAGGGTAACGGATATTGATATTTCACAGTGATATTGTTCAAGAGACGATAATCAATACACGGCCTTAATGAACCATCCTTTTTGGCCACAAAGAAAAAACCGGCACCCAAGGGTGAAGAGGATGGTCTGATATGACCCTTCTCCAATGACTCCTTGATATAAGACCGCATAGCGTCATGTTCAGGTACAGACAAGTTAAAAAGGCGACCTTTAGGGAATTTACTACCAGGCACTAATTCAATAGCGCAGTCATAGCTCCTATGGGGGGGCAAGGATGCAGATTTACTTTCGCTAAACACATCAGAAAAATCAGTCAAAAAGTCAGGAACATCCTGAGCCTGGGGAGAGGCAGAAAAAACAGGAGTGTTGGCATTAACACATTGGCAGCCCCAACTGGTTACAGACACAGATTTCCAATCCAAAACAGGATTATGAGACTGTAACCAAGGGAAACCTAGTACAATAATGTCATGCAGATTATACAGCACCAAAAATTTGCAACTCTCCTGATGATCAGGTTCAACCCTCATTATCACCTGAGTAGAGAACTGGGGTTTAGTCTCAGCCAAAGGGGTAGAATCAATCCCCAGTAGGGGAATAGACTTCCGTAGGGGTATCAAGGGAAACCCACAACGTTTAGCAAAATCAAAATCCATCAGGTTAATAGCTGCTCCCGAATCAACAAAAGCCTGAACAGAAAATGTGGACAGGGAGCAAATCAGGGTAACAGTCAACAGAAATTTAGTCTGAACACTACCCAAGACAACTGAGCGTGCAAAACGTCTTCGCCGCTTAGGGCAGACTGAAATAGCATGAGAGGCGTCACCACAGTAGAAACATAACCCATTGCGTTTTCGAAACTCATGACGCTGTGCCCCAGAAGCCACTCTATCACACTGCATGGGTTCAGAAGCTGGTTCACAAGGCAACACTATTCCACGCATACCTTTACGCTCA